>CM064491.1:31285024-31622058 GCA_032716605.1 Paralithodes platypus | reverse complement strand
ACCATCATATTTTTTGTGAGCCTTGGGGCCTCTGAGAAAAATCTTGGAAGGGGTGTGACGTTAACCACTCCGTTAGAACCGCATGGCTTGTCCTACAGTGACTCGCTAGGATCGCCAGGGCAGTGGATGGGGCTACAGTTTGTGTATTAGAGTGTGCTTTATTTCATATGAAAGCTTGTGTCATGGGCAGTCCAGAAAGGCTTTTTGTTTTCACCCATGTCAAGGCTTTATATATTTAATTGTAAAGTATATGTTTTATCCTTAACTAGTAATGATAAGATCAGAGAGAGAGAGAGAGAGTAGAACAGAGTGAGAGGGGGCGCGTAGTGTTTTTGCCCCGCTCGATGACGTCACAGCTGGCTGGCCTCGTGGGGATTGGTTGAGGGAGTTCTTTACCATGCTTGGTGACGTAATGTTTTGCTAGCTACTTTGGTAGTGGCTAAAGGACTTGTAACCGCTTTTTTCCCACGCGGCTCGAGCTGGTGCGAGTATATATACAGTTCCTCGCCACTCTCTCCCTCCTCACAGGTTCTGCCACTGACAGACTTCCCCAGCAGTACCCCTTTTGACTCAATGCCACCCAAAATTACCTCCCCCTATACCATTTTCGAATACTACCACCCAAAAATACAACCCCAAAACATGCAAGCACTTTCGATTTTATACCACCCAAAAATTAACTTGCTCCCCATCCCTTGCCCCCTTCTTGGCAAGCCATCCTGAATCTCATTAAAGTAACTTCTCCAACTAAATCAACTCAACCCCAGCTCAATTATTCAACTCACGCACGTTGGGTCAAGCCCCGACACCCTATTTCTCCCACTATTATCACTGTCTCTCCTACTTAACCAATAAAAACTTCCCTTCTTTCACCCTCACCCACCTTTCCTATATTCATTCATTCATTCATTCTCTCTCCCTCAGATCTGGTTTCTAGAACGCACCCATCTTTTTCCCTTGCTACCTGTCACCTGCTCTGTACCTGAGAATCTTTTCCTCTGCCTATCTCTCATTTTCCATATCTTTCACCACCTTTTATTAACATTATATCCCCTCTGGTTAACTCTGCAAAATCAGCTTCATGCTGGCCAGTTGTATTGTGCGTTAAGGTCTGATATAACCCATGTATGTTAGTTGTTAAGATAAGTGGATCACGAAGCATTGGTTGGCATTTATATTGTTTAAGTACTGCATCCTTTAATTATTAGTGTTCTGCTGGATTAGATAATGCTAGACTAGGAGTCTGATATTATAAGGTATTGTTTCCTATGAGTGCTGGCTTTAGTTAAAAGCTGCACGACATACCTGAGAACTGGAGTTGATTGAGTAAATTCTAGTCTGTGTGCCATTGAGAGTAGAGCATGCACGAATGAGGGCTTTTTGCCTATACCATTCTGCACTGTTCTAAGCTCGTTGTTTGTCTTTGAGGTACGCCAGGAGAACGCTTAATACTTCGGTATTAAGGTTTCTCAAGAGAGCTACCCTTCCCTATAACGTAATATTTGACGAACAGACTTGAGATTTGCACTAGGCTATGCGGCATGCCATGCGCACCAGTATCTCGTATCATTGACTGTAGCTAGACTTTATCAATCATAGTAGACATTAAGTATATTAAACCAATTACTCTTTTTATGCATACCCATTTATGATTACACAAGCATTTCGCAGCCTAGTTTGATGTATTGAGACACAAACGACTTAGGCTCTTTTTGTTGATAGGAATACTGCATTGTCGTGGCGATTATTATTATTGTTGTTGTGTTTAGGATATTCTTGGCTCCGACGGCATTATATATATTCTGCCTTTTTGTGTGCATAGCCTGCACGAGCATTGTTCCGCTGCCTGCCTTTTTGGGTTCCATTTCCGATACGAGCATCTTTATAGCATCTAACATTTAAAGAAGATTCCTTGTTAGTGTTGAAGGACTTTAGTGCACTTTCTTTCATGCAGGAGTGCCTGACATTTATTGATTAAAGTAACGTAAGCTATAACTTCTCTTACCACCTTACTTTGCATACCATAACCAAGCACCTTCGATTATAGGTAGTAATAGGCTGTTTTCACATAACATTAAGCCTAGAGTAGACGCACATTTATTGAGAGTTTGATAGCCTATTATTGCATATAGAACTCTGTAGAGTATTTGTGTTCTTTGTTCACTGGGAATATACATCAGAGGTTGGAGCTAGCGCTTTCCGTTGTAACATTTATGCCATTACTAGTCCAATGAATAAGAGCCCTGATATATTTGAACCCCAGTCGTAACACGATATTAGTAGTTGTGGCTCAAATGTTCTTTTTGACCTACACTTTATTGTCTTAGATTGTCTAGGTTTACTTACAAACGGCATGTTAAAAGTAACTAGTTTATGGACCGGCGAAATACAACACTCATCTTCAACATACAGCTCATTTATCATATCGCTTTCTCTATTCGTAAAAACCAAGTCTAATGCATGACCAAATCTTGAAGTTGCAGTATGCACTTTATTTATCAAGTGGAAAGACTCCATCAATTCTATAAAGATAGTAGCATAGTAATCATTTGGAACATCCACCCACAGATTAAAGTCACCAAAGACGAATGTATTCGTACTAACCATATCAATTGTTTCCAAATGTAATCTAAAATCATCAATAAATGTACTGGCACTTAAATTTGGAGGTCTATAAACAACAATAAAAGTACATTTCCAGCCTCCAATCTCACAGCCCACCTGTATATGTTCAAAACTACCGAACCTTGCAGATTTACATATTTTCGTCTTCTTAAACGTGTTTGTAAGAAATGCATATAATTACATGCATATAATTATGCTCTTTGCCACCTGATACTCTCAGCCGGGCTCGAACCACAGACAGTATACACTATAGACACATACACGTATACCGGTACATAATTAACGCACACATACATACACATTTACGCACACATATACTGTACATACATAAATACACATATATACATATACATACACATATATACATAAACAAACTCAAACAAATACATACATAAAAACTAATGCACACACGCACACACACTTATGCATAAATTACTAAAGTTGGGCGCGTATATATGGTGTGACAGGCAGTTATTACGTATTATTAATTATATTTACAATGGTTGAAATAGGACTATTTTTATACCTGTCAGTTCTTGCCCTTATTGGTTGGAGTGTGTTGAAGTGACGAACTACACGTGTTGGTCTAGGGGCGTCTGGTGGAAGAAAGTTTCTGTGTCGTGGGTGAACAAGCAGCTTAGATGCAAACTGCTTGAGTGTGTTGTAGTGGTGGGTTGAAAGTGAAGGTATGCTAAGGGTGGTGAGGGCTTCCTCGTACCCTGGATATGTGCCACCCAGGACGATCCTGCATGCCCTCCTCTGCACTCTCTCCAATTGACGTTGTTGTGTCAGGGTTAGAGAGGAGGACCAGGCGGGAGAGACGTAGGTGAGCTTAGGGAGTATGAAGATGTTATATATACTCTTCAGCTCATTCCCCGGCGCCCCTAAGGATCTCAGCCGCCTTAGCATAAACAACTTGTATGTGGCGGTCCTGACTGTGGTAGTCACGTGTTTCTTCCAGTTCAGCTTGTTGTCCACAGTGATTCCGAGGAGTTTGGTGGACTCACCAAGCTGAAGGGGATGAGGACCAATTGTGACAGTGGGTGGAGGAACGTCGGTAACGAGGCGAGGACGGACAGAAGGGTTGATTGTTATGAACGAGCCGGGATACACAAAGAACACAGAATGGGGCGAAGACAGACAGAAGGGTAGATTGTTATGAACGAACCGGGATACACAAAGTACACAGAACGGGGCGAAGACAGACAGAAGGGTAGATTGTTATGAACGAACCGGGATACGCAAAGTACACAGAACGGAGCGAAGACAGACAGAAGGGTAGATTGTTATGAACGAACCGGGATACACAAAGTACACAGAACGGGGCGAAGACAGACAGAAGGGTAGATTGTTATGAACGAACCGGGATACACAAAGTACACAGAACGGGGCGAAGACAGACAGAAGGGTACATTGTTATGAACGAACCGGGATACACAAAATACACAGAACGGGGCGAAGACAGACAGAAGGATAGATTGTTATGAACGAACCGGGATACACAAAGTACACAGAACGGGGCGAAGACAGACAGAAGGGTAGATTGTTATGAACGAACCGGGATACACAAAGTACACAGAACGGAGCGAAGACAGACAGAATGGTAGATTGTTATGAACGAACCGGGATACATAAAGTACACAGAACGGAGCGAAGACAGACAGAAGGGTAGATTGTTATGAACGAACCGGGATACACAAAGTACACAGAACGGGGCGAAGACAGACAGAAGGGTAGATTGCTATGAACGAACCGGGACACACAAAGTACACAGAACGGGGCGAAGACAGGCAGAAGGGTAGATTGTTATGAACAAACCGGGATACACAAAGTACACAGAACGGGGCGAAGACAGACAGAACGGTAGATTATTATGAACGAACCGGGACACACAAAGTACGATAGAAAGACATTTTAGGGAAGCTGCGGTAAATCAAAATTACAAGTGAGCTGGGGAGAAACCAAATATAGAGCCTTTATAAATATCAGCGTTTGCCTGGTCAGCGTCAGGGGGGCAGCAGAGAGCCAGTACGTCAACAGGGAACCACTGTAGCCTGAATTATTCCAATATGATTATGACTTTTATACTTGATTTAGCTATCAACGGGATGTATATGCCCAAAATACTGTGAGCAACAGAACATCTAATTTCGACTGGAATAATTTTCTACGTATAAACAAGCAATACCTTTTGCTTTGGAAGGTTAGCGTACAGTTGTTGTTTTTTCTTAATGCTATGAGTTTATATTCTATTTTGTTCACAGTTTATGAAAAATCAAAGGGATAACTATCTCCATTTCCCCTTTAACTAGCACAACTTTTATAAAGATATACACAATCGTGTATTTATTGCAACATAAAATATATAATGGAGTCACTATTACTAATATAGCAACAATGGTATCTGTATAACCACTATTATCGCAATATTGTGTTATATATAATTCTAGCTAACATCAGTTAGTTTAACAATAATTTAATTAATCTGTTTGTATTGATGTTTTAAAGATGGCTAAACAATAGATATTTGCCGTTTTAATTCAATAAATGAGAAACGCCATTCAAATGTAATCGCAATGAACACATTTAATTTGATGTAGAGCTTTCAAATTCAGTCAGACTCATTATTGTATTTATACAAATTTTAATCAATGGTATTTCAAAGATGATGAAAGATATCTCCATGTCACAAAGATTAACCCCTAACTATCGGTGAGCAACATAAGTCGGGTTAAACAAATCTGGACTATCTGGCGGCGCGCGACATAGGTCGTGTGGCAATTTCAGCACGTAATGTTGCTGAGAGAGAGAGACAAGTGGTGGCAGGAGAGTAGCGAGCGTATGACTGCTCCAGACCACCGCGGCGAACCTACTGACACGAATCCCACCTCCTCCCTCCCTCTCTTACTCGCTACATACTGAATTTAATGGGGAAAGTACCGAATTACATGCTTTTTGCACTCGCGTTGCGCGGTTGTTGCAAGAAAACTAGCCGTCATAAAAGGATCGTTATGGTATCATTGGAAAGCTCTGTTTATGCCCTTTCAGGGATAGATACTTGTTTTACGCTCTGGGTCTTATTTAGGCATGAAAATGATCACGTAAACAGCCCTATTTTGGCTAAAAACACCCCGCTGGGCGGTACATATAAATAACCCCGCTAGCCCGCTAATCTAGTGTTAAAGGTGACATGCCTCCCATGTAGGTAATCTCAGATATTTCATCAGGAGAAACATGAACCCTGGCACTCCGGGAGAGACAAGGACTCTGGGAGACTTTTGTTTTTCCAGTCAATGAATGGAATAATTAATACAAAGCAACAATAGGAAAGTTGATGTGCCTAAAGGCATCCTCCATTCTCAATTTTTGTTTTGTAACATCATGATTTAAGCTGTTGTAGATTATAAGTTTGTTATAAGCAACTTCAAGGAAGTAAATTATAAACAAAAGTAGTAGTTTTGGGGATAAACTCATTTTGATAAGCGGAAGATCTACATTGCGGAGGAGAGAGTTACATACATGGCGTTTCTAGCTGCTGGAAAATATGGAGAGATGGTACAATCGAAGCATGGTCCTCGGAACATTTGCTGTGAAAATATCTGTAGAATAATGCAAAAGATTCAACATATTTTCCTGGGTGATTGCAGGGTTATTGATTAGACTAATAGCTGTATTTGAATGTTGTTCAACTTTCCAACTTCACCACTCAACTTCCAATTCACAGGAATGGACAACATTCAATATGAGATGGTCCAAAACAACTGGTGGAATTTTTGGGGTTAGGCCAATTTAAAAAAGCTGAGACACACAACCATGAATTAATTTTCATCTAGGTATAAATTGATGACAGTGGAGAGAGAGCTACATAGAGCTAACTAGATACACAGACCACACAGACCTCAAGGTCCTTACTAGGCAGTCTGGCCTTACAAACTATATATATATATATATATATATATATATATATATATATATATATATATATATATATATATACACCGGTACATACACATACACACACACATATACACATACACACATACATACATATATATACAGTATATATATACATACTGTACAGTGCACACACATACATTTTTTTTTTTTCATATCACCCCAGCCCTCTGCAGATAGAGGTCAAGCCTTCCCTTGAAAGCGTTTATTGTGTCGCTCTCCACCACTCTCGCTGGTAGTTTATTCCACTCTGTCGCCACACTGTAGGTGAAGAAACTCTTTGTGACATCTAGGTTTGCCTTTTTGGTTTTTAATTTTATTCCATTTCCGCGGAGTTTGATTATTATTGTTTAATGTGAATAGTGCATTTACATCGACAAGTCGAAACCTTTTAGTATCTTAAAGCACTCAATAAGCTGACCCCTCAACCTCCTCTTTTTTAATGAGAACAGGTTCAATCGTTTCAGTCTTTCTTCATATGGTTTATTTCTTAATGAGGGTATCATCTTCGTCGCTCTACGCTGTACTGACTCGAGTCTTACAATGTCCTTGATCAGATAAGGTGACCAGAACTGCACACCATATTCAAGGTGGGGCTTCACCATACTTTTGAACAGTGGCACTATTACGTTTTCATGTTTATATGTAAATTTTCGTTTAATAAAGACCAATGCTATGTTTGCCTTATTTGCAGCTGCTATACATTGGTCGGAAGTTTTTAGGTTTTCAGATATTAGTACCCCTAGGTCTTTTACTACCGTTGCGGTTTTTATTTGTTTGCCATTCATTTCGTATTTGTATTTCATATTTCTGCTACCAACCTGCATCACCTGACATTTATCGACACTGAAGGGCATCTGCCATTTTTTCGACCACTCTGATATCTTGTTTAAATCAGATTGCAACACATTTCTATCATCTTCGTTCAGGACTGTATTTCCTATTTTTGTATCGTCGGCGAATTTGGAAATGGTGTAGTTTACCCCTACATCAATATCGTTAATGTAAATGAGAAACTGGACCGGTCCAAGGACTGAACCCTGTGGAACTCCACTAGTGACAGGCTCCCACTCCATTTATCACCACTCTCTGTCTTCTGTCTGTAAGCCAATTTTGTATCCAATAATGAATTTCACCTTTGATACCTATCCTCTCCAGTTTAGCCAATAGTTTTCGGTGAGGCACCTTGTCAAAAGCTTTTTGAAAGTCCAAGAAGATTATATCTAGTGATTTCGTCATGTCGTTATACGTGAATAGTTTGTTATAAAATTCAATCAAATGTGTTAGGCATGACTTATTTGATCTAAAGCCGTGTTGACTATTTTTGATTAGGTTGTTTGATTCGAGGTAATCTACTATCTTATCTCTAAGGATTTTTTCCATGATTTTTCCTACAATTGAAGTTAGACTAATTGGTCTGTAATTACTCGCTTTGGCCTTGCTACCCTTCTTGTATATCGGCGTAATGTTCGCATCTTTCCAATCACTCGGTACAATCCCCTGTAGTAATGATAAGTTAAATAGTTGTGTCAGGGGTTTTGCTATTTCGTCCTTAACATTCTTAATTATTTTCGGGTGGAGCATGTCGGGTCCCGGGGTCTTATTTACATTTAAATTACTCAATTTGCTTTGTACTTCGCTAACACTGATGGTGAAATCTCCTATCACATGAGTTGAGGTGTTATTTTCAAGGGTATGATTGATAATTTCTTCTGTGAAAACTGAGCCAAAATATTTGTTGAGCAGATTTGCCGTGTTTGTGTCACCTGTTATTGTCTGGCCATCTTCTATTAGCGGTCCGATTCCGCTTTTGATCTGTTTATTTTTATTTACGTAACTGTAGAATTTGTTGGGGTTTGTGGCACTTTCTCTGGCAATAGTCATTTCGTAATTTTGTTTGTTCGTCCTAATTATTTTTTTCACTTCCCTTCTACTATTTTTGTACACTTTTTAATTACTTCAGGGTTTGTGTTATTTTTTACAAGTTTGTGGAGTTGATTCCTTTTCCTTATTGCCTTGCCAATGTCTCTACTGTACCAAGGGGGCATACTTGATTTCGTATTACATTTTGAGAGAGAGCGAGAGAGAGAGAGAGAGAGAGAGAGAGAGTACAAAGGAGTACAAAGGAAATCCAGCAACAACAGATCTAGTGACCCCTCCAGGCTGCTTGTCCTCCAAAACATTGCGGATCAAGTGTTCAAACAGTGGTTTAGAGTGGGTAAGGGAAAATTGGAAAGGAAACCACTGCCGTGGAACTAATGTCCGTGGCAGAACTAGGAAGTTAGTAGGGGACAGATGGGTTTGTAACATGGCACAGTTATAAGGATCTTTCGTATATCTGGAAAAAAGAGAGTAACATCCTATCAATTTATAAACGCAATAATCATTTGATGAATCTGAGGGGGGGAATAAAATAAAATAATTAATTTACAAACGCAGTCAGTCGCGGGTTTGATGCAAGATATTTGTCAAAGTTTAAAAGAATCAACGGTGATGCAGTCTATGACGTCTCTCGGGGAAGCCCATTCCACAAGTTGACAACTCGATTGAAGAAGAAATTCTTTCGTACGAGTTAAAATATTTACCAATAATTTTACAACCGTATCCCTGCATGTAATTAGACTGGTCGATAGTGAAGTACTTACTACAGTTCATATTGTCGATGCCTTTGATGATTTTGAACACTTGAATTAAGTCGTCTCTTAATCTGCGCTGGGTTAAAAGAAATAAATGTAATTCTTTAACCCTCCTAGCCCAGGCAGCATTTATAGATGTCGATAGTGTCATACAATACATTTGTATGATAATATCTAGTTCCACCATTTACTTTATAATTATACAGAAATATCTTAGTTCATATAGGGAACGTGATTATTGGTCACGACTGTATCTTGTGGGTACTGAGTGTAGTGGACAGGATGTTATATGCTGAGTTTTCGGTATGCTATCCATACTGTTTGCAGAATCAGTTCCTCACATCACACCACTAGCTTAGAATGCTGGTTTTGCATAATTGAGACTCAAGCTGATATGGCCACGGAAGTGGAGAAGTTCCGGCGAGATTCGACCTCTGGTCTTACCGGGCGGGCATAGGGCGCAGTTTCCACAGGACTGGAAAACAGATCACTCTACCACACACCCTGCTCGCAGTCAGAAGTACCCCGCAATCATTGCTAGGGATCACTTCACCTACTACAACCTATTCCACACATTTTACTTAGGCATCACTTCATCATTCACCATTACACCTATTGAAGAATCACTATTGACGCTGAAGCCCTGTATAACTCAAGATATAATCAACTCTGCGTAAGCAGAGTGGTATCGCCCCCCGTATAGTGGTACATGCTAACCAAAATGTCTGTCCGTATGTCCGTCCGAGAACTCCTCCTAGACCGTTTGACGGATTTTCACCAAACTTCACACAAATCTTCGGTGCGTGAATGCGACGGTAATTAACCTAAGACGTGCGCATGGGGGTATGAGACACCACACGCCTGTGCGCACATATTTGAGCTGTTCCCATCACTAACATCGTTATTTTACCATAAATAGCATTAATACTTATCCATATGTGCCTATTTTAGGTTGATTATAAAGGTATTAACTTGTTACAGCAATAAAACAAGTGGAAACAGCGTTTGGATGGTCAAAATCGGCGATACAGGCCGGGAGTTACTTAATGTATGGCTGAGGCAACCTCCCTCCCTTCCTCCCCTCCCCTTGTCTGGAGAGACACTGTTACGCAATAGTCTCTCTCTCACTCTTTCCCACGCTTGGTAACAGTGATGACAACGCTCTGCTACCAACTCGCTAATGTTAGCACGAAAATATACCACAGAATAAGGGAATGACAGGGAAAATAGGTGATAACTGAAGGAGGGGAGGAAAGTGGGGAAGGAGGGGATGTGGAAGAGTGATATTTGACATGGCCCAGGGGCAAAAAAAAAAAAAAAAAAAAAAAAATGAGATGTTTTAAATGGATTTTTTTAGGCCCAGGATCTTAAGAGTCTTCCCGCAGTCGCCCGGGGAAACTCTTAAGAGTATTCCAGCACTTGCCGGGTTAAACAATTTGTTTTTGATTTTGTGCAATAGTTATGATCTTAGGGCCTAAAAATGGTTCCCCCCCCCCCCCAGGACCTCCCCCTTGTACCTATTCCCAAGCAATGATGATGGCATTCTGTGTGTGTGTGCCCCTACAGGGTAGTGATGATGATAACAGTAGTACAAAGGAAATTAATCAACAACAGGTCTAGTGACCCTTCTAGGCTGCTTGTCCTCCAAAACACTGAGGTTCAAGTGTCCAAACAGTGGTTTAGAGTGGGTAAGGGAACATTGGAAAGGGAACTACTGCCCTGTAACTAATGTCCGTGGCAGGATTAGGAAGTTAGTAGGGGACAGATGGGTTAGTAACTGAGGGGGGCAGAAATAATAAAGTTATTAATTTACAAACACAGTCAGTCGCGGGTTTGATGCGACATATTTGTTTAGGCGAAGTTTAAATGAATCAACGGTGTAGGCAGGTTAGTTGGCGGTAGCGAGTGTGTAGTAGATATGATGGTGACAGTACTAGTAGTAGTGATGATGGTCATAATAGTATGATGATGGTGACAGTAGTAATGATGATTGTTACATGGTGACAGTATTAGTGATGTTGGTAAGTAGTAGTGATGATGGTGAAAGTTGTAGTAATGATGAGAGTAGTATTGATGATGGTGAGAGTAGTAGTAATAGTAGTAGTGATGATGATAGTAATGATTGACTAGTAGTGCTGATGGTGACCTATCGCAGAGTTGGGTATGCCGTTTTGATTTTGGGCGAAACGGCACGTCTACTTTATAGTAATATTTCTAGTTAATACGACATATTTTCAAGTATATTAAATTATATCATGAAAAGGAAATAGTATAATTAATCATGTAGAATAAAGGATTATCAACTCTGCGAAAGCAGAGTGGTATCGCCCCCGGTATAGTAGTACATGCGAATCGAAATGTCTGTCTGTCTGTCTGTCTGTCCGTCCGAGAACTCCTAGACCGTTTGACGGATTTTCACCAAACTTCACACGAACCTTCGGTGCGTGAATGCGACGATAATTAAAAACATATTTTTTGAATTTGTGCAATAGTTATGATTTTAGGTCCAAACCCCCCCCCCCCCCCTCCCCAACAGCCCATCCTCAACCATACCCCCCCTCTGTACCTATTCCCTGTGTGTGTGGGTGCCCCGTAGGGGCACCCACACACAGATATCCACACATCATACACATGTCTCAGATGTGATGATAATGGTGAGACGTCTGTCTGTCTTTCCTAGTCTTATAGTGGTAGTAATGGTGACAGTACTAGTAGTAGTGATAATGACCATAATAGTAGTGATGATGGTGACAAGTAATTATGATGGTTGTAGTGATAATGATGCCAGTAGTGTTGATGGTAGTGACGATGGTGACAGTAGTAGTGATGATGGTGAGTAGTATTGATTATGGTGAAAGTTATAGTGATTATACAGTAGTAGTGATGATGAGAGTAGTAGCAATTATGGTGAGAGTAGTAGTGATGATTATAATAGAAGTAGTGCTGATGATATTAATGATGATAGTGACTAATAGTGATGATGGTAACCCATCGCAGAGTTGGGTATGCCGTTTTGATTTCGGGCGAAACGGCACGTCTACTTTATTATTATTGTTGCTGACTCTACATCTACTTATTCAATAAATACAAAGCTGATTGATTCTTGTGTATAAATTCTGACTTCCCATTAGGTCATTAACCCGGGAGCTGCCGGGAGACTCTTAAGAGTTCCCCCGGCGCACTGCGGGAAGACTCTTAAGAGTCAGAGAAAATAAAAATCAACTTTTGACATCGAAAAAAAAAAATTTATTTATATTTTTTTTTTTTTATTTTTTTTTGGCCCCTGGGCCATGCAAAATCTCAGTCCTCTACCTCCCCTCCTTCCCCACTTTCCTCCTCTCCTTCAGTTATCACCTATTTTCCCTGTTATTCCCTTATTCTGAGGTATATTTTCGTGCTAACATTAGAAATCCGATTGGAGGGTGTGGTCATCACTGATAGCAAGCGAGTGCAAGAGAGAGAGAGAGAGTATCGATCGACTGTGTCTCAGTGGCCTTGGGGGAAATTGGCGGGAAAGCAGATTGCCTCACCCATACATTATACAACTCGCGGGCTATATCTCCGATTTTGACCATCCAAACGCTGTTTTTATTGTTGTTTCAGGTTAATACCTTTATAATCAACCCATAATAGGCGCATATGGATAAATATTAATGCTATTAATGGCACAATGAATATTTTAGTGACGGAAACACCTCAAATACGTCAGCACAGGGGGACGTTTCCAAATACCCCCATGCGCACTTCAGAGGTTAAATATAAATGGGTGGTGGCAAGCGATAACTGCTACCGTTATTACAAGTATAAGATTACTAGTGGCTACCAGAAGAAAGCTACTAACTAAGATGTAGCAGCAGTGGCCCTGCAAGTTACTAACTAAGAATAGTCCTATCCGTGCTATCTGGCCAAAACAAGTTGTATGTATACATAGGCCAATTTTTGTTAAATTAGTAGCTAGAAAATTTACACAAATGTAGCCTTTACTTGCATCTGTAGACTGGCGTTGAGTAGAGCTCTCTAGGTCCACTGGTTCAGGTGTAATGGCGATTTCCATGGAGAGAGTTTTGCCGCGGATTTAGCCATATCAGACACTTTGGAAGACTAGTTTTTGCTTTAACTGGCAATGATGGACAAGATCGGACTTCTTCTTCTTCTTGTTTAGGCTTGGCGGAGTTCCGATCGCCTTTGTTTACAAAAGTTACGCCGCGCGGCTTTCAAAGCACACTTAAGGACGCTTTCAAGCATACAGATTTTAAAAGGACGCCCGGGCTCCCGGGTTTTCGCAAGGTGCGTCCTTTTAAAATGCTGCCTGGGCAGGAAGGGTTAAGGGGAGCGTCTGCCATGGCCCAAACTGGTGTGGATTAGAAAATCAGAAATTGAGATGTTTATTGCAGCAGTGATGGGAACACTGTAGGAGTGATGTGGCAAAGTTTTTGAATCGTAAAATAAAAAAATACCCTTAATACAGGGTCCCCCCCCCCCCCCCCGCACTCATGACATATATGTGGTATCGTGATATGAACGATAATAGCCAATACAATCGCGTTATTATGCACAAATATAGACAATTTACAGTCAACAGAAGTATCTGGCACCTCAACTGAACCTGGGAGATTGAGGGTGAGTCCCTAGACCTCATCATCTAAGCCATCATCATCATCCAAGCCATCATCATCATCATCCAAGCCATCATCATCATCATCCAAGCCATCATCATCATCCAGATGCCAAGACATGCACAAACATAGTATATATTCAACACTAAACAGATCTAACCCATACAAACCAACTCTAACACAACCTAGAGTAATCGCAAATGGCCTAACTTGGCATAAATGAGGTGCGCGGTTGATGACGCCATTTTTGCCAAATTAATAAAATAACTTTTGGGGGGTCCAGGTGGCATATTATTCACTTAGATTTAGTAAATTGCATTGGATTTTAGTGCCAGAGCATGTATCAAATCAAAAGAGCAAACAGTTGCAATAAATCGTCATTTGAGAGAGGAACCGTTGGGTAATGGATACTTTTCGCCTTTTTCTCAAAACTATAGGTACTCGAACACAAACCGCTAACACTTTTTTATTGTTGGTCCAATTTTAATAAGCAAGATATCATTGGAAAGAGGATTAAAAATGCATTAAATCGTCATTTGAGAGAGGAATCGTTGGGTAATGGATAAATTTAGTTTTCAAATTTGTCTCAAAACTATAGTTACTCGAACACAAACCGCTAACACCTTTTTATTAATTGTTGGTCCAATTTTAACTCCTTGCGACATATTATGTTCCAGTAAGTCCACGGAGGCGGGCGCCCGGTATCATTGCCACTATACCACACAACTGTCAAAACCACACTGCTGGCCGTTAGAATTGTCGGAGGAACCTGGGGTTGCCACCAACCGACAGATCTTCATCTAACTTACCGGACTTACTGAGCTCCATATGATGCTAGAGCGTCATATGGACTTATTGGAGAGGCATGTAGATAATGTGACGCACCCCAGTGCTGGGCAACGCAACCTGATTGTACTCCTTGGTACTCCACTGTACCGCCCGTGATCTGGCTACCGTCAGCTGCTATGTATATTGAGTGTGACAACTTATAACTATGTTCTTTGTATCTCTGCAAAGGTCTCGTCATGTGCTAACCAGTGGTGGGTTTTGTTTTAAGCCATGTCGAGACCTTCCATTTAATATGTAGTATCAATAGAGAAGTTGATAGATAGGATAATGGGAATTCAGAGAGAGAGAGTGAGTTGGGCTTCAGAGCAAGAGGGTAGCAACACGCCGCGCTGCCGGCCGGGTGGTTGCCAGACGTATGGACTGGTTGGCAGCCTTGCCCTTATAGCTAGGCGCGATAGGGTTGGTAGTCCATTGTTGCCTGCCTGGGCTGGGCCCATGTTGTCGTACAGCACACTGCCTGGAGGTTGGCTGTGTGTTCCTGGACTAGGTTGCCTAGAACCTTTGAGATTCTAACATCCCTTGCTCTCTCTCCCCACTTCTCACGGTTGCACTCTTTCTCTCTGACGACATTACTCTCATTTCATTCTTCTCTCTATTTAAATGCATAACCTTCCCTTGAGGTCCTAAAGGAGTTTCAGCACTCACCTCTCGTATTACTCTTAGGACAAGCATATATTTACATGTATTAGATTTAAGGGGTTAATGTGAACAGCGATCTTCTTGATGAGGATAGTTGGTGAACGTTCTACATGTTCACGAGTTATATGCCCTGCTCATCATCCCATTTGTGACTAGACTGGTGCCATGTGTAAGAGCCCGACCATGCCCAGGAGTTGTCTGTAGAGGGACGAGGACTTAGCCTTGATTTGCATACCGAGCCAGGAGCGAGTGTAGCACCCGAGACTACAGCTCGCTCGTAGTGCCGGTATAGTAGAGTAACGTAATTTATCTGTCCTTGTGTTCTCTACAGTCTTCTCCTGGGTTCTCGCTTTCGGTGCTGGGACTCGTTGTTCCTGTGACTTGGCCTGCTAGCTAGAACACATGGGGATGATGAGTGGGATATATCTTTATTTTACTATGCATTGCAGCTCTCTTTAAGTATATATCTATAACACTTTACAATACACATTACTCACACACAAGACAACACTATTAATACTTTCATGTATCAATTAACTGCACTGTCGTTTTGCTGCTGTGTCCGGAGTTCTGTTGCGTAGGGCGCATACGGACTCGGAGGGGAGACAGAGTGAGAGAAGCGAAGTAGCCTATGCGGTAGTAGGCTACCGGCGCAGTACTGTTGCCTGCAACCTTTTAGTTATTCCAAGTATAGATTCATTATTATAATAAGTGACTACTGTTTATGTTCCTCCCATGTGTATTATTAGGTATCTACTGGATCATGAACATCTTGTATGCTACATGCTAGTGCATGTTAGTAGGGGACAGTTAGTGTAGTGCACGCGCTTTCAAGTAGGCGTGTACATTTGTCATTTAGCATTTCACTGTCATACCTTTAGCCTGCTTCTATTCTACATTATTAGAGGCTTAATATTAACGTAGTTTCTTGAGTATTGCATTTCTTTAGTAATAACGTAACCTATAAATGTCTGAGGGAGTTTAGCCTCATAGCCTACCCCTGTTGTACACTTTCGCCGAGTTAAGGTACCTCGTTACCGTAGACGATAACTCTGTAGGGCGTTGGTGCTTTTGTTGTCTGGAGCATATAGTATTTGGGACTGGAATCGAGCGTGTCGTTGTCACTTAAGCCATTTCTGTCCTACGATCAAGAATCCCGAATATGTATTGCCGATCCAGCCGTAACAAAATGGCGACCTTGCACAAGATTCAGTAGTATCCTATCACATGTTTTTTGGAGAACTATTCTATGCTACCTAGTAGAGCTGGCTAGAATTTTCTTGCATACTGGAGGAATTTTTATTGTGTCATTATTGTATTGGTGGACTTGCAGATTGTTTCGTTAGGTGTCTAGAGTAGAGTCATTCAAGCATCTTTAACATTTTGTGAGTCGAGACTGCAATTAGTAATAAGCACTTTTTTTGTTTATGAACAGCAATTGTATAACCAGCACTATGTCTAATGACTCATCATTTACGGGGGAGGATAACACGGTACAGCCTAGTGACCAGCAAGTACAGCAGATATTTAGGGAGGGGAGTGTTATAAGTGGAGAGAGGGATGCCCGGGCATTTTTGCAGACACCTTTGACCGAACAGCGCCTGCAGGCTATTGATTGTTACGGTCTTCGCTGTTTAGCCACGGTTTTGGGGCGGGACTGTCCTGACAGTTGGCCCAAGAAGAATTTGGTGGCATGTTTGTTGGGTGATGGCGATGGGGCGGTGGGTGGAGTGGGGTCTTGGGGGGTTCCCTCCAAGCCCCCATTCCACTCTACCCCTGAGCTGGGCCCTCAGCCAGCGAGTCTTAGCACGATGCAGCAGGAGGGTTCTCAATGGCAAGCTGGCTTACCCGTAAACACGTCTCGGTGTGGATCCCCCATTTTGTGCTCTCCCCCCCCAGGCCTGTCTCCTGAGATGTTATTTCAGCTAGAACTAGCTAAGTTTAAGCTGCAGGAGACTCAGATACAACAGGCTAGTATAGAACGCATAGAGGTTGCTAGAATCCAAGCCAATCAGGATGCAACCAGGTACCAGGCTGAAATGGATGTCGAGAAGTCTAGAGTAGAGACCACGGGGCGTCATCTCGGTGGTGGGCACCGGGTTACAGACTCACTTTCGCATTTAATTAAGTTAGTACCCGCATTTGATGAGACAGCAGTGACTGAGTTTTTTGCTCGTTTCGAAAAGAAGTGTCGTGAGTATGACTGGCCGGAGGTTAAATGGGCAGCATTAGTTTCATCACGTCTAGTGGGTAAGGGGTTGAAAGCCTACGATGCACTGTCACTGGACGAGAGTGTCGTGTATGGACTGGTGAAGGAGGCTGTGCTCCGGGCCTACGAACTGCAACCCGAAACTTATAGATTGAAGTTCCGTGGCGTGAATAAGAAGAGCCACGTCAGTTTTATGGAGCACGCACGGGACTTAACAGATGCATGTAATAACTGGTTTCGGTCCGAGCACGCAGAGTCGGCTGAGGAAATTAAGCAACTTTTCTATCTGGAACAGTTTTACAAATGTACTGGAACCGATCTAACGCTGAACATTAAGGAAAAATGTCCCAAGACAGTAGAGGAGGCTGCCAAGATGGCAGACCTCAGATTATCATTGATTCGTGGTTGCGGTGCCGCTCAGAGGGCTGAGTCAGGGCAGAAGGGGCGCTATACCCCACCCACCAGAGTTTTCGATAATAACAAATCCTATGACACACATAACCACACTAAAAGCATTGCACCTAATAACACCTACAAACACAAGCCTCTCCCGTTTACTAAAGGTCAGGCCCCTTCTTCGCCCGCACAAGGGAAGAAGCCCATTGGGGATGTGAAATGTTACAAATGTCAGAAGCTAGGCCATTATTCACGTGAGTGCCCTAGTAACACTCCCGCTAAGCCGGTGTCATTGGTTCACAGTATCGGTGTGTCTCTGAAGGCTGCAGCAACTGCCCGGGGTAGGTTGTCAGCAGCTGAGGCACACGCGGTAAAGAAGCGTACGGAAGGCTCGACACCTGTCCGGGACACTTTCTGTAGCCATCGGGGACACGGGTTTGTGAGCTGGGGGAGTGAACTACGGAGGGTTGACTTGTTGAGGGATACGGGGGCTTCGCAAACTTTGTTGAGGAACTTCACAGGGAAACCGATAAATGCGGCCAGAGTTGTTGTGGTGCAGGGTATAAATGCTACGAGGTCATACCCACTTGTGAGGTTGGAGTTGAGAGTGGGAGAGGTGTGCAGGGAGCTGGATGTAGGGATCGTTGAGTGTTTGCCAGTTGAGGGCGTCGACCTTCTTCTCGGCAACGACTTTGCGGTGCCCACTTCCGGGACTCCACCCTTAGTCGTTGCCGAGAGGGCGGCCGACGTGGATGGTGAGAATCGGGAATGGGTTGGGAGGTGCCAACAGGATGAGAGGGCCTGTGTGGTAACCCGATCTCGCTCTGCGGCTCCTGCACAGCCTAGCACTCAACCTCGGGGACAGTGGAGGAAGGATCAGGAGAAGGTTGCTAAGGGCAGGAAAAGGGACATTGATTCTGCTGCACTTCTCGGTGATTCGGTACTTGGACCTATAATAAACACGGGAGTTGACTCTGGCCCAGAGATGGTGTGTAACAAGGCAGAGTTGGGTAAGACTTCGCGTGAGGCAAGAGCTGTAGCGAGAGCCACTAAGGCAGTAGAGCCTACTAGCCGGGGTAATGTCTTATTACAAAACCATCTTGATGCATTGACGCCCGGGGACATAAGTGAGCAGCAGCTGCAAGACGCTAGCCTAGCTCGTTATAGCAATGGTGCCATAGAGTTGGAGGAAGATGGGGATGCGAAGCCGGGAGATTTCTTTAGGCTCAACAGGATATTGTACCGCAGATTTTTAGACCCCAAATCGAAGTGGGAGGGCGGTGCGAGGGTAGTAGACCAGGTGGTTGTTCCAAATAAGTATAGAGAGTCCTTATTGTGTCTGGCGCATGATGTGCCGGTGGCGGGTCATTTGGGGGTAACAAAAACATTGGCGGCATTGGGCAGGTTTTTCTGGTGGCCTGGGGTCAAGGCTGATGTCTGTGCATGGGTGGCTGGGTGTGCGACCTGCCAGACAACGGGGAAGCCTAACCAGACAATCCCGAAGGCACCTTTGTTTCCCATACCTGTCACCGGGCCTCCGTTCAGCAAAGTTGTAGTAGATTTGGTTGGCCCTTTCCCGCCTACTAGTAGTGGCAATAAATTCCTGTTGACAATCATGGATGTGGCTACGAGATACCCGGACGCATACCCCATGAGAAACGGCTCGGCAAAGGCAGTTGTTAAAAACTTATTATTGTTCTGTTCCCGTTATGGATTTCCACGTGAGGTGCAGTCAGACCAGGGGAGCAATTTTACATCCAAATTGTTCAAGCAAACCCTTCAGTTGCACGGTATATGTTCTGTAGTGTCGTCAGCCTACCATCCCGAGAGTCAGGGAGTCTTGGAGCGGTGGCACTCGACCCTGAAGAGTATGCTACGCTGTTACTGTGCAGAACATGACACTGATTGGGATTTGGGTCTGCCGTATGTTCTGTTCGCTGCACGTGAAGTCCCAGGAGAGAGCCTGGGGTTCAGTCCAAATCAGCTAGTCTTTAGCCATAATGTGAGAGGACCTTTAAGTATGGTGAAAGAGATCTGGGAGGGCGAAGAGAAGCCGGGTCTGTACTTAAATATGTCCTTGAGAGCCGGGAGAGACTTATAGGTTGCATGGCAGCGGCAGGTAATAACTTGGTTAATGCACAGGCGGTCATGAAGCACCAGTATGACGCCAAGGTGAAGCTTCGGGAGTTTTCGGTGGGTCAGGAGGTAATGTTGCTTTTACCTTTGCCTGGACACCCCCTTTCTGCCAAGTTCATTGGGCCGTATGTGGTGGCTAAGAAACTGTCCGACCTTGATTATCTCGTTGCAACACCTGACCGTAGGAAAAAACATCAGTTATGTCATGTTAACCTCATGAAAGAGTATGTGAGACGCCCCTCAGAGCCTCTCACTGTCCCTGTGCTGGCCTGCAGCGGCCAGGGTGGAGAAGGAGGTGGGGACAGTCATGCTGCTGAGGAGGATAGCTGGGACTGTGTCATTTCCGCGGAACAGTGGGCGGGGAATACTGAACAAGAGGCTAGGCAAGTTGTAAGTCACCTGCCTGAGCACCAGGGTGCTGCTGTCCTAGGCCTGTTCAGGTCATACCCCTCTGTTTTCGCCGAACACCCAGGTCTCACTACTCAGGTAACGCACGACGTGGACGTCGGTGATAATGTGCCCTTCAAGTCAGTGCCCTACCGTGTGCCCCCGGTAAAGTTGCCAGCTTTACGGGAGGAGTTAAAGTACATGGTTGAGAGAGGGATGATCACTGAAGGTTATGTGAAGTGGACATCACCCGTCACGTTGCAGCCAAAACCTGACGGCAAGGTGCGGTTCTGCATAGATTTTCGTAGGCTAAATGGCTTGACCACCACCAACCCTTACCCTTTGCCTCGAGTTGACGACAGCGTGGACAAGATAGGGAATGCAAAGTACCTTACTAAAATTGATCTTGTAAAAGGCTACTGGCAAGTACCCCTGTCGGACCGAGCTAAGCAAGTTTGTGGTTTTGTGGTAGATGGCAAGACCTACCAATGTAACGTAATGCCTTATGGGCTTAAGAACGCACCTGCCACGTTTCAAAACCTGATGAACGATATTTGTGATGAAATCCCTAACTGCACGGTCTACCTTGATGACGTGATAGTATATGATGACGATTTTGAAAATCACCTAAGGCACTTAGAGACCCTGTTTAGGAAGTTGCACGATGCTGGGCTGGTGGTGAACCTGAGGAAGTGCGAGTTTGTAAAGGCTACTGTGCAGTATCTTGGCTTTGTGGTCGGGTTAGGCCGGGTGTGCCCCCCCCTGACCAAGATACAGGCTATCAATATGTTTCCCAGGCCCACCACTAAGCGCCAGGTCATGCGGTTCCTAGGTATGATAGGCTATTATAGGCGCTTCATCCGGGGATACTCTACTGTCTTAGCACCGTTAACTGATCTACTGTCGAAGTCAGTGAAGTTCTGTTGGGCTGCGGAGTGTCAGAGGGCTTTCGACCTAGTCAAGCACCTGCTGTGTACACATCCGATTTTGAGGGCCCCAGACTTCTCCAGGAGTTTTCAGCTGGCGACTGATGCCAGCGGTGTGGGTGCCGGGGCAGTGTTACTGCAGACTGATTCCGAGGGCTTGGAACACCCAGTGAGCTTCTTTTCTCGCAAGTTTAATTCGGCACAAAGGAATTACTCGACTATAGAGAAGGAGCTTCTGGCTATCGTTTTGTCGCTCAAACATTTCGAAGTTTATGTTCCAGCCTACGGCCCGGTAGTGACGATTTATACGGACCATCATCCCTTGAAATTCCTAAATCAGTTTCACAATCGGAATATGCGGTTGACCAGGTGGTCCCTAATGCTCCAAGAGTATAATCTCAACATTCAGCATATTGCCGGGAGTGAGAACGTGATAGCAGATTGTCTATCAAGGGTTGATGATCCAAGATAGTCGTGCACGGTGTGTGGGTTGAGCAGGAGTAAAATTAGGCTATCATAACGCCGTCCAAAAAGATTATAAAACAATAAAATAAACGAGAAAACTCTTTCTTTTTTTTAGTTTTGTAACTCTTTATTGTTGTAGCATGATGCATGCAATATTGTGTTTTATGTATAATTCACACTTCAGTTGTTGTGCACCTTTTGCAATTAGTGGCAGCTAAGGGTAGCAGGTCGGTTGGTTGCCTGTCAGATTTTGATAATGCTTCTAAGGTCGATTATCTAAAATCTTGGGGGGGCTGTGACGCACCCCAGTGCTGGGCAACGCAACCTGATTGTACTCTTTGGTACTCCACTCTACCGCCCGTGTTCTGGCTACCGTCAGCCGCTATGTATATTGAGTGTGACAACTTATAACTATGTTCTTTGTATCTCTGCAAAGGTCTCGTCATGTGCTAACCAGTGGTGGGTTTTGTTTTAAGCCATGTCGAGACCTTCCATTTAATATGTAGTATCAATAGAGAAGTTGATAGATAGGATAATGGGAATTCAGAGAGAGAGAGTGAGTTGGGCTTCAGAGCAAGAGGGTAGCAACACGCCGCGCTGCCGGCCGGGTGGTTGCCAGACGTATGGACTGGTTGGCAGCCTTGCCCTTATAGCTAGGCGCGATAGGGTTGGTAGTCCATTGTTGCCTGCCTGGGCTGGGCCCATGTTGTCGTACAGCACACTGCCTGGAGGTTGGCTGTGTGTTCCTGGACTAGGTTGCCTAGAACCTTTGAGATTCTAACATCCCTTGCTCTCTCTCCCCACTTCTCACGGTTGCACTCTTTCTCTCTGACGACATTACTCTCATTTCATTCTTCTCTCTATTTAAATGCATAACCTTCCCTTGAGGTCCTAAAGGAGTTTCAGCACTCACCTCTCGTATTACTCTTAGGACAAGCATATATTTACATGTATTAGATTTAAGGGGTTAATGTGAACAGCAATCTTCTTGATGAGGATAGTTGGTGAACGTTCTACATGTTCACGAGTTATATGCCCTGCTCATCATCCCATTTGTGACTAGACTGGTGCCATGTGTAAGAGCCCGACCATGCCCAGGAGTTGTCTGTAGAGGGACGAGGACTTAGCCTTGATTTGCATACCGAGCCAGGAGCGAGTGTAGCACCCGAGACTACAGCTCGCTCGTAGTGCCGGTATAGTAGAGTAACGTAATTTATCTGTCCTTGTGTTCTCTACAGTCTTCTCCTGGGTTCTCGCTTTCGGTGCTGGGACTCGTTGTTCCTGTGACTTGGCCTGCTAGCTAGAACACATGGGGATGATGAGTGGGATATATCTTTATTTTACTATGCATTGCAGCTCTCTTTAAGTATATATCTATAACACTTTACAATACACATTACTCACACACAAGACAACACTATTAATACTTTCATGTATCAATTAACTGCACTGTCGTTTTGCTGCTGTGTCCGGAGTTCTGTTGCGTAGGGCGCATACGGACTCGGAGGGGAGACAGAGTGAGAGAAGCGAAGTAGCCTATGCGGTAGTAGGCTACCGGCGCAGTACTGTTGCCTGCAACCTTTTAGTTATTCCAAGTATAGATTCATTATTATAATAAGTGACTACTGTTTATGTTCCTCCCATGTGTATTATTAGGTATCTACTGGATCATGAACATCTTGTATGCTACATGCTAGTGCATGTTAGTAGGGGACAGTTAGTGTAGTGCACGCGCTTTCAAGTAGGCGTGTACATTTGTCATTTAGCATTTCACTGTCATACCTTTAGCCTGCTTCTATTCTACATTATTAGAGGCTTAATATTAACGTAGTTCTTGAGTATTGCATTTCTTTAGTAATAACGTAACCTATAAATGTCTGAGGGAGTTTAGCCTCATAGCCTACCCCTGTTGTACACTTTCGCCGAGTTAAGGTACCTCGTTACCGTAGACGATAACTCTGTAGGGCGTTGGTGCTTTTGTTGTCTGGAGCATATAGTATTTGGGACTGGAATCGAGCGTGTCGTTGTCACTTAAGCCATTTCTGTCCTACGATCAAGAATCCCGAATATGTATTGCCGATCCAGCCGTAACAATAAGTCCATATGACGCGATCGCGTCATATGAGTTTTTGGTCATAAGTTCCAAATGACGCTATCGCGTCATATGAGTCGCAAGGAGTTAATAAGTAAGTATCATTGGAAAGAGCATTAAAAATGCAATAATTATTTGAGACAGACTTTTGATACACCAACTTTTGACAGGAGGCTTGCAACCTTTCAAAACTTTCAAAACAAAAAGTTATTAGCGGCAAAACTATAGGGTGTATAAACAATCTGTCACAATGTGTTATTGCATATTTTGTTCTCCTCTTTCAAATGATATCCTACTTATTACAATTGGACCAAAAATAAAAGTTTTAGAGGTTTTAAAATTTGCAGAAAATACGAAAATCCGAGGTAGCGAAAAACAACTATTTATTCAATTTTATTCATTTTTGGATATGTTGTTCCTAGAAGTGGTATCTATCACCTGTATAACAATGAAAATGATCGGACCATTCCGAAATACATGGCGGACGCTCCCCTTTAATACGCTCCTCGTATGGTTTGTTCTTTAGGCTAGGTATAATTTTGGTAACTCTACATTGAACTCGTTTTAGCACCAGGACTGAACGCAGTATTCAAGAAGAGGGCGTACTAAGTAATTGTGAAGAGTTAGGATAACTTCTTTAGATATATGCTCAAATTACCTGCCTATAAATCCAATTATTTTGTTTGCCTTCTGAACTTCTGAACATTGTTGACTCGGTTTTAGGTTACTCGATATTGTTACTCCCAGATTGGTTTCTCTGATTACACTCTTAAGATGAGTGCCATTCATTGAATAGTTTGTTTTCTCATTTCGGTATCCGATATGTAGTACTTTACATTTATCCGCATTGAAACTCATTTGCCAAGTTTGGGCCCAACATGACACCTTATCTAGATTGTGTTGCATATTGTCAACTTGTTCTTTTGAGAGTACGCTATTTTCAGTTTTTGTATCATCAGCAAACTTAGAGATTGTACAGGTGAGACCCTCATCTATGTCATTAATATAAATTAGAAAGATAATTGGTCCTAGTACCAATCCCTGGGGTACCCCGCTACATACGTTGGTCCATTTAGATGCCTTACCGTTTATGACTACTCTTTGCTTTCTGTCGCTGAGCCAATTTTCTATCCATTTCAACACACCGTCTTGTAGGCTATTCCATGCGCTTTTAATTTTAGCAGTAAACGTTTGTGGGGAACTTTATCAAAGGCCTTTTTAAAATCAAGGTATATAATATCTACATCTTTACTCTCATCATAGAGGCTGAGGATATCGTGGAAGAAGTCTAAGAGGTTTGTTAAGCAGGAATGTTTGTTATGAAAGCCGTGTTGAGTATCTCTAAGTATGTTATTTTCCTCTAAGTGATTTACGAGTCTGTCTCCTATTAGTGTTTCTAGCATTTTAAATACACCTGAGGTTAAGCTAATTGGACGATAGTTACTAGGTAGGGATTTGCTGCCTTTTTTTAATATCGGTGTTACTTTGGCTAGCTTCCACTGTTCAGGCATACTTCCTGACTGCAAATATTTGTTGAATAGCAATGTCAGTGGTTTGGAGAGCCCATCCTTAGCTTCCTTTAGAACTCTAGGTGAGATTGTATCAAGTCCGGGCAATTTATTTAACTTTAGTTTATATAAATATTTCAATACTTCTCTCTCTGCAATGGTGATATTGCTTAGCACGTCAGTATTATCTATCTGTACCGGCAATACTGTAGGGATATCACTGAGGTCTTCTGTAGTTAAAACTGAGGCAAAGAAGGTATTGAGGACATTACTCATTTGTACTTCGTATTTGGTGTATTCTCCATTTGCATTGACTAAAGGGCCCTTCACACAGTCAGGAGTGTGAGCTAGAATCACGGAGTAATGACTCCTGTTGATTCCTGGGAATATGACCGCGAGTGTCCGAAATTCAACGTGCACTCACGACAGAGTAGGAGTCAGCGGAAGTTTCCCTACGAGTCACAAAGAGTCACCAGGATAAAACCGGGAATGAAGTGCGAGTTATTGAAAATTTGAAATTAATGGTCGCTTTCGGATTAGTGCAACATACGAGTCGCTAGGAGTAATACAGGAGTCACTGCGAGTCAGGACGAGTTAGATAGGAGTCGCTGGGAGTCACCGAGCATCACTGGGAGTTATTAGGAATGAGATGCGAGTATGCCAGGCATGTGCACAGCCCCTTTATAAGGGGCCCCCAAGCTCTCCCACGCCACATGCAAACTCACCACTGCTACACGGACACCCACCACTGCCACACGGACACCCTACAGCACCCACGCAACATTTCGAGGAGGAGGCAGGATGAGCTGCTACAGCTACATCTACTGGAACTTCAGCTGCAGGTGCGGGACCTGGAGGAGGAGGAAGAGCGTCAACACCAGGCCGTCGACCAACATCGCAGACAACGGAGACTAAGGACAGTGTGGGCAAGGAGCTGGCTGCTGCGCAGTCCCAAGCTAGGGATGTATGAGCAGCTGATGGGTGAGCTGAAGCGCGAAGACATTAGGGGGTACAGGAACTTTTTGCGCGTCGACTGTGCTATGTTTCGGGAGTTGGTGGCTCATGTTGGTCCCAGGATCGAGCAACAGGACATCTTCTGGCGTGAGGTACTATCACCTGGCATACGTATCGCCATCACACTGTGCTACCTTCCCGCTGGTGATACGTATGCCAGCCTCATGTATGCCTTCCGTGTGGCCAGGAACACGATATCACAAATCGTCCCGGACACCTGCGAGGCCATCATCGAACAGTACCAGCCCGAGGTGTTGCGGTGCCCCTCAACACCTGCCGAGTGGAAGGAGGTGGCTGACCTGTTCGTTCAACGTTGGGACTTCCAGCACTCCGTCGGAGCCATCGACGGCAAGCACGTAGCCATCCGATGCCCACCCCAAGAAGGATCGGAGTTCTACAATTACAAGGGCTTCCACTCCATCATCCTCATGGCACTTGTCGACGCGGACTACAAGTTCCTGACGTCGGCTCCCATGGCAGCTGCTCGGATGGTGGTGTGTTCGGGAGGACGGAGCTTCGTGCGGCGCTCGATGGCTACAGGCTCGGCCTCCCACCACGGAACCCCTTCCCAACGACGACCTGCCTGTGCCCTACTTCCTGCGCGGCGACGACGCGTTGTCGATGCAGACGTGGCTGATGAAGCCACACTCTACCCGTATTTGACAGTCCCAGAACGCGTCCTCAACTACAGGCTGTCACGGGCTCGTCGCGTTGTGGAAAACGCATTTGGGATTGTGTCCTCAAGGTAAGCATACATTATGTGTAAATGTCATTATGGTTGCCACACCCAGTGTGTAACCCTCAATAATGTTCAAACCAAGTTGTAACCCCACAGAAAAATGATCGACCTGCATCAACACCAAATATATATACCATAACCAGGTCTTGCATTCTAATATATTAACGTACTACATACATACATACATATTAATATCGTTTCTCTCCCTCTACCAGGTTCCGGTGTCTCCTAACCACCATCCTCCTTCGCCCCCGGCATGTGGAGTCAGTCGTCCCCGCATGTTGCTGCATGCACAACCTCATGAGGATACGGTTTCCCTCACACCATGCAGCAATGATGGATGAGGAACACCCTGACACACACCAGGTCACCCTGGGGGCATGGAGGGAGGGGGATATGATGGCCACCCTACAGCCACTGACCGGAAACAGGGTAACAGCCGAGGCCAGGCGGCAGCACGCCCACCTCACCACCTACTACTTCTCACCCAGGGGTAGTGTTGCCTGGCAGGAGGCCATGATTTGAGGTAATATTCTATGTTGTCACTTCATCACATCCATCATTTGGGAATGTCAAATATAATGTTCATGTATTCACTACTATATATTGAATGTGCAGCCCCTATTTAGCCTATGTATAATATTCCAGCCTGCCTGGTAGGCTACGTATATATTTCCTTTCCTAAAGGTATGTATTCCCTGTGGGAAATCTATTTTAACATACTATTCATACCATTTTTACTGCATTACTTTCATTATTTTTAGGTCATGAAGGGGGTATTAATACAATAGGGGTATATAATCCTTACATCAGAGTTTAATCACATGAACAAACATTTATTAAAAGACAATCCAAGTCATCCTGAGGTGAGTCAGTGTGGATC
Organism: Paralithodes platypus; assembly: GCA_032716605.1. Taxonomy (NCBI): domain Eukaryota; kingdom Metazoa; phylum Arthropoda; class Malacostraca; order Decapoda; family Lithodidae; genus Paralithodes; species Paralithodes platypus. Next base: position 31,593,984 of record CM064491.1, on the reverse strand, counting down.
GGTGGGCGGCGACGGTGAGGAGTTTGCAGCGTCGCTCTAACTGGGAGGAGATCTGAGTCTGGCGCGGGCAGGTCGAAGTACGGCGGTGGGAGGGGGCCGCTCCCAGTCCAGAATACGTGACCCACCACCTGCGGCACGGCACTTCAGTGCTTGGGGGAGGTTACCCAGTGTTGGCGCACCTGCCGCTGTTGTGGGGGCTCAGAGTATTGATGCTGCTGTTGTTGTTGTTGCTGCAGCTCAAGTATGTACTGACGCTGGAGCCGCTGTAGCTGGACTTGCTGCTGCTCTTGCAGTGTGAGGTGTTCCATGGGTGGCTGAGGGTTATGTTGGAGGGGTTGCTGCTCGTCTTCGAGGGTCCTGGCATGCTTTCGCTTCTCTGGCACGAGCTTCTTCTTGGCGGCCATGACTATCTGCAAAAACTCATACTGGATGTACTCGCTGACATCATCTGGAATGGTGCCCACCTCAGTCTCGAGGAAGGCAAAGAAGTTCCCTAGCTTTGACAACCGTTTCTCCAGCTTCTCCCCCAGCATGGCAATCTGCTTGTAGACTGCATCCCGGTGCTCAGGACACTGACGAAAGAAAACAAGTACAACATTAGGGGATATGTTTACAATAATGGGATGGCTATGAGGGGTGATATGGCGGGTGTGGGGCCCCGTAATCTTGTCTTAATCCCTGACCCTTTGGGTATGGTCAGTCCCAAAGGTATTGGTGAGTTGGGCCTATAATTAGGCCTTGGTATTGTGGATCAGTGTAACCGGGATCTGCCCTGTGTGGTTCTTCAACATACTCACAGTAGTGTATGTTGGTATAAAATCTGGCATTGGTATAAGATGTGGCAATGATATGTCTAAGAGATTATTATTTATATGCTCTTAATTGGTATTACACCTATCTCTTATTTTTATTTCAGGTAAATCATGACAAGATTGTTTGTAAGGGTACCACCCGATGTGCAATGAACTCTACAAAAGCATACTTTATATATCAACCATCTGATAATATTTACTATATAACAATATGTACACTATCATATACTAATATATTTTCTTACCTCACTAGATGGAGCAGTGTTGGTGGTCCTGCGGAGACGGCAGTCAGAGGCGCCCCGGGAAGTGTCGGCGGAAGGTGGGACAGGGGGGTCGTCCTCGGTGCCACTCTCCCCGTCATGTACCTCAGGTTCCTCCGGAGACGACGTGCAGGAGGTGGATGGCAGAAGTTCCTGTGCGGGCACAGCAGCAGGCAGGGTCTGGCTAGGTTTTAAAGGTAGTAGGGGTAGGCAGCCCCGCCCAGGGAAGTACTACCGCCAAGGTTTCGGGAGACTCAGGGAATAGCCTGAATTCCATTTTCTCTCCCAGGCCTTGGTAGCTGGATACATATCTTTCTGCCTCACACATCAGGGGTATCAGGAAAACCCTCTTTATATAACATACACATCCAACTTCACGACTTGCCCTACATTGCTATCCTCTATCCATAAAACACTACTCTTCCCACTACATATCATACATGTAACACCATACACCTTACCCAATAAACATGGCAGTACAATTGTTAAGAGCAAACCTGGTGGTCCCTCGGATATCCACCCCCGGCAGGGTTGGGTCATTGATACAGGGCCCTCCCGGTCATCATCATGCGACTGTGTCAAGAGCATTGCAACGTCCCAAAGCTGCTCGTCGGTGCAGCTTTTTCTTTAGCAATATAAGGGGACTTCACTCTAACATCAATTCTGTACACCAATTTCTTCAAGCAGAATCCCCTACTCTCCTTTTTTGGACAGAGACTCAAGTAACATCCACATCTGACACGTCTAGATTTAATTTTCCAGGTTATCAACTGCTCCAAAATTTCAGACCTAAAGGAGGTGTATGTTGCTTCGCAAAATCTGAAATTGCCCTGGAGGAGGTTACTAGTTTCAATTGTCCCTATTTTGATTATTCTATATACAAATTAATTTCTGCTGGTAAATTTAAATACATATGTTGCATCTACTGTTCCCCAAATACTCCTCCAGAGCAAAGTCTTTTTGATTCTCTGTCCTCACAACTCAGTGTCCTCAACTTAAATGCTTCTTCTGAAATCACTGTGTTGGGTGATTTTAATGTCCATAATGTTGAATGGCTCACTTATTCAGCCAGGACTGATGATGCTGGTCTTGAATGTGAGCTATTTGCAGACTCATTTAATCTCACTCAACTAGTCAACCAACTCACCCGTGTACCAGATAATCCTAATCATAATTCCCACCTACTGGACTTATTTTTAACAACCAATTCAGAAAATTATGATGTTACAGTGAGGTCCCCGCTTGGATCTTCTGATCACTGTCTGATACAGGCCACCTGTCTATCACCTACCACACCTTCCCACTCTGAACCTGTTTTGGTGACTAAATGGCATTACGATAGGGCAGACTGGGAGGGTCTTCAAGGTTTCTTTATTGATATTCCCTGGACCTCTTTCTTTTCTAATGATGCACACTCCACCTTGAGCCACATACAAGATTTTGTAAAAATTGGAATGGAAACTTTTATTCCTCATCAAAAGTACAGTAAAAGATCTAATTCACCTAAATGGTTTGACCATAATTGTGCTAGAGTAACTGCACAAAAAGCAATAGCCTACAATGCATACACAAGATCAAAAACACATGAAGAAACATCAGAAATCATGCCAAAACTGTATTAAACCTAACTAAATCAAACTTTCTCCACAAGCAGGAAAATAAACTTCTAAATAATCCAAATGATAACAAAATATTTTGTTCTACTCTTAACTCATTTAAATCCAACTTCACTACTGCTTCATCCATTCCACCATTAAAATCTCCGACTGGCAATCTTGTAAGTGACTCAGATCCATCAAACTACAGACCAATAGCTATAACTTCCACTCTTGGTAAAGTCTTTGAAATTATATTAAATAATCACATAATTAAGCATCTTGAGAATAATAAATTAATCAGTGATAGGCAATATGGTTTTAGACGATGTCGATCAACTGCAGACATGCTTTGCCTTCTTACGCATCAAATCAACCAAGCTACAGACCAACATGGTGAAACACATACAATAGCACTGGATATATCAAAGGCATTTGATAGAGTCTGGCATCAATCCTTATTGTCGAAGATGTCACACTACGGCCTTGCATCATTAGTTCCACTAATGTCTTCTTATCTTCATAACAGAAAAATATGTGTAATGGTAGATGGCGTTTATTCTCAATTTCACTCAATAAATGCTGGTGTTCCCCAGGGATCAGTTTTGGCCCCAATTCTGTTCCTCATTCATATCAATGATCTCATATCTACCACTCATAATCCAATACATTCCTACGCAGATGACTCAACACTCCACAGTTCCTTCACATTTACCAATTCTGTCACCCAACCCGATCTTATAAATTCAAAAATAAACACTGCAATTTCTCTGAACCAGGACCTTTCTAGAATTGATGGATGGGGACAAAAGAATCTAGTTTCCTTTAATGCACAGAAAACCAAGTACATTCAATTTTCTAACCGACAGAATCTCACTGACTCCCATATATTTGTTAATGATGTAAATATTCCCACTTCCCTAGTATTGACATTCTCGGTGTAACATTAACTACTAACTTGAGCTGGACACATTATGTTAGAAGCATTGCTAAGAATGCTTCTAAAAAACTGGGACTCCTGTACAGAGTTTGAGAATTCTTCACTGACGAGCAGTTGGCCGTGATATATAAAAGTCATGTGCGTTCTCAGATGGATTACTGTTCACCTCTGTGGGGTGGAAGTGGAGTGGTTGCATTGAGGCAGTTGGACAAAATTCAAAATAAAGCTATTAGATTAATCAAAAACCCTGCAATCACACAGGACCTTCCTACATTATCCATACGAAGAAACGTTGCATCCCTTGCATTATTCTACAGATATTTTCACAGCAATTGTTCCGAGGAACTTGCTTCAATTGTGCCGCCTCTCCACATCTTTCCCCGTAGAACTAGGGCAGCTGAGAGCGCCCATGAATTTACACTTTCTCCTCCACAATGCAGAACTTCTGCTTATCAGAATTAATTTATCCCCAGAGCTACTACTCTTTGGAATTCACTTCCCTCGAATTGCTTTCCACAAACTTACAATCTACAAATGTTTAAATCCAGTTGTTACAAACATTTTATGAATGGAGGATGCCTTTAGGCACATGGACCTTTTTGTTTTATCTGTGTTTTTCCTTCCTCCGTTCATTGTCTCTTAAAAAAAAAAAAAAAAAAAAAAAAGGTTGTGCGGGGAACTGCATGGAGATATTTATATTAGGATACTATATGTCATGCATAATTATATTGTCGATGTTTCTTACTTATGTATCTGTGTATTTATGTTAAGACCTATGTTAATTAATATATCCTATGTTGTCTTTACTATGTTAACATATTAATAATAAAGTTGTAAGAATTCAAGAGTAAACAACGTGAAATTTACTAGGGAAGCGGGAGCAGGCGCATGAAGGAAGGAAAAGCTAGGAAAATAAATTAGGAAAAAGAAAAGGAATAGCAAGAAACAGAAAAGACGAAACACTAGCATATGGCAAAGGTCTCGCAGTTCGAAGGACCAATTTGTAAGAGTTCAAGAGTAAACAAGTGAAATTTACCTATAAACTTACAAGAGTTAACTTACTTTAAACGTTGATAGTGATGGATAGCTCAAGGATAGAGTTAGGAATAGATAGAAGGTATAGTGGCCACTAGGAGTTAAGAAGTAGAATGACTTAGCATGAAACAGGTGGTTGTATTGGAGCGGCTGGAAGGAGGTGTTCACGAGGTAGTAACTAAAGCGAGTCTGTCTGTTCCCGGCAAGCAATCCGCTTCCCAAAAATGACGCATGCGCAGTTCATATCCACCAATGCGTCATTTAACTATCTAGAAGATATACCGGATTAATTATAATGATAACCCGATATAATTATGGATGATAAACCCATAGAAACTTAATACGAAATAGTACATATCTTTTATGAAGATATATAACTTAACCTAATACCTGCGCCTAATTTGAACTTCCAGTATGTTTACTTAAAAGGGGAGGCTGAACCTTTGACCCCCAAGTCAGCCTGTATAAGAGATTGTGTTTCTGGCATTATACCATCTTATTACCAATGGAAATACTAAGACTCGCTGAAAAAATCAGCTCGCTATGTGCGTGCGCGTGCGAGCGCAGAATTTCATTGCACTATTTGTAAAATCATCTAGTCACTGAAATTTTTTCAAATTTCCCGCAATTTTTGTATGGCGTATCCTACAAGCATCCCCTACAATGTAGTGTTTTCGTTTACCCATATTGAATAATAGAAGGTGCTGAAAAAATATATATGATATATATATATCTTTTGGTTAGAGCAATTTTAGACATGAAATAGGTCGAAACTCTGAGTATTTCGGTGAAACGGCCATTATCTAAATGTACAGGCCTTGCTATATAGCCCTATTTATAGTGTGTAGAAGGGGAATTAATTTGAGCAATACAAAAAAATGTAGATAGACTCGGAAGTGCCAATATATGATCGCTGGCACACGAAAATCTTAGATTATCACACACCGAAATCCATTTTGGGGGAGAATGTATCAGTTTGTCCTCCTTAGAGAGTGTTTTCTTTGACAGCGGTCATAGAATAGTGAGTTTGATGGCTAACTAAATTAAAACATCTGGACATACCAGGTCTCAGACAATATTATTTAACAGTTTCTTACCAAAATCCATGATATTGGGGCCCCCCCAGAGGGGTGCTAGGGATGTCATATGGGTGTTTATGCCCTCATATGATCATTTATATTGCTTACAGAAGCCCTTTAGACAATAGACACAAACATTTTATTTTGGTGGCTGAAGGCATAAATTTTAGTTTCTTTGGGGTCGTGGGCGAACCCCCGCCCCGGGGGGTTATGGATGCGATATGTTTTTTTGTTCCCTCCTACGTTGAAAGAAGCATTTTAGAACAAGAACAACAAAATTTGAAATTTTGATTTCTGGACTCAGCCGAGGTTCAGCCTACCCTAACCTAAACTGTCGAGTTACTTACGAGTCTCGACAAATTCCCACCACCAATATACAGGTATACATTATCTACAATAATCCCGCAGCGATGTTAGATCTCCAAAGCTGTGAAGAACTAACAGCGGCTCTGGGAAGAGGTGATCTTCCAACAGGATCGTTACTGGCAGATGGTCCAGCGACGGCTGGTGACATAGGGGTGGAGTCGTGAGAGCTAACACCATCACCAGCGACCGCCGGTTGAGGGATCGAAAAACTTTCGATTTCCTGTTCCAATGGATACAACTTGGCGATGGGTCGAGTGGTCAGGCCAGTTTTGGTCTTAATCTGGACCACTCTAACCAGATCATCCTGTCCTGGATAGAGTCTAACTACCCTACCAAGTTTCCAAAGGACACGAGGTCCCTCATCATGTATACGAACGATGTCATTTACCTTTGCCCATACACTGCTTGATGAGCCTCTTTTATTCTTATAGGCTTCTCGTAGTGATGCCAAGTATTCACTAGACCAACGCCTCCATAGGTCCCGGATCAATTTATTGATGTAATTGTACCTGCTGTGTATCGCTGCTTTACTATCGTAACTAGGGTCCTGCAGCTCATCTAGCTGAATTACGTCCTTTGGGAAGTCACAAAGTCTACAACCTTTAACCAGCATGGACAGAGTAATCGGACAAGGGTCCTCCAGTTCACCCGAGACATATGTTATGGGGCGATCATTCACGGTAGCCTCCAGCTCCAATAGGACAGTAGTTAGTTCCTCAAAGGAGACTAGAGCGCGACCTAGTACCTTTTTGCCCAGCCTTCACAATACCTATGGCTCTCTCCCAAATAGCTCCGAACTAAGGCGCACGTGCTGGTATAAAACGGCATTCACATTTGTTTTCGGTAAGTTGAGCCTGAAGACTGGGATCGATTTGTACGTCTTCCAAGTGTCTGGAAGCTCCTACAAATGTAGCAGCATTGTCGCTTGACATTATCTGTGGAAATCCCTGCCTACTACAAAATCTCCGGAACGCATGGATAAAGCTGTCACAGGTCATATTGCTAACTACTTCAATATGAATAGCTCTTGTAGTGGCGCACGTAAATAAAAGCATATAAGCCTTGTTGTTGTGTGAGTCCCGGACAGTAATTGCTCCTGTATAATCAACCCCCGTGACCTCGAAGGGATCGCTAGGAGTAGTCCTGATGTCTGGTAGAGGAGGTACTCTAGCTTTCGCGTAGGTATTACCCTGTATTTTACGGCAGGTTATACACTTACTGGTCACATGTTTTACAGCTTGTCTTATCTTAAGAATCCACTACCTTTGCCGTATATATGCGACCACGTGATTAACTCCATAGTGACAACAGACACGATGACACATATTGATGAGCATGGTAGTGAAAGTATGTTTGGAAGGCAGTAGTATCGGATATTTCATTGTATCCGGAAGAGCCGCTAACTTCAATCTACCTTCACATACAATTAATCCTCCTTTCATGACAAGTCCTAATTGGTTTACCAAATTATTGCGAGTACCCTTGTCACCAGTCAGCATCTCATAATCCTTTGGGAAGCATTGCTGCTGGCATCTTTGAGCTATAATCTTTTCTGCTACTTTTAGTTCCTTTATGCTCAGGAGGGCACAGTCTGTGGGAGACGTCCCTTTAATTTTTGCCTTCAAATTATGCTTGTATCGAATAGTCCATGCAACTATCCAAATTAATTTATCATAACTGACATATTTTTCCCAGTTCCATAGCTGTGTGTCCTGTTCATCATTGATCCCAATGACTTGGCTAGTTACTTTTGGCGTTGGGTCATCTGGTATTATGTCTTCTGGCCACTCGTCTTTGTTTCGGAGCCACATTGGCCCCTCCCACCAAAACGCAGAAGATTTCAGTTGTTTTGCCGAAACACCTCTAGACAGTAAGTCACTAGGGTTTTCTTTAGAGGACACGTAACGGAAGTCTTCAGTCGGAAGAAGGGATTTTATTTCGTCAACTCAGTTTGCGACATACACTGAAAGTTTCTTCATACTACGCAACCAATGCAATGTAACCTGGCTGTCGCACCATAAATTTTTTTTGTCGACTTTTACTATATTATGATAAACCTCCTCCACAAATTTGATTAATCTGGCGGCTAGCAAAGCAGCAGTTAGCTCTAATCTTGGTATAGCTATGGATCTTATGGAAGCGACCTTTGCTTTAGCGATGACCAGACAGCTATGTTCCGGGCTCACAAAATATATTGCAGTGCCATAGGCGACACCACTTGCATCGCTAAACGAATGAAGTTCCACTGAGTCAGCATATACCGACCTCCAAGGATAAGTAAAGTCACAGCAGAGGTTGAGGTCCTTGGTAACGGTAGACCATTCGGTAGCGCAGTCTTCAGGTAGCGGATCGTCCCAATCTAGTTTCAGTCTCCATAATTGCTGTAAGAAAATGTTGGACCTTATTGTAACAGGCAGTAGTATACTGAGTGGATCGAACAGTTGTGCCATCACTCTTAACCCATAACTGTCGGGGCGCAACATAAGTCGAGTATAATAAATCTGGACTATCTGGCGGCGCTCGACATAGGTCGTGTGGCAATTTCAGCACGTAATGTTGCTGAGAGAGAGAGACAAGTGGTGGCAGGAGAGTAGCGAGCGTATGACTACTCCAGACCACCGCGGCGAACCTACTGACACGAATCCCACCTCCTCCCTCCCTCTCTCACTTGCTATATACGGAATTGTATGGGCAAAGTGCCGAATTACATGCTTTTTGCACTCGCGTTGCGCGGTTGTTGCAAGAAAACTAGCCATCATAAAAGGATCGTTATGGTGTCATTGGAATGCTCTGTTTATGCCCTTTCAGGGATAGATACTTGTTTTACGCTCTGGGTCTTATTTAGGCATGAAAATGATCACGTAAACAGCCCTATTTTGGCTAAAAACACCCCGCTGGTGGCTACATATTATATACCGCCTAGGCCGCTCGTAAGGTGTTAAGCATTCTCTTTTTGTTGCCTAATTAGTCTCTGGGAGACTAGCATTGAACGTCAACAGATCAGAGTCAGGTAACCATAAGAGTCCTAATGTCTTCACTAGCTTTTGATTCTTGGCAGCAACACCATCCAATTGCAGGAGGTCACGTAGTTGGTAGCCCATTCTTTGAGATATAAATGTGCTGGAGACATTATTCTTTGTGCATCCCAGTAACGCTTAATGACAGTCTCTTCATCACTGCCTGTACCCTGGAGGTTGTCAATGTACAAACTTTCCTTAATAGCCTCCACAACTTCGGAATCCTCTTTGATAATGGAAAGATGCTTTAAGAGCGTGGCATTAAGAAGAAACTGTGAGCAAGTCGCCCCGAACAACACTACCTTAAATCGGTAGCAAAAGAAGGGTGAAGATAAGTCCAAGGAATCCTTTGGCCACAGAAATCGGGTGTAGTCACGATCTTCTTCATGAAGTCTCAACATGAGAAAGGCTTTCTCGATGTCACTTATCCAGGCATATTTGTGTACCCTGAATCGCAGCAATATTTTTGCTAGATCTTGCACTAGTGATGGCCCTGTGTAAAGGCAGTCATTAAGACTTGGTCTGCCTTTGCCAAATACTAGCGGAACAGTCTTACACAATACGAACGGACGTCGTCGTGCTATTCTTGGTGACCCTGTGATGTGCCAAATAATGACTGTTCTCAGTTACACCAAAAGGAACCTCTTCAATAAAATCACGATGAAGTTGATCTTGGATAACGTTGGCATAGTGACTACAATAGACAGGTTCTTGTTTGAATCGTTTCTGCAGACCCCGTAGGCGACCCACTGCTAAACCATAATTAGAAGGCTGCTTCTCTTTGTGTTGGTTTCATGGCAGTCTGACTTCATATTGCTGATTCTGTGCAGAGTATGTTACTGTCTCCTTGTATATGTCCAAAGCAGTCTTGGTTTCCTTTGAATCTTCGGTCGGAGAAATTCCTAGATAATCCAGTTCCCACATACATTTTAATTCATTATGGCATGGATTATATGATTCCGTGGATATGTATTGATCCATCGGGGTGACTGCAACTTTCAATATTGTAACTACCTCTACTTGGGCGCTAGACTTGTCGTTATTGCAGGAGCCACTTAGTGCATAGCCAAATTTAGTGGTCAAGAAAATTATGTCACCCTCTTTTTTGTACCCTGGCCGCACCAAGTCATAATAATAATCGGCACCAACCAACAAGTCCAGTCGAGATGTCTGTGTCATTAGAGGATCAGCTAATTTGTAGCCCTTGCTTCGCAACACTTTAATGTCTGCTTCAAGGTATTCTGATCCTTTGTGATCCGGGAGAGTTTCTACCCCGGAACTTGTACTTGAAGGACACTACTGGATACTTTCTGCTCTCACATGCTCCAGTAAACCCTCGCAACTCTAGCTCTTCATCACCCAATTTATCATAATGGATAGAGTCTAGAGCAGAATTTAGAAAGAAGGTGCTCCGTGGGCACTGATCCAGCAGCGTACGCATCTTGACTGTTCCTCTTGAATCCTTTACTGTTGGCAGCATAACAGTTGGGAGGATAATACTAGTCTTCTTTGAAGACACAGACATCGTGGTAGTTTGCGTTTTGGTCTTTGTTTCCTGTTGAGGTTTTTGCTCCTTCTTTGCACCGTCCCATTGAGATCTGGACTGACAGAGTACAAAGGAGTACAAAGGAGTACAAAGGAAATCAAGCAACAACAGATCTAGTGACCCTTCTAGGCTGCTTGTCCTCCAAAACACTGAGGATCAAGTGTCCAAACAGTGGTTTAGAGTGGGAAAGGGAACTACTGCCCTGGAACTAATGTCCGTGGCAGGACTAGGAAGTTAGTAGGGGACATATGGGTTAGTAACTGAGGGGAGGATAAAATAAAGTTATTCATTTACAAACGCAGTCAGTCGCGGGTTTGATACGAGATATTTGTCTATGCGGAGTTTAAATGAATCAACGGTGCTGCAGTCTATAACGTCTCGGGGAAGCCCATTCCACAAGTTGACAACTCGATTGAAGAAGAAATTCTTAGATTCGTGTGAGTTAAAAGATTTACCAATAATTTTGCAACCGTTTCCCCGCGTGAAATTAGATTGGTCGATAGTGAAGTACTTACTACAGTTCATATTGTCGATGCCTTTGATGATTTTGAACACTTGAATTAAGTCACCTCTTAATCTGCGCTGGGTTATAGGAAATAGATTTAATTCTCTAAGACGCTCTTCGTATGGTTTGTTCTTTAGGCTAGGTATCATTTTGGTAGCTCTACGTTGAACTCGTTCTAGCTTGTTTATGTCTTTTTGGTAATAAGGGCACCAGCATTGAACGCAGTATTCCAGAAGAGGGCGGACTAAGGAATTGTAAAGGGTTAGGATAACGTCTTTGGATTTATGCTCAAATGACCTGCCTATAAAGCCAATTATTTTGTTTGCCTTCTTAACAACTTCTGAACATTGTTGACTCGGTTTTAGGTTACTCGATATTGTTACTCTCAGATCGGTTTCTCTGTTTACATTCTTAAGCTGATTGCCATTCATCGAATAGTTTGCTTTCTCATTTTGGTATCCGATATGTAGTACTTTACATTTATCCGCATTGAAACTCATTTGCCAAATTTGGGCCCAATGTGACAATTTATCTAGATTGTGTTGCATATTGTCAACTTGTTCTCTTGAGAGTACGCTATTTGCAATTTTTGTATCGTCAGCAAATTTTGAGATTGTACAGGTGAGACCCTCATCTATGTCGTTGATGTAAATTAGAAAGAGAATTGGTCCTAGTACCGATCCCTGGGGTACCCCGCTACTTACATTGGTCCATTTAGATGCCTTACCGTTTATGACTACTCTTTGCTTTCTGTCGCTGAGCCAATTTTCTATCCATTTCAACACACCGTCTTGTATTCCATGCGCTTTTAGTTTTAGCAGTAAACGTTTGTGGGGAACTTTGTCAAAGGCCTTTTGAAAATCAAGGTATATAATATCTACAGCTTTACTCTCATCGTAGAGAGAGGATATCGTGGAAGAAGTCTAAGAGGTTTGTTAAACAGGAACGTTTTTTACGAAAGCCGTGTTGAGTATCTTTAAGTATATTATTTTCCTCTAAGTGATTTACGAGTCTGTCACGTATGACCGTTTCTAGCATTTTACATACAACTGAGGTTAAGCTAATTGGACGATAGTTACTGGGTAGGGATTTGCTGCCTTTTTTGAATATCGGTGTTACGTTGGCTATCTTCCACTGATCAGGCATAGTTCCAGACTGCAAGGATTTATTGAATAGTAATGTCAGTGGTTTGGAGAGCTCATCCTTAGCTTCCTTTAGAACTCTAGGCGAGATTGTATCAGGTCCAGGCGTTTTATTTACCTTGAGTTTATCTAAACAATTCAATACTTCTCTCTCTGTAACGGTGATATTGCTTAGAACATCTGAATTATCAATCTGAATCGGCGATGGTATAGGGATATCACTGAGGTCTTCTGTTGTAAAAACTGATGCAAAGAAGGTATTGAGGGCATTACTCATTTGTACTTCGTCTTTGGTGTATTCTCCATTTTCATCGACTAACGGTCCAACAGTTGAAGTAACTACTTTTTTCTTTCTGATATAACTATAGAATTTTTTCGGGTTTGTTTTACTTTGATTCGCAATATGTAACTCTAGGGTCTTTTTACTTTGCTTAATTAACTTTTTGGCTTTGCGTCGTAGCTCTACAAAAATTTGCCCGTTCTTCGTCATTTTGTGAGGATTTTAATCTATCATTAGCAAATTATTTTTAGCAAGCAGGCAGTTTGAAATATCTTTATTCCACCATTTGGGCTTATTATTATGGCCTGGACGCCGTATTTTCGATGGTATGCAGTCTTGCACTGCTTTTAGGTAAGTGGTTTCGAATAACTTCCAAGATGTATTCATGTCGTTATTGTTAATTAAAAAGTTCCAGTCAGTTTCTTTAAACATAGCTCTAAGTTTATGAAAGTTTGCTTTCTTGAAATTAGGGACTTTTTCGATGCTACTATTTGGTTCGTTACTAGTAAAGTTTAAAGTGAAAGTTATCGTACGATGGTCGCTGTTACTGAATTCATCACCAACATTCAAATTCTCTATTAATTCTTCTTTTGTTGCAAGTACAATGTCAAGAACGTTATTACCACGGGTCGGTGTTCGAACAAATTGTTAAAGCGAACTCTCTTGCAAATTCGTATACAAGTCATGTCCGGAGTGTGAAGTAAGAGTATCGCCCCACTTGGTCACAGGTAAATTAAAGTCGCCCAAAAATACGGTATTTTGTGAGTTACTTACATCTGCAATTTGTTCATAAATTTCTCGGTCAGTTTGCACTGATTGAGCTGGAGGTCTGTATATTAATGCAAGTATTATTTTTGTACCTTTATTATTCTTTATTAGCACAAAAGATGTGTCGACGTTCACAATTTGAGGTTTTGACAAGAGGGTCGGTTTAAGACTTTCTTTGATATAAAATAAAACGCCACCTCCATTTTTATTTATTCGGCTTTTCTCAAACATTACATAACCGGGAAGTGAATACTCTGCTAAAAAGTCTCTATCTTCTGTATTGAGCCAAGATTCTGTTATACCAATCACATCATAATTTTCAGTAAACACTAGTTCCTCTAAATCTGAAAATTTATTGCGTATGCTACGAGCGTTTGCATAGAAAACCTTTAACCCTCTCACCACGGAAGGGCTCTTGAACGCCCATAAAAAAGCATATAACAGGTACCCGGATGGTCTCTTGAACGCCCAGTGGTTGAAAGCCTGTGAGCTTCGTGTGCGAGGCGTCGGTCCGACGCATGTAAACAACAGCCGGCTGGACCGTCGCCCCGCATCTCCGGCCACAAGAAGGAGAGCGTCGCTTGTTCGTGTGTGCCTGTATGTTGTTGTTAAGTATCGAAAAGTGGTGTAAAGTGGCTGTTTTGGCCATAAAGTTATCTCCAATGAAATCATCATCACAGCTCAACCAGTTGACTTAGAGAGCTCTACTTAATGCCATTCTACAGGTAAATAACACAGCTACGCTTGGGGATGCGCGGGAATGCGGGAAGCAGTCTGATTAACGAATATACGGTAGCCTAGCCTAGACGTTTTTCGGCCAAAACACCCGGGTTTCGAGGAATATATATATAATACATAGCCGGGGCTGGAGGGTTAAAGTTGCGGTTTTAGAATTCACAGAACGTTCTTTAATCAAATTTTTGGTTCTGGTCGGATCTACATTTACATTCATGGCTGTCATCGGTCCTCGGTCGTTATCCCTGGCGGTTTTGAATTTGGGTCGTGTTGGTGGAGCTTTATCCAAATTCGCGGTTCTTGACAGATTAGCATTTAATTCCTTCGCAGGTTGCCGCCCTCGCTGTCTTCGGTCCTCCTTCCTGGTTGTCCTGTGCTGAGTCGATTTCTTCTCCGAAAATCCTTCACCGCATCGTTGAGAAGACGCCCAAAACGTGCTGCTCCCACCTGGTTCAGATTACAGTTTCTTACAGTAGATCCTCTGGAAAAAGGCAAACTATGCCTGTGTATCCAGCTCAGTACCAGTGCTTGCACTGCTGCGGTCGTTCACGGTGTTGGCGGCGGCGGTAGCAGACGCAACATTTTTACTATTCTGTATTTTTGTTTTATAATCAAACTTCAAATCTTGTCTTCCCCATGCTTTATCAAGATTACTTTCAAACTCCCTTATTGATTCGGAATCGACTACATACTGGGGCAGTGCGTTCCACTCATTTACCACTCTATCACAAAATGAGTTCTTCGCCTTCTCAAGCCTATTTCTTTCTTTGTAAATTTTCTTAGAGTGTCCTCTCGTTCTTGTTCCCTCCCGCATCAAGAAGATACCTTCACACACATCCTCATCGTACTTTCCTGACACTATCTTAAAAGTCTCTATCATATCCCCTCTCTTTCTCCTATATGCCAGTGTCGGAAGTCCCAGTGTCCTCAACCTCTGCTCATAGCCGCGTTCTTCAACGTTGGTACCAGCTTGCTAGCTCTTCTCTGCACTTTCTCCACTGCTTCTATATCCTTTACCATATATGGAGCCCACACCTGGTTTGCATATTCCAGGTGTGGCCTAACCAGCGCTGTATATAGATTCCTGAAGATTTCTTCGTCAAGTGACACAAATGTCCTCCTTATCAGCCCTACAATTCTATTGGCTTTGTTTATCTTTTCCGCTAAATGTTCTGAGAAATTTAACTTATTATCACTACTCCTATATCCTTTTCTGCACTCACTTCCTCCATCGCTTCATACATACTGTATCCTACCTTGTCTATCTTGCTGGTCCCAATCCGCATGTACTTGCATTTTTTTGGATGAAAAGGCATTAACCAATGCTCAGACCATCCCTTCATGCCCTCCACATCTCCTTGAAGCAAACCCATATCTTCCTTACTCCTCACTCTTCTATACAGTTTAGTGTCATCCGCATACAGGTATACCTCACTTCCATTAGTTATAACTTCAGGCAAGTCGTTGATAAATATAACGAACAGCAATGGTCCCAACACAGATCCCTGAGGTACCCCACTTGTAATTTCCCTCCACCCCGAGCCTATTCCATTCACCAATACCCTCTGTCTCCGATCTTTCAGGAAGGCTTCTATCCATTTCACACATTTCTCCCCTATATTATAGCTTCTAACTTTCTCTATTAACCTTTTATGTGGGACCTTATCGAAGGCCTTCATAAAATCGCAATATACCACGTCTATTACATCACCATCTTCTAGAATTTGCATCCAATCATCTACCACCTTAATTAGCTGTAGTACCGTCGACCTCCCCGGCAAGAATCCGAACTGTCTCCCACTGAAAAGTTGGTTTGACTTCATATGATCCATTATTCCTTCTCTAATTACCGTTTCCATTAGTTTACACACAACACTTGTCAAACTGACTGGTCTATAATTCCCTGGGTCATTTCTCTTTCCCTTCTTAAATATAGCTGTTATGTTCGCCTCTCTCCAGTCCATCGGGATTTGTCCTGTATTAAACGATACCTCAAATAACATTTTCAATGGCTCTACTAACATCTCCCCTCCTTCCTTTATGATTCTTGGGTGTATCCCATCCGGTCCCGGTGACTTACTTCTATTCATTTTTTCTATAGCCCTTCTTATTCTAGCATGGGAAAACTCTACTAGTTCTAGTGCCGGTGCCTGTTTGATGGGAATAGTAGGCACTGCATCCTCCGACTCCACTGTTAGTACCCCCCCAAAGTATTTCCCCAGCACCTCTGCTTTCTCCTTATCAGTCTCCGCTCTACTCCCATCATTCAACCCCCCCACCAGCTCTGGGATCCCTACTCTTCTTGTTAATTTTTCCTGAATGTACTTCCAGAATATTTTTGGATTATCCTTCACATTTCTAGCTATCTCTCTCTCCCTCTCCTTCACCCCCCTCCTTGTTTCCCACCTTATTTTATTGTTTATTTGTCTGCGTTCCAGATCCACTTCCTTAGCCTCTATACTAGACCCCCTGTTCTTTTTTAACAATTTTAATCTTTCCC
Organism: Paralithodes platypus; assembly: GCA_032716605.1. Classification (NCBI taxonomy): domain Eukaryota; kingdom Metazoa; phylum Arthropoda; class Malacostraca; order Decapoda; family Lithodidae; genus Paralithodes; species Paralithodes platypus. The sequence continues at coordinate 31,577,404 of CM064491.1, read as the reverse complement.
ACAATCGTTTCTTTCTTCTAATCAATATCCAAAGCTTTCTTTTCATTGGCAATTCTGGGTTAGTTCTTTTCCTCAATTTTGTTTTATCCTTATATTCCCTTACTGGTACACTTTTGGATACAGCATTCTCCAGTTTGACTCTAATTTTCCTCCACATTCCTTCAGCGTCTTCACCGTTCAAATATTCCCCCCAGTCAATGTCCAAACACCGTCTCAGCAGCTCATAATCTGCTCTATCATACATGTATATTTTTCTATTGCTTTTATTATCCCTCTCCGATTTAATGTTACAACTAAAGCTTATACAGGCATGGTCACTACGACCTATAGGGCTATCCACATTAACATGTTCCACTATATCCTCTTCATTGCTAAAAATCAAATCAAGTACACTCCCCTGCGTCCCATCTCTATATCTTGTCATCTCTACAATATGTTGCGTTTAAAAAACAATCTCTCACTTTCTCTATAAACTTATTTTCCAGGCTACCCTGTCCCGCTGGAGTAGTACAATTTGCCCAGTTGATCCTTGGCAAATTGAAATCTCCAATCAAAATTTTATATTTGTTCTCTCTATTATCTATCTCCTCCATTGTTTTCAGTAGGTTATCATCCTCTCCCCTGCTATTATTTGGGCTTCTATATATAGAGGCAATTAGAATTGATCCTCTTACACATTTTACTTCAATACACAAATACTCACAATACTGCTGTCTCATATCCACCTCATTAACCTTGAGCTCTTTTCTTACATAAATAAACAGTCCTCTTCCAACCTCTGCTCTAATAGCATTTCTCTCATATAACTCAAAACCCTCCAAACTATATTCCACCAGTTCCCTCTCAATTCTAACATTTTTTGGTCTTACTTCCTGTAGGGCTATGATATCAGGTTTTTCCTCTTCATCCTGCAACCTACATATCAGTTCTCTTTTCTTGTCCTGAGTAAACACATCCACATTACTAAACATAATCCTTAATCCATCTACCATTCCTCCAGCAATTACACCATCCCGCTCCTCCAGTCCGTACCCTACTCCCCTGTTAGCACTACTGGGTCTGACTCTTTGTCTCCTGTCTCTCCCTGTGACACCTCCACCCCGTTCTCCTCCTCCGTCACAACTCTCATCACATTCTCTCCCCTCCCTGATCTCCCCCTCCTTTCTACTCTTATAAACCACTTCCTCACTTTTCCGTCCCTCACTCTCCAGTAAAAATTTCTCTTTTCCTCCTCATCCAACTTTCCATTATTTTCATCAGCCTTTTCTTGTAATTCCTTAATTTTTTTCCTTTGTTCTATACTCAAATCCTTCTTTAGTCTTATGTGTTTCAGTTTATCATTTGTATTTAGCCTCCAACTAAAATTTGTCACAGTCTCCGCCACTACCCTAGTTTTAAACTGTACCCTTATAGGTCTCATCTCTCCCCTTTTATATCTACCTATCCTACTGATCTCCTCCACCTGCCCTTCCCATCCATATTCGTCCTCATCCACACCTTTCAAGACCTCCTTCACTGTCTCCATATCCCTCACTTTTCTCACTCCATTATCATTCATATGAGTCTCTATATCTCCATACAAGATTACACCCCTATCCCTGTCCATGGCCTCCCTCACGACACTCTCCTTGTTCTTCATGACCCCTACAACTGCACTCTCAAAACTTTGTTTGGTCATATTCATTTCTTCCTTTTGCTCTTTCATAATATCCTCCAAATCCTTGACTTTTTGTTTACCTACCACCGTCCATGCAGTCGACTCCTTTACTTCCGTGAAACGTCCTTCGTATTCCTTCAGCTGCTCCTTCAATGCCATATTCTCTGCTCCCAGTTCATCTACCCTTTTCAATAACATCTCTAGGCTCTCATTAACTGCCAAAAAAGGCCTGCATTCACTTCCTTCGCTAGGCCTATTCCCTTCCCCACCTATCACACCACACATTACACACAGTGCCTTAACTTTCTCACCAATATCCCCCTTCCATTTCTCCGTATCACTCATCCACTTTTCCAAATCCTTCACAACAATACTAACCTCTTCTAACTTCTTATCTGTGCTCTTAAATCCCCGAAAACGTTGTAACCTTCCTTCCGACTCCGTCATACCCGAAATTCCCTCTGCCATGTTTGTTTACAAACTCAACAACTCACAACCCTACCGCTGTCCCGTCACTACACACTCTTATTACACTATATATCACCCCTCCACCACACCAATATATCCTCCAAACCTTCACTAAATCCTTCCTCTTCTTGTTAGCCCCGTATGTACTCGATATCCTTGAATTAATTGACTATTCCCATAACATATGCCGGAGCCTCAAACTTGCGTCCGCCTTCCGCCATGGTGTGCCGCCAACTCCAGATGAGTTGAACTTGAACTCCATCGTCCGAAAACAAATAGTCATCATAGTAGAAATTGTCCCAGGTGTCGACGAATCCCACGTTTTCCTTCCTGCAGAGGTTTGCTTGACAACGATTTGTGCTGGTGGCTATGTTGTAAAATCGGCTCTCTACACCAAGCCGGGGGACGATTCCTGAGACGATGATCCTTGATGACTTCTCCTTAAATGACTTGATCAGCTGCTGGTACTTTAAAAGCAAATCTTCCGACCGGGTTCGCTGTACATCGTTGGATCCAACGTGGATGACGTACAGTGTATTAGCAGGGGCCAGCTTTGATACTTCGTCAACTGCAGCAACTACGTCGTCCACACCACCACCAGGGATACAAAAACGCTTCCTGGGGTTAGGTGCTCTGGCGCAAAACTCTGTGAGCTGACCACGTATCATCAAGTCTCCCACGAGCCGGACTTCTTCTATTTCCGCTTCATCATCTGAGTCTGTGAGTATCTGGAAGCGGTTTTGACACTCGGTAATCGGTATGGGTTTCCTGGTCTTGGGGCAAACGTTGTTCCTCACGACACGGAAGTTGTCTTGAGGCGGAAGAGAGTCACCATTTGTTTCTTGAGTATCGGAACCATCAGCTGAAATGGCTACTGCAGGCTTTGAATTGTTGGCAGTTGATGTTGGGGCGTTGGTGGCTGGTGGAGTTGCGGTGACAATTGAAGTTTGTGATACTCCAACATTGAGTGTTACAAACTCTTGGAGTGATTCCAGCTTCATGGTGAGGACGTTGATCTTGTTGTAGGCTTCATCTAATTTCACTGTCAAATTCTCTCGTTGCTGGCAGAGACGGCAGACTTGAAGATCGACAGTAGCAAACATGGACTCACCAAACCTACTGGCGCAGTTCGTACAAGTGCGAGGCATGGTAACAGTCAGTTTCTTCAGATCACTTCACTCACTTAAAAACACTTAACTCACTTTAAAAACACTAAACTCGCTTTAAAAAACACTTAACTCACTTTTAAAAACACTTAACTCACTTCAGGTCACTTCACTTACATAAATAGGCCTAACCGAAAACAACAAATTTGAAATACGCACAAATAGGTTATCAGCGGTGATAGCCTAACCGAAAATTAAAACAAAACAAAATTAAATTTAAATACGCAGTGATAACCGAACCGAAAACAATTTTATTTTTATTTAAACAGAAATTGGCCACCAGGGGTGATAGCCTACCCTAACCGAAAACACAAATAACCAAAAACAAAAATTATGAAATACCGGTACACAGAAATAGGCCACCAGCGGTGATAGCCTAACTGAAAATTTAAACATTTAAGTACGCAGGAATAGGCCACCAGGGATGATAGCCTAGACTAACCGAAAACAAAAATAACCTACAACAAAAATTATGAAATACCAGTACGCAGAAATAGGCCACCAGCGGTGATAGCCTAAGTGAAAATTTAAAAATTTAAGCACGCAGAAATAGGCCACCAGGGATGATAGCCTAGACTAACCGAAAACAAAAATAACCGAAAACAAAAATTATGAAATACCGGTACGCAGAAATAGGCCACCAGCGGTGATAGCCTAACTGAAAATTTAAAAATTGAAGTACACAAAAATAGGCCACCAGGGATGATAGCCTAGATTAACCAAAAACAAAAATAACCTAACTTTAAACAAATATATATTTATAACAGAATATGTAACTAAATATACAATTCACCAAATAGAGATTATATAAAAATAAAGTGTGACTGCACACAAGAGGTTAATATACTGTGTCAACAGATGGACCTGGTGTCCATCTGTGGATATGGTAGTGTCTCTTATGACTTACTTGCAGTTACGGATGTCAGGGTTCACACAACCATTGCTCCCATGGGTTGAAGATAAGCACCCGGTGCAAAGGTCGAGTTGCTTTGCGCGTTTTACTTTAAGAGCACTGGGTTTGTACTTTAGACACTTAAACCATGCATGTGCCCCTTCGTACAACTTGCAACCCTTCCTTCGCTCCCAGGCCTCCTGCACCGCAAAGGATGCTGAAGCAACTGGTATGTGTGGTGTAGTCTGTTCTGCTACACTTGCCATGTTAAAAACTTCTGTCTGGTAAGCCTGGACAAACCTTCCTAGGTCCCGACCTTCTTCACCTAAAGTTCTCTTAAATGTTTCCTTTAGTGGGGATGGTAATTTATTCATGAGCATTACAACACTAGCTTCATGAAGGGTAATTTGTAGGGTCTCAATTGAACTCAGTGTACTTTCATAACTAGCATAGAATCCCATTAATTCCTCGACATTGTAAGAGGGAGGATTCAAAGTAGTAAGGTTAGTTATATGTGCCACCTTAATTCTATCCTTGTGCCCATAGGTTTTCTGAAGAAGGGCAACCGCTGTTTGGTAGCTGGCTCCCTTAATTGCGAAACCTTCAATTAGTTGTTTTGCCTTGCCATTCAGTTGACCTCTTAACCCTTGTCTATCGGGGCCCGACTTAAGTCCGTATCGAAAAATTTGGACTATGTGGCGGGGCCCGACTTAAGTCTGAGTGCAATTTTGGCACAATATTGGCTCTGAGAGAGAGACGAGTAACTGGAGGAGCATGGGTTACCTCATGGCCGCTCGCCACGGACGTCGTGGACCTACTATTTTAGCAATTTTGCCCTTCGGTTGCACGATCGTTGCAAGACAACCAGTGATCGTAGAAGGATGGTTCGGGTGTCATTGGAAAGCTCAATGTATGCCCTTTCAGGGATACATACTTGTATTACGCTCTGGGTCTTGTTTATGCATGAAAAAGAGCACGGAAACAACCCCATTTATGGTAACAAAAAAAACGCTGGGCGGCACGGTCAAATATACCGCCTAGCCCGCTCGTAAGGTGTTAAGTAGGTACATTTTTGGATGTCACTGAGCTGCGCATTGCTGTGGACACTACAGTGGAACATATCCCAGAATCCCATCCACAGAGTGGGATCACTGTAAAACACAGGAAGGGTGATTTTCGGCAATCTTGTACCGGCAATTCTGTTAACTGCAGCACGATTTGGCTCCCTTTGTTTTAGCTTAGCATTAACCTCTCCGCGGCGCACAGGGGGTTTTCTACAGGGTAAGACTGTGCGCACCTATGATGATTTTGGGACCTATTGCCAATTTCGATAAAAAGTACATCATCGTGTAGGGAATGTTTGCGTGCATCGGCCCATATATATTTGACCCCCCCAAAAATGTCTGGGGGGGGTAGGGGAACGGTCCGTAGTTGAAAAATGTGGAGCGAATGGCACCGCGCGGCTAGATTGTCATCGAGCGGCGAGATTTCCCGGCCGAATTTTCACGCGCCCAGGGGATAGAAGGAGAGGGAGGAGGGGGTGGGTTACCGCGTATTATCACGTATATCTCCTTTTTCGAGCCCTTTTAGGCTATTTAGAGTATGTATACGTGTGTAGGGCACCCATATAACAATGAATATGCCTCATAGTGACCAAAAATTGCAATATATAAGGGAATTATAAGAGAATTTTTAGGCGGGAATGAAGATGTGTTGGAGGTTTGGCAGCAATTTATGAGCTGAGAGTGTGGTTTACGCCATACATATCACGTATATCTTGTACGTAGAGCACTGTCATGCTATAATACAGACTTGTACATATGTATACGTGCCATATATCAAAATATATACCGCATATAAACCAATTCATGCGATATTTACGCACATTATCAATGAGTTTCTATGCGTGAACCAAGGTGTGAGTGAGTTGTGGTGGGAATGAAATGGGGAGAGGGTGTGTTACGCCATAAATATCACATCAATCTTGTATTTAGAGCACTCTCATGCTATAATAAAGACGTGTACATATGTAGGCGTCCCATATAACAAGGAATATACCGCATATAGCCCAATTGATGCGATATTTACGCAAATTGTGAATGTGTTTCTAGCAGACGGAAGCCTGAAAGGGTGGGTTGGGGGGGGGGGGGGGGGGAGGGAGGCATGCAGGGGTGCAGTGAGTGAGTGAGTGAGTCGTGGAGAGATGGAAGTCAGGCAGATCTCTAGATAGATAACCAGCTTAGTGATAATTGTGGAGGCGCCCCAGGCGTATTGATGTTTGGTATTTTGACCCTTATGTCTACCAGATGGCTGGTGTTCGTTGCCATCAACAGGTCTACAATAACATGAGTCAGGAATGGAGAGAGAGAGAGAGAGAGAGAGAGAAACTGAGACATGCGTATGTCGTACGTATAAATGGACTTCAGAATTGCATTTTTATGCAAGCAGACATTGCATTTTAGACACATGTGAAGTACCACAGAAACATGTAGGCCATTGACTGTAAATAAAGTACTATATTTATAGACCACCAGCGACGGTGCTGAGTCAACACAGGCAGATTGCCTTTTGTGATAGAGGGCTAAATATAGACTGGTGTCTCCTTACACCTGCGAAAGGGTAGATTGCCACCAGAGAAACGTTTACTTATTTATTTCGAAGTAATATGCAATCTAAATGTATATTCGAGACCTACTGCAATTATTTGTATGACAGTCATGACTATGTATAATCCAATATACGCGCGTAGGCGAGACATAAGAAAGCTGGTTGAGCAATTTTCGACACCCACACAGTTATTATTCATTTTTATTTACAATATTATACAATACAAATGTATTTGTGAAGAGTATTTTATCCATTATTGTATTTATACCAATTTTGTTCCCAGACAGAGCTGCTGTAGCTGGAGCATCAAGGAGCGGCAAGGGTCACCTCGTGACCGCGTGACAATGAGTGGAGTCACACTGAGAGGGGCAATTTTGCTGAGTGTTTGGGCAATTTTTGACAGAATAAAGTTATATAATTACTAATTCTTGACAGAGACAAAGTATTATAAACCTTGGCATGATATAATTGATAATCCCATCAATTTACAAACGTAAATTGGTGGGATAATTCATTTTTTTTTGTATATTGTCATTTCGATTGTACACACGAAGTTTTGAGTGATATTTGGTATGAGCTCCTGTGGCATGGTTGGTAAGGTCGCGGGCTGGAAAACTCAGTGTCGTAGGGTAGTGGGATCGAATCCAGGAGGGGGTTATGGGGAAGGTTTTATATTGTCTAGAAAAAAATTTATAAATTTTTTTTTTTACAAGATCATGCCATTGTATTCAAACAATATGAAATATTCATAGAATATATCATATTGTAAGAATACAATGACATGACCTTGTTTTTTTTTTTTTTTTATTGTTTTTTTTTATTATCATAGTAGGTTTGACAGGATTTATTGAAACATATTTATTTTTGTACAATTCATTTGAGGTAAGAAAATAATTATATACACATTACTTTGGCTAATAACAAACATATATATTGATATACTAAAAAAATAAGGCATATTACATGTAAATCTTTGAAACTTATAAACTAAATAATGAAACATACAATTATATAATGTAAAAGCTATATCACAGGGACATCTTTGGAACTTATACATTATATAATATATATGTTACATTATGAGGTAGCGTGATCAATTAGGTCAGGTCAGGTAAGGTAGGGCGCGATTCCAGGGCAGGGCAGGGCAGGAGGCGAGTCCAGGGCAGGGCACGGGGCGAGTCCAGGGCAGGGCAGGGCAGGGGCCGACACTCAGTAGTTCTTGAAGGTGTGGTAGTCCCTGAAGCAGTCACCCAGGCAGAGTGCAACTTTGCACTCGGCGCACATTGAGGTGACTCTTTTGGTGACATGGGGTTTCCTCACACTGGAGCTGCAGACGGTGCACTGCACCTGCCTGTGACGAGTGCCAATCAGCTCGGTGTTGGTTGGGTAGTGTCTTTCGACACCCAGCTGGATGCGGTCAGGAACGTGATCCCCACGCCATGCCGTACGTCTGTGAGTGGTGGTGCCATACTTCTCCAGGAGTTGGTAGGAGACGTTGTACACGAACTCCCGGAATTTCAGCTTCTGGTTTGGGGCCATATCCTTTTTCACCAACCACAAGTTGTAGGCGTTCAGCATCGTTATGTCAACTAGGTGGAGGAAGAGCTTGTGATACCACTTCACAGTCTTCCTCAGACACTCAACGCCTGACAGCTGACAGTCAGACTTGTCCACCAGGCGCATGGTTTTTGTGTAGTCCACTACCATGTCGGGCTTGTAGATTGTCTTCCTGGTTCTGTAGTGGATTTTGCCAGAATCCACCTGGGCACCTGTGTGGACGGTGGAAAGCAGGTGGACGTCTCGCTTATCCTTCCACTTCAGGGCTATCAGTTTCCCACACTTCTCGAGCTGCTTGTATTTCTGCCCCTTTCGTCGCCTTCTTCGCACATGCCTCTCGCGGTGTTCCTGGGCCAGGTCGTCTTCTGAAGGTGTGTCACTGGAGGAGGCATCTGTGAGAGGAATGACATCACCTGTGAACTTTGGCATAAACTTTCTTGTCTTTCTGACAGTCCCACATGACCCCGTTTGGTTGTCATAAAGAAACTGGCAGAGAGCAGGAGAAGTATACCAGTTGTCAGTGTAGATGATGTGGCCTTTGCCCAGGTAAGGTGCCAACATTTTCCTGACGATGGCACCTGACATGCCCATGGGGTCATTGGCAGCGGCTTTCGGTACGTCAATGTCAGTTCCTGTATACACGATCATGTCAAGCACTATTCCAGTTTCACAGTCGCACAACACGAAGAGCTTGATTCCGAACCTATGCCTCTTCAAGGGGATATACTGCTTGAAAACAAGACGTCCTTTGAAGAGCACGAGCGACTCATCAATCACCAAATTGAGGAAGGGGTAAAAGTATTTCCTATACCTCTCCAACAACATGGTGAACACATCCCGAACTTTCCATATCCTGTCAATCCTGTTAGGATTTTCGTTGTCTGCAAAGTGCATAAATCTTAGCAGCAACAAAAATCTGTCACGAGTCATGAACTTATTGAAAGTTGGGGTGGCGATGAGAGGGTCGTGCTTCCAATAGTGTTGCAACACATGCTTCTTGATCAGAGGCATGAGGAACAACAAGGCAAAGAACGTCAGAAATTCTTCCACAGTCGTATCCACCCAGCCTCGTATTCTCGCTTTTGGAGAAAGGACGTCCAATCTGCCAAACACCCACCTGTAGTAGGCGTTTGTTTGGGCAACGATGTACGTCATTACCTCCATGTCGAAAAAAGCGAGGAAGAAGTCGCTTTCGTTCGCTTGATCATCACAGGGCCAGTCGTCAGTTGTTCCTGACGTCCCAGGATTGAACTGGGGCACGTCAGGTACAAAATTGACCCCATCAGACCAATCGAACGAAGGCAGCTCAGGGATCGGAATGTCGTCTGCGTCTGCTTCATCGTCTGAAATATCGCTTCCATGGTCGCGATACAGCACTTCATCATCATTACCCTCCTCTTCACTTGACATACGATGCCCTTCCTCATTTTCGTCACCGACGTCGGACTCACTCCCACTGTCCACTCCCAAATCCCCCCACCCTTGGTCCCGTGCTAGGGCTTCGTCGTCGAAACCCGGGCTGCCAATGTCCTGCGAATCACCATCAAACAGCAGGGCGGCATACTTAGATGGTGTCAGAGTTTTCCGGGTCACTTTGGCACGTGCGGGAGTCTTATGGACAGGGACAGCAGAGGTGGTGGCAGGGGCGGCGGCAAGGGCGGCGGCAGCGGCGGCGGCAGGGGCAGCAGTGGTGCGTGGCCTTGATGGCAAGATGATGGTGGTGCCTGTCGCCCTTCTCTCTGTTCCTTGGGCAGGGGCGGCATGGGCGGCAGGGCAAGGGGCAGGGGCAGCAGGGCCGGCAGGGACACCAGGGCCAGCAGTCGCTTTCCCAGTCGCTTTCCCTTCCCCTTCCCCTTCCCTGTTCCTTGGGCAGGGGCGGCAGGGGCGGCAGGGGCAGCAGGGCCGGCAGGGACACCAGGGCCAGCAGTCGCTTTCCCTCTCCCTTTCCCCTTCCCCTTCCCTGTTCCTTGGGCAGGGGCGGCAGGGGCGGCAGGGGCAGCAGGGGGCGAAGGGGAGGCAGGGGCGGCATGCAGGGGCAGCCGGGCCAGGGGCGGCTGGTGGTGTTGGTGGTGGTAGGGGCACTGTGGCTGGCGTACGGGTTCTTTTCCCTACGCCCGTGCCTTTCATTTTTCCTGCCCCCGCAGGTAATGCAGCCCTAGGGCGGCCTCCTGCGTCGCTGGTACCGGTGGCAGGGGTGGCAGGGGTGGCAGTGGTGGTGGTAGTGGTTGTTGCAGTGGCCTGGGTCGTGGTGGCAGTGTCCCGAAAGACCAATGACCTCTGTGCCATTGCCCTGCTTGCACGTGTTTTTTGTGCTTTGGGTGCTGGTGATTCGTCCTCTGAGCTGTAGGGCGTGTCGTACTGGTAGCTAGGGTCTTTGGCAGCCACCCTCTGCCTTCCACGGCAGCTAACACCACCAGAAGGAGGGCTGGTTGTGTCATCAGGGAGCGAGCGTGAGGGACGTGTAGGCTCCATGACTAGTGCGTGGTTACTGGCGCGGTGGTGCTTGCACGAGTGCGGGGCGAGCGTTTGGCGGGGTGGTATCGAGAGTTGACATGTAGTACTATACCCACACCAATTTTCAGCCGCCTGGCTATAAACGCGCGGTTTTGGTACGTGTTCAAAGTCTCTGCTCTTAAGAGTCTCCCCGCAGTGCGCCGGGGGAACTCTTAAGAGTCTCCCCGCAGCTCCCGGGTTAAGAAGGATGATAATCTGATCAAGACGCTCTAGATAATCCATGTCTACCTCTATGTCCGCGAAATACTCGGTTTCGTCTTCATAGAGTGTTTCCATTTCGCGGCGACATGAATTTAAATCTTCGAGCTGTCTTAACCCTTATTTAGCGGCGAGCGGACTATGTGGCGGCGCTCGACATAGGTCGAGTGGCAATTTCAGAGAGAGAGACAAGTGGTGGCAGGAGACTAGCGAGCGTATGACTGCTCCAGACCACCGCGGCGAACGTACTGACACAAATCTCAGCTCCCTCCTCCTATGTACTGAAAGTACCGAATTACCTGCTTTTTGCACTCGCGTTGCACGGTTATTGCAAGGATCGTTATGGTGTCATTCGAAAGCTCTGTTTATGCCCTTTCAGGGATAGGTACTTGTTTTACGTTCTGGGTCTTATTTAGGCATGAAAATGATCACGTAAACAGCCCTATTTTGGCTAAAAACACCCCGCTGTGCGGTACACATAAATAAACCGCATAGGCCGCTCGTAAGGTGTTAATATCGAAGCCAATTTAGCCTCAATCGCATCATTTTCTGCATCAACCAAAAATGTAGCAATATCTTTTGTGATCCTAGTCAAACCACTCTTGATACTCCTCTTGCGTCGTTTGTACTGGGACAGTGTCAACGACATGATGGCAATACACAGGAAATAAAACATTAATATATCTTGCCTATATGGACGTAGAGCGCACTCACAAACTTAGCTGACGACAATAAAGGCAAGATATAAGGAACCCCGACTTAAAATGTAATAATTAATTAAACGTGTGATGTCGGTGTAGGGCAATAAACGGGAATTATGACAAGGAACGCAATAATGAAAGTAAACGAACAATGCCTAGGCTAAATATCTCCACTCTTAAATTTAAATAGTTAGGCCTAACCCTATATTAAATGCAGCAAAATTTGTTAAAAAGTACACTAAGGAAGGGATGCCAAAAATGGTATAAGACAAGCCTATGTAATCTATAAACAATGAAACAAACTAGGCTAGCCCAATATCTACTTGGTACCATATATGTTTGTGGCAGTTACCCCTTTAATTTTAGCTGAAAAAAACGCACAAACTAATTTTAGCTCCTTTAATTGACCACTTGCGAGTCTCAGGCCATAAGGAAGTTGTAATAGACATCAATAATGCAAAATCATCGGCTAAAATACAGTTGCAGTGCATTTATATATGCATAAAACACAATTCATCATACTGTTATTCACTAGAAGCCTGAATCATTTAAGCATTTATGTTTAATGGTGATGTTCACAGTTCCAACCTCCCCATAGAACGAAACTAGCAAGTCGGCAATTATACTTCACATTCATTTAACTAAGTGTTGAATTTAATACCTAATCTACCCAATGTATCCTAGAAAACAAATTAAAATTAGGAATCCAATTAAAAATGGTTAACCCAATTTAAAACCAATTAAATTTAGCCTAGAAAACATGAAAATTAGGAACGCAAATTGAAGGGTAGCCTAATTTTATACCGCCGCTTCCCGCCTCTCGTCCTCTGTTGTTACGTTGTTTCAAAGCTTCAAAGGCTGGTAACGAACGAGGCTCTCCCAGGCCGCAGTGATCAACAATCGTAATTAGGTACACCGACATCGTCATAGTAAGGACACAAACGAAGTCCTGACACGAAAATACCGGACACAAGGCTCTTATGTATACCAAGATATACAGTACAAGGTATGGTCACGCGCAGGTCCGTGACGTCAGCTCGGCCCCCTGACCTCACTCTTTATTTCTTTCTCTCTCGGAGTCATAAAGATTGCCCACACTGGCCCCGTCAAACCTACCTACTTCTCTCTCTCTCTCTCTCTCTCTAATAAATATTTTAAGCTATATATATATATATATATATATATATATATATATATATATATATATATCTATTATATATATATACAGTATATATATATATATATATATATATATACAGTATATATATCAATTTATGTTCCTTTTTGTTTTATCACTACATAACACATATGCTAGCTTAAAGTAATGGAAATGCAATAAAAGTTTCAGGTCCTATAGCTTCAGGTGGAAAGAGAGAGAGAGAGAGAGAGAGAGAGAGAGAGAGAGATAATCATAAGCAGTTGCAGGTAGTAGCATATAACAAGTATGCACATGAACAAAAATCCTATAGATTATATACTATGTGTTCTAACCGAAGTAGAACAAAATATGAATGATATATCTACAAGTGTTCACTGTGTTGGAATACCACCGCTCACAACGTGAGGTGCTTTTAAAATGTATCTATTGTTCATTATTATTCAGGATGTATTATAGCTTTGTTTAGGCCTAATAATTAATATTAAGATTTCTTTCAAATGCAGTTGTCTCAAAATGCAAACTGCATATCCTTGCAATAGCATCATTAATATAGTCTGATCTCTTACACAGGTGAATCCATTTGTTCTTTGTTTCGTCGTGGGGAAGGAGTGAAAAGTAATATGCTTATCACTTGCTTTTTTCTTGTTTGAGAAACACCCAAACACTGCACAGTTGTTGGGCATGTCTGTACACTTGCTTAAGCAAAACAACACAGTAAAACATCGAGGCTATGCTTAAAAAAATTCACTTGATTCTGGAGAGATGTGCGCGACCTACACAAATCAAAGGAGGGTAAATACTGAGGGTGGGAGGTCAGGGGCCGATTCTACGTCACCTGCGCGGGTCAGACGAGTTTGGGGCATCTGGTGACCATACCTTGTACTGTATATCTTGATGTATACTAGGGAAGCGGGAGCAGGCGCATGAAGGAAGGAAAAGCTAGGAAAATAAATTAGGAAAAAGAAAAGGAATAGCAAGAAACAGAAAAGACGAAACACTAGCATATGGCAAAGGTCTCGCGGTTCGAAGGACCAATTTGTAAGAGTTCAAGAGTAAACAAGTGAAATTTACCTATAAACTTACAAGAGTTAACTTACTTTAAACGTTGATAGTGATGGATAGCTCAAGGATAGAGTTAGGAATAGATAGAAGGTATAGTGGCCACTAGGAGTTAAGAATTAGAGTGACTTAGCATGAAACAGGTGGTTGTATTGGAGCGGCTGGAAGGAGGTGTTCATGAGGTCGTAACTAAAGCGAGTCTGTCTGTTGATCTGTTCCCGGCAAGCAACCCGCTTCCCAAAAATGACGCATGCGCAGTTCATATCCACCAATGCGTCATTTAACTATCTACAAGATATACCGGATTAAAATTTAATGATAACCCGATATAATTATGGATGATAAACCCATAGAAACTTAATACTATATAGTACATATCTTTTATAAAGATATACAGAATAACTTAACCGAATACTGGCGCCTAATTTGAACTTCCAGTATGTTTACTTAACCTAAACTGTCGAGTTACTTAGGACAAAAGCATACTTTAATGTAATTTTGCAAGTCATTTATCCTATGTTGTCGTACTATGTTATATATTTATATGAAAGCATACTTTAATGTATGTTTGCATCTAAATAATTTTTAATGATTCAGACATTCATGGATATAATATACTGAAATGCCTGTATGTCTACAACACATCATTGAAATTAACAGCAATAAAGTTATTACTTCCTACATATTATAATTATAGGAATGCAGTCGATATATCATATCATCAGGGGTGTAAATGTAACTGATTAATAATAATCAATTACGTATGTTGTAAAACTATTTGTTTTTTATAAAGTATATAGTTTGCCCATTATTATTACTCTACATTGAATAATATATATAAATATGAGTTGTACTTGTACTCGACTACATTCAATATACGTACTTTATATATGTGCACTTAAACTTCACCAAATTCCCGAACTATTCCTAAACAATAGATTTGAACATCCAAGTAGTATTTCCCAGGGACATCACCCTGGGTGTACGTGTGAGATTCCGTGGGTAGTTCAAAGGTCACTAATACAGAGATTTGGCGGTGCTAACACCCCTCTCCTCCAACCCCCCCAGGCAATTCGTATTATTTTAACTTTCACGTAGGTAGCTTTCTGGTTGGGTACTTCTACGTTTACATGAGTAACATTTGTAGTACATAGTTTTACTTGAACTTGAGTACAATGATTAGGTACATATTACACCCATGCATACCATATACGTAGGACCCATATTATATTGAGAATCGTAACATTAAATGTACATACCTTGGCTGTAACTCGAGATTTGGTCCGCACTATGTGGTCACGAATAAACCCAAACTTATCCATAATCCACTGATCCCTGTAGGACAGTTGCTTGCCCTCGGGCATACCCGGTGTCCCAGAGCCGCTCTTATCCTTCGTCAACTTCCCGTACCGGGATTTCATCCCAGTATACCAGAGGAGCAAGTGTGCGGCTATTAGAGAATGGTAGAGATAATGGAGCAAAATTAGTGATCGCTGGAATTTAGTGCACTGTATGTGGGGGTTGTGTACAATATTCACATAATATATTACTTTAAACATGATACAGTATCAATGATATTTAAGCAATTTCACCTTGTCATACAAGTGGACTTGAACCACACTCACGACAGACATATTGTCATAACACATGACGTAATGCCATACAGGTGGAATATATATATGGGAGGTAACCTGCGGATACATACACGTGGATTCGAACCACGGTCAACACATGCACATACACAATCTTATATTATTATGAACAAAGCTTTGCCTACCGCTAACTGGAGGGGTGAGGGTCGGCGCCTTCTCCTCGAAGAGCCTGTGTTTCTTGGCGCTATTCTTAAAGTCTTTCATTCGCTTCGTGTAGATGACAGGGTGCTCCTTCATCCACTCCACCAGGTCGTCCTCGGTCTCCTCGTCAAAGAGAACTATTGTGAGGTTCCGCTTCTTGGAAGCTCCCAAGACCCTCCTTAGTGGTTGCATGTGGGTGGTGGTGGGCGTCTGGGTGGCGTAGGTCTGGCTAGCGTCCTATGATACCTCCTGGTCCAGGGTGTCCTCTGACACGTCGTCACTGATCCCGGCATGGACGTTGGCGGGCGCGGCGTGTGTGACGGTGGGGATATTCGTGGGTGGTGGTTGGCTCTCAGGAATAACCTCATCGGCCATCGACTCGGGATAATCAACGGCTGTCGTTTTCTCCTGCCTAGGTTTAGGGGCCTTCCTTTTGCGTGATTTTAGCGCTTTCCGTCCAGATCGAGGCATGGTAGAGTTCATGGGGCAGGTGATGGTCGTTGCTGGGTGTACGTGTGAGTGGGACAGATTTACCTGCTTGGGGTGCCTTTATACCTGGTGCAGCCCACCTGTGTCGCGCGGTTGCCACCAACTCACAATAAACATGCCGCTTGTGCAGGGGCTCCCACACACGTACATCCACTGTGAGGCTCCGGGCATGTGTGTGACCCTATAATTGAAAGTATCCTTTCCTCAAGTATGTCTCATGTATGCTATAACTTTAGTCCTCTAATATCATCATTAAGTATTATGACTGTATTCATACATCATTACAGACATTAATATAATACGATAAGTCTGTATTATTATGTACCGTAAGGTCATGATATCAATGCTTATTATACTTTACAAAATTAATATATTTAAAGTATTGTCTAAATAGTGGATAGTTAATCCTTCCCACTTTGTTGTTTTCATTCATTACAGTGTCCTGTAATATTTCATACGATTACCTAAAATAGGTAACAATTATAGGTTATGTTAGTTTGGTTAGGATACAGGGGAGTTGCAGAACTTGTAGATTATTAACCAGCAACTAGAACGGCCCCTAAACAACCAAGCCAAGATTCCGCTGGCTCAAAGTCTACCCCGGCGACTACAACGCCACTCACCACCACCAAGCGAAGTTGACATTTCCAAACTCATACAAACACATCACCACTCACATCACCACTCTCGTTATGTTAGGTAAGGGGAGTTGCAGAACTTATAGACTACAAGTAGGGTATTGTAACATTGACCATACATTGTTGTTACGTCCTGGGATATATAAACACTGGGCTCTTTCTATTGGACTAGGTATGCGGCAACAAGCAACAACGGAAAACGCTAGATCCAACCCTTATCTGTAAACCCAGGCAACAAACCACCCTAAACCGTCAAGAGTCCTGCCTGGACAACGAGGTATCCTATGACTCGGTTACAGGGTGCACGCACTATAGACTGCTGATAGTCAAGCAGGCTATATAAAAGATCACACAATTAAGTTGACTTAAAGCTTCAAGGAAAAGATAGATAACGGAATTAAATTGCAGAAACAATTTAATAACAAACTAGAAGAAAGTACATTTAACGTTACGTTAATTAATACAACTAATCACCCCTGCATGAAAGAAGATGAGAGCAAACAGTCCTCAAAACATCGTACAGGTAGACAAGATGCAGGTTTCTAAACTGCATGCGGCTACTGTAGGATCTGATGCTTAGCAAAGAAAGTACGTTACGGATTTAGAGAACTCTTAACTAATAAGCAGGAATAAATACTAGTGATAGGACCTACAGTGTATAATGGCATAGATATAATTAAATAAAGGCAGCCACTCACAACATAACCACATACAGGTGTGCTTCTCACTCTTAGTCAGGCAAGCCTGCTCGGACAGAGTCTCTAAGCCACACCCTGACTCACAATGCTCACAAAGACGGTAAACTGTGGCACAATAACAAGCATACATATATAATAAACCGCTAGCTGTTAATCTGCCAGGTGGCAGAGGTCTAGCCGGAAGGATATAGGCTTCGGATACCCGGGCTGAGCCACCTGCTCTAGCCTAGGGACGTTCCCAAGTCTGTGCGCCAAATTACTCTAATTGAAAGAGTGCTCTCTTGAGAGACTCAGATCCCAAGTATCTGACTCTCTCCTGGCGACCCTAAAACAAACGCAAGGCGTGCTAGCGCAGTGCTGAGTGGACTAGGCAAGGGCCCTTACACAACACAACACTAGACACACAGGCACACAGACAAGAAAATGCCCCCAGACTCCCACGGGTATCCTAGTAAAGTCGTGCAGGTCCACAGGACTCGCACCAGCAGACTTTACTTAACCCGTTGAGCCCCGGCTAGTTATAATATTTTGTTCACCCCAGTCCCAAGCCATTTTCACTTCTTTTTTTTGTTTGCTAAAATGGAAGACAAGGATGAGAAATGAAAAAAAAAAAAAAAAAAATCACCTCGGACATTTGTTTTTGGGGGGGGGGGGGGGGGGGGGCGGGGGGGGAGTTTGGGGGGAGCCTAAAAAAATAATGTTGAGCCAAAATGGAAGAGAATGGTGAGAAATGAAGAACAAAATAAAAAAAAACTCATTTCGGTCATTTGGGGGGCAGGGGGGGGGGGGGGTCGAAAGTTCGTCTCCCCCGCATGACCACCCGCCCGGGAGCACTAGGGTAAAAACTGAGTATGGCATTGTACGGCATACATCCTAAGGAGTGTCTCACATAAATCTCAAGCCTCTAGCTCCCATACGACCGGAGTAATGAAGGTTCAAAGTGGCGGTGAACTAAGGGTGTAAAGTATCCCCACTAAGCCCACCACCACCAGCCGCGCGGCTGTCTCGGCCCGCTCACACCTACTGGCCCGGCTCCCACACACACTACGGTTCTTCCCCCTCCTATTCTCCCGCCATTTCCTACCTTACGAGCCACGTAAGTGTTTTTTATATGTCGGACGCACGTGATGCGTCGCTGGGAGTTGGTGATCAAACACTGCCGACGCATCACGTGCGACGCTGGGTCTCACTGGGTTAAAGGATCGCAAAAAGCCTCCCCTCCGGTCTAGCCCCTGCTCACCTGCCACAAGAACACACAAGCAAGCATGAAACCACCAAATATGAGACAACAAAAAAGCTTCCTAGGTCTCATTAACAATTACATCTCTCCATAAGGCCCAAAATCCTATCTAATTATCTGAGAGCTCGTCGTTAATACAATAATAGATATAAGGTCTATCAAGGGGATGGGATAATTAAATAGATTGGTGAAGTAGTGGAAAGAAGGTATACAAAGTAAGAGAGAAAGTTTCTAAGTGGGGTTGAGAGGGATAGATATCAAGGGGGTCCGAAGGGTACAACAGTGAGGTGAGCTCTGAGTCTTGAATCTGTCTGGACCCCACCCTAGGCATGCAAAATACATCCCATGCTTGGCAACACTCAACACCGTTGCCGGGTCAAAATCCTCTACCCCTTGCGTGAGTCGAAACTAAGCCTAACGTTGCGATCAAATGGCAACATCAGGCTCGTCCCAAGCTAGTCCATTCCGCGTCCGCGCAAAGCAACGTCCCCCCAGCCGGTCTCTCTCTCCCGCTCGTCTCCTCCCACTCTCACTAGACTTACATCTTATATATTATAATGAAACAATCAACTATCGAGAATAAAATATACTAAGATGTGTTGGTTAAGAATAAGGGCAGCTTCAAGCTGTGAAACAACATAAGAATATCCCAGACATTAGTTACATTGTCGTAGGATATATACTAAGGAAAAGCCGGCCAGCCGGTTTATAAACGGCTGGGCAGCCGACGCGCGCCCATGCCCGCACGTGGCTACTATGCAGGAGCGTCACACCTCCCCCAAGATATAAGACACTTGACTAAGTTCTTCATATCTAACAGAAAGCTTCTCATAGTACCACACACTGTTGCTACACAAGGCACTATATATAAACAAAAATAAAGACTGTTGCACTCCACCGAGCAAGTTCAACTAACTTAGCGACAATAAGCGAAAACATTCAACTTAGATACTGCCACAACATCTTATACAAAATTCTACACGTTATAAAAATAAAGAGTTTTTATAAGTTTTTTTTTGCTTTTTTTAATTTGTTTTTGGCGGCTGCACTACAGTGACAGCCTATTTTCCTCCACTCTCAACACACACTGACTGAACGGCGAGGGTTCTCCTGCAAACAAACCCTCCTGTGACCAACAATCAGCCAAAACATTATCAGTGCCCTAAGCATGCCACACATCCAACTTGTGTCCCGGCAGCAAAACAACACCTGGCACTGATAAACTGCCCAGTTCATCACAAGACTGGCATTTCTCTTCGCTCTTTCCGGCAACGGGGCCTGCCAATAACCTTTCACTAGTTCTACCTTCGTGATAGGCGATGCAGCCCCGAGGCGGTCTATGGTGTCGTCAACTCTCGATAAGGAATAGGCGTCTGTCAGGGATAATGCACACACACTCTCGCAATCAACACACTCACTGATCTTGCCACTTAACACAGGTTGCAAAGTTACAGGCAACGACCACTCACGACATTCCTTATCCCTCAGACCCTTCGTCAACACGTAATCCAGCTCTGCTTGCACCACAGGCTGTCGAGCAGGATTTATTCGGTAGGGAATTAAACTGAGCCCTGCACTATCTCCAGCCTGCATGTCGGATTCTACCCCGTACATCAGGCCTGGAGAAGCAACAAACATGCGGATACACTGCCACAGCCTAGTAAACAACTTATCTCGCAGAATAACAATCCTAGTGCCCTTCCACAACCCAGCCGAGACCGCAGCTTCTAACCTGTAGTCTCCCTCCTTCTCCACCTTCATCCCTAGAACAGCCAAGTCATGAGAGGGACAATCAGTACCACCTGTGCAGTCACTCCCATAGTTCATTATTGATAAGGCTTCCCCGCCGATACCGTACATGCACACCCCCGCATTCGTTACGACTACATCTGCCTGCGCAGCATCACCGCTTTTAGCGACATGGCCAGATACAGTCGGTCTATGGTAGGGCTGTTGCAATTGACTAGAGCAGCATTGGGAGGCTATGCAACGACTGGGCACTTCTATGCCACAGCCAACCTCACCAATCTGCTCAAAGTCCTCCTTTTGACCACCACCCTTGGCAGCCATGGGTCGACCCTGACCTGGCAACCATGCCAAAGCCTCGTCGCCCACCTTGAACCACCGAAACAACGAGGCTAACGGTCTTTCAACATACACGTGACCTGCTCGCGGAACGTCTTGCACCGCCCGAGTTGTGAGACTCAGGGGATCGGCACGACCAGTGGGGTATGAACCGAGCTGGTGCTGGAGCGCTGCACACTGCTGCTCAGGCAGGTGCTCTAGCGCTTCCACAGCCACCAGACTCGTGTCCCCCGCCCACTGCTCCGCCGAGACATGACAATCCCTACTCTCCTCCACCTGTGCCCTACTGCCCCCCTCTCCTTCTCCACCTCGGCCGCGGCAGACCAACGCAGGGACAGTAGGCTGCTCAGGTGGTTGCCTCACAAACTCCTCCAACAGGTTCACATGACATGTTTCCCCGTCCTCGTGTTTGATCTCGACAGCACCATTACCACACTTCTGAACTTCCGGATCCTCCAACTGCAGTTTACAAATATCTGAGGGAACCAACCTGTCTAGATGCTTCCGAAGCAACCCAAGTCCTCCCCCAATATCAAACTGAGCAACCCTTTTTTCTCTCCGTGTGTAACGTTGCTGCCTCGGAGTCTCTTCCTGCCCTACCTCCTCACTAGCTGTGACAGGTCCTGGGGCCTCTCCAGACTCTAACATAGGTGCCAATAATGAGTCACCAAGAAACACTGCCGGCTCAAAACTCTCCAATTGACCAACACTTCCCGTTTTCTTGTGACCTTTCCTCCGCGGTTTGATAGCCTGAGGTGGTGGCTGCAAGGCTCCGGATGTCTGAGAACGCGTCACAACACCCGCCATGGTTTGTACGCTACACTTCTCAACCAACTCCTGTTCCTCCCTACTAACGTCGGCCGCCTTCTCGGCAACGACCAAGGGTGAAACCTTAGAAGCAGGCACCGCAAAGTCGTTGCCGAGGAGGAGGTCGACGCCCCCAACAGGCTAGTTCTCTACAATTCCGACATCCAGCTCCTTCGCCACACCACCCACCTCCAGCTCCATCCGCACCAGCGGGTAGGACTTCGTAGCATTGATCCCCTGAACTACCACCACCCGAGCAGCGTTAATCGGTCTACCAGTAAAGTTCCTTAACAAGGTCTGAGAAGCCCCAGTATCACGCAATAGCTTAACTCCTCGCCTTTCGCCAGCCCACCTCACAAAACCATGCCCTCTATGACCCCCAAAGACGTCGCGGACAGGCTTCGAGCCTTCCGGACTCTTGAACACAGGCTGTGTCCCAACCTCTGACGAACTACCCTTGGCAAACTCAGAAGATATAGGCGACACCCCTATGCTGCGGGCCAATGACACAACCTTGTTTGGTGGCTTGTTCGGACAAGCATTTGCAAATTGACCCTCCTTGTGACATGCAAAGCACTCTTTACTCTTTGGATTCCCTTGGGAGTGGGAGGCACCATTAGACTTCTTATACGGGACGGTATTTGGTTTATGTTCAGTTTTATTGTCAGTGCTACATGGTTTTGTGTATTTATGTGTATCAAAATTCTAGGGAGGGGGAGGGGTACGATCCTTTGCACCCGACTCACTCCTAGCTGCTGCTTCGCACCCTCGAATTAATGACAGTCGGAGGTCAGCCATTTCTGCTGCCTCCTGGAGAGTTCTAGGATTTTTTTCCTTTATATTTAATGTTAAGTCCCCGCCTGTGCACTTAAAGAACTGCTCCAAGAGAACCAGCTCACTCAACTCCTCAAAAGTAGCTGCCCTCTCAGAACGCAGCCAATGTCGTAGTGCATCAGACAAGTCCCGGGCGTGTTCTAGGAAGGTACTATCCTTGCCCTTAGTAACACCCCGAAACTTCAAGCGGTAAGTTTCTGGTTGTAACTCATAGGCCCGTAGCACAGCCTTCTTTAGCTCATCATAAACTACACAGGACTCTAAAGGTAGTGCATCATACGCTTTTAGCCCCTTTCCTAGGAGTCTTGATGAAACTAATGCTGCCCACTTTTCCTGAGGCCACTGGTGTTCCTGACACTTCTTCTCAAATCGCATAAAAAACTCAGTCACACATGATTCATCGAACACAGGAACTAGTTTAAGCAGGTGCGACAATGATTGGTCCCGATGTCTATTACCTCCCCCAATATTACGCCCTGTTACCTCCACTCGAGAGATCTCCAGCTCCCTGTCAGCCCGATACCTAGTAGACTCTGCCTGCAGTTCAGCCTCTCGTATAGCTGTTCTCTCTGCAGCCTCAGCCTGAGCTCTAGCAGCCTCAACCTGAACTCTAACCTGTCTTTCGGCGGCCTCAACCTTGGCCATCTCAAGCCGAAACAACAAATCTGGAGTCAACCCTTGAGGAGGGGAAGGTGCATTTAATGGGGAGGGTCCCTGTGATTGAATTCCACGCTGCCATTGACCATCAACTTGGGGGTATGTACTATATTCAGGCACCCTGATGTTTGATATGGGGGTTGAGTGGAGGGGGGGCTGGGGACCGGGGCCCCAAGTCGCCTCTCCACCCAGGTCTCTCCTTTCTAAACCCAATATCAAAGTCCTCAGCTGATCTTTCCTCATGCCACTTAAACCCTGGTGACCCTGAAGACCTGCCACACACTTTAAGCCATACTTATTCAGCTTCAACACCCTGGCAGCGGTAAGGGGCACCTCTAAAAATCTTCTAGCACCCTCCTCGCTATCGACTAGCCACTCCACAGGTCTTTCTCCCTCCGAGCCCGTATCGTGACCTGACCCACCACTGTGTTCTGATGTATTAGACATGTTTGTGCACTGCAGTAATTATCACGGTTATAGAATGTGCCTTATCTCCTATGCAAGTATGTATATACTAATGTTATTTAAAGTCTTTAATGTGTTATATTGGTTGCTCAAAAAAAAAAACTATGTCCACTGTATTCCTCTAATCATAAGGAATCTCAAAACAAATGACCACTATATTCCTCTGTTCAGTAAATCCTATGCAAGGTCGCCATTTGTTACGTCCTGGGATATATAAACACTGGGCTCTTTCTATTGGACTAGGTATGCGGCAACAAGCAACAACAGAAAACGCTAGATCCAACCCATATCTATAAACCCAGGCAACAAACCACCCTAAACCGTCAAGAGTCCTGCCTGGACAACGAGGTATCCTATGACTCGGTTACAGGGTGCACGCACTATAGACTGCTGATAGTCAAGCAGGCTATATAAAAGATCACACAATTAAGTTGACTTAAAGCTTCAAGGAAAAGATAGATAACGGAATTAAATTGCAGAAACAATTTAATAACAAACTAGAAGAAAGTACATTTAACGTTATGTTAATTAATACAACTAATCACCCCTGCATGAAAGAAGATGAGAGCAAACAGTCCTCAACACATCGTACAGGTAGACAAGATGCAGGTTTCTAAACTGCATGCGGCTACTGTAGGATCTAATGCTTAGCAAAGAAAGTACGTTACGGATTTAGAGAACTCTTAACTAATAAGCAGGAATACATACTAGTGATAGGACCTACAGTGTATAATGGCATAGATATAATTAAATAAAGGCAGCCACTCGCAACATAACCACATACAGGTATGCTTCTCACTCTTAGTCAGGCAAGCCTGCTCGGACAGAGTCTCTAAGCCACACCCTGACTCACAATGCTCACAAAGACGGTAAACTGTGGCACAATAACAAGCATACAGATATAATAAACCGCTAGCTGTTAATATGCCAGGTGGCAGAGGTCTAGCCGGAAGGATATAGGCTTCGGATACCCGGGCTGAGCCACCTGCTCTAGCCTAGGGACGTTCCCAAGTCTGTGCGCCAAATTACTCTAATTGAAAGGGTGCTCTCTTGAGAGACTCAGATCCCAAGTATCTGACTCTCTCCTGGCGACCCTAAAACAAATGCAAGGCGTGCTAGCGCAGTGCTGAGTGGACTAGGCAAGGGCCCTCACACAACACAACACTAGACACACAGGCACACAGACAAGAAAATGCCCCCAGACTCCCACGGGTATCCTAGTAAAGTCGTGCAGGTCCACAGGACTCGCACCAGCAGACTTTACTTAAAGGATCGCAAAAAGCCTCTCCTCGGGTCTAGCCCCTGCTCACCTGCCACAAGAACACACTAGCAAGCATGAAACCACCAAATATGAGATAACAAAAAAGCTTCCTAGGTCTCATTAACAATTACATCTCTGCATAGGGCCCAAAATACTATCTAATTATCTGAGAGCTCGTCGTTAATACAATAATAGATATAAGGTCTATCAAGGGGATGAGATAATTAAATAGATTGGTGAAGTAGTGGAAAGAAGGTATACAAAGTAAGAGAGAAAGTTTCTAAGTGGGGTTGAGAGGGATAGATATCAAGGGGGTCCGAAGGGTACGACAGTGAGGTGAGCTCTGAGTCTTGAATCTGTCTGGACCCCACCCTAGGCATGCGAAATACATCCCATGCTTGGCAACACTCAACACCGTTGCCGGGTCAAAATCCTCTACCCCTTGCGTGAGTCGAAACTAAGCCTAACGTTGCGATCAAATGGCAACATCAGGCTCGTCCCAAGCTAGTCTATTCCGCGCCCGCGCAAAGCAATGTCCCCCCAGCCGGTCTCTCTCTCCCGCTCGTCTCCTCCCACTCTCACTAGACTTACATCTTATATATTATAATGAAACAATCAACTATCGAGAATAAAATATACTAAGATGTGTTGGTTAAGAATAAGGGCAGCTTCAAGCTGTGAAACAACATAAGAATATCCCAGACATTAGTTACATTGTCGTAGGATATATACTAAGGAAAAGCCGGCCGGCCGGCTGCCGCCAGCCGGTTTCTAAACGGCTGGGCAGCCGACGCGCGCGCATGCCCGCACGTGGCTACTATGCAGGAGCGTCACATTGTTCACATTATTACCTCACCTATAGTAATTTCCTTCTCTACACACAATCAATGGGTGAATACAATGTCTTGTGGGCAATTGTACTTACACAGGTCAATACTATGCCTATTTGTAATGTTTGGCAAAGAAAAGTAAAGTACCTGTATTTATTATACTTTCACGTGAGGAGTAATATATTTATTAATCCGCCTTCATTTCACTTTGAGATACCTTGAGAATACACCTACAACTAATAAATACTGCACAATTGTTTGGGGGGGGGGAGGGGGGGTGGATCCCCAGGTGAGTAGGCTCGCTTTGCTCACCACCCACACCCATGAATAGTGGGCCCTTTATTACATGTGTGCCCACTACAGGTATCTCTGTGGGCACCCCTGCCGCTTGGAGAGCATGCTCGGTGACTCCCAGTGGCTCCTGGTGGTTCCTGGTGACTCCCGTTAATTCCCAGTGACCCTCAGTGACTCGCGTGTATTACCTAACTTTAGCCCAGTGACTCTCAGTAAAACTGAGAACTGAAACTGAAACCGAAACCTGTCAGCGAATCAGATACGAATCACCGTGAGTCTCCAGGACTCACTGGGGAGTCACCAGAACTCACTGGGAGTCACTGGGAGTCACTGGGAGTGTTCCGACTCGCAGCGAGAACTTTAAACACGGTGAACATTTTGTCGGACAGGGCCAATCGCCCGCGAGTGGTCGGGAGTAACTGGGAGTCTAACAGGAGTCACTAGGATATTGCTAGAGTCACTAGGAGTCATCGATTTTCACCGCGAATAGGCCCAAGAATCCGAATGTTCACCTACTCAGAGTGATTCTAGCTCGCACTCCTGACTGTGTGAAGGGCCCTTAACGGTCCAACTGTTGAAGTAACTACTTTCTTCTTTCTGATGTAACCATAGAATTATTTCGGGTTTGTTTTACTTTGATTCGCAACATCTAACTCCAGGGTCTTATAACTTTGCTTAATTAACTTTTTGGCTTTGCGTCGTAGTTCTACAAATTTCACCCTGTTCTTCGTCATTTTGTGAGGATTTTAATCTATCATTAGCAAACTTTTTAGCAAGGAAACATTCTGAAATATCTTTATTCCACCATTTGGGCTTATCATTATGGCCTGTATGTCGTCTTGCACTGCTTTTAGGTAGGTTTTTGCGAATAATTCCCAACATGTATTTATGTCGTTATTGTTAATTAGAAAGCTCCAGTCAGTTTCTTTAACCCCTTCTCTACCGGTGATGTTTTATGTATTTGATATCAGCTAGATATAGACGATTTGATGTAGTTTAGGAAAGATATATGATAGCAAAAAGGATTAATTGAGATCGTCTACGGCTTATTAAATAGTAGACATCCTTTTTAAACTGAATAAAGTTGTCTAATAGTGGCCAAATTAAAGTGAAAAGGACGTTGTTGGTATAGAAGGGGTTAAACATTACTCTAAGTTTACGAAAATTTGCTTTCTTGAAATTAGGGACTCTCGATGCTGCTATTTGGTTCGTTACTAGTAAACTTTAAACTGACAGTTATCGTACGATGGTCGCTGTTACTGAATTCATCACCGACATTCAAATTCTGTATTACTTCTATTTTTATAATTTACAATTTTATAATTTTATAGTTTTTATAATTTATATTCATTATATCAAAATTTCGGAATTAAAAAAAAAATAATTGAAAGGCCTACAAAAGAAATTTTTTGCTCCTTTTATAGAAAATGTTATAGAACAGATGGAGTGTGTGGGGAAATGTTGAGGTATGGTGGTGAGATAGTGATAGAATGGGTATGGAAAATGTGCAAACTAGCATGGGAGAAGGGGAGTGCACCCGATGACTGGAAGACTGGCATAATAGTCCCCCTATATAAGGGCAAAGGGGAAAGAGTAGTGTGTGGTAACCACCGAGGAATATGTCTTCTACGCGTAGTAGGGAAGGTATACAGTAGGGTAGTGATTGAGAGAGTGAGAGTGAGAACGGAGAAATGGATAGGCGACGAGCAGGGAGGTTTTAGGAAGGGAAGAGGATGTGTAGATCAGATTTTTACCCTGAATTGTGTTATGGAGAAATATCTGGAGAAGAAACAAAAGGTGTATGTTGCCTTTATGGACTTGGAGAAGGCCTATGACAGAGTGGATAGAGAAGGTTTGTGGAAAGTACTTAGAATATACGGAGTAGAGGGCAAGTTGCTGAAAGCAGTGAAGAGCATGTATGAGGGTGCAAAGGCGGCAGTACGTGTGGAGAGTGAGCAGAGCGAGTTCTTTGACCTGAATGTTGGTTTGAAACAGGGGTGTGTGATGTCCCCGTGGTTGTTTACTGTATATATGGATGGAGTCATAAAAGAAATACTATCAAGAGCAGTGGATGTTGGTGTATCGCTGAAAAGGGAGGGAATTGAGTGGAAGCTACCTATACTACTGTTTGCGGATGATACAGTTCTGATGAGTGATAATGAATGGGAGTTGCAGGGTCTGGTAAATGAGTTTGGAACAGTGTGCGAAAAACGGAATTTGAAGGTAAATGCGGGGAAGAGCAAGGTTATGGTCTTCGAAAGGGGTGAAGTCACAGAGTGTGAGGTGAAACTGAACGGTCAGGCTATGGAGATCGTCTACTCTTTTAAGTATCTGGGCAGTGTGTTGAGCAAAGATGGGACTATGGATGAAGAAGTGCGGGAGAGGGTACAACAGGGGAAGAGGGTTGTAGGAATGCTAAAAGCAGTAACAAGAAATAGGGTGGTCAGTATGGAAGTGAAGAAGTCCTTGCATGACAGTGTGGTAATCCCGACACTGGCTTACGGAAGCGAAGCATGGACGTTGGTTGAGAGACTCAGATCAAGAGTGAGAGCAGTGGAAATTAATTACTTAACCCGTACAGCCCCAGCGACGCATCTGACGCGTCGGCGATGTATGTAACGCACAGCCCCAGAGACGCGTCTGGCGCGTCACCCTAATTGCGCCGACCGTAACCTCAGGTGTAGCCACTCAAGAGGGCTCAGTTTTGTATGGGAACTGTGTACGTATCCCACACAACCGTGCCGATGGTTGAAAACTCTCAAAGTCCACGTGCGTGCGCGTGAGCGCGCAATTACCTGTTTTTTGGGGGTAATTGCCTTAATTTGTTTACTCTTGTAAAATACGTTTTCGGGGGCTCTGTAGGACCATTTTTTAAGCTTTTTGAGCGGTTTTTCGTGGTTTTTCCTTCATTCCTAACCCATTCGCTATTGTTTCTGGAATAAAACCATTTTTTGAAAACCAGCCGGGTTCTGGTGAACAAACATTACAAAACTAGCCGGGGCTCCACGGGTTAAGGAGTGCGTGCGGAGTTACATGGAGGGATAGACAGACTAATGAGGAAGTAAGAAGGAGGTGTGGTGTGGAGGTAGATGTGCTGGAAAGTGTGAAAAGGAACAACTTGAGATGGTTCGGCCATATGGAACGTATGGAAAGCGAGAGAATGACTAAGAGGGTGTACGAGAGCGAGGTGGAGGGACAGAGAGGGAGAAGTAGACCGAATCAGAGGTGGAAGGATGGGGTGAGGAAGTACATGAACGAAGG
Source organism: Paralithodes platypus (assembly GCA_032716605.1). Taxonomy (NCBI): domain Eukaryota; kingdom Metazoa; phylum Arthropoda; class Malacostraca; order Decapoda; family Lithodidae; genus Paralithodes; species Paralithodes platypus. The sequence continues at coordinate 31,548,074 of CM064491.1, read as the reverse complement.
CGGTGCTGGTTGGGGGGAGGGGCGTCGACTGACTGGAGACAGAGGTGCATGGGGGCGGTTCGTTCGTGGCCACCCCTTCGGGGATCACGGCGTCAGGCGATAGATAGATAGATAGATAGAAAATATTCTAAACAATAAAAATAATTTCACAAATGAATGTAAGAATATAGTCTTTGCTTTTATGGGATATATTAGAGCTAATTCTAAGATATCCAAAGATAACCCTATTAAAGATAAAGTTATATCCACTTTAAAATTATTCCTCTAAAATTTTAGACAAAATTAATGTAAATAGTCTTATTAATTCAAAGAAAGTTAAGTCCATAATTATTACCGGATGATTGTATAGATTTCAAACCATTAATAGTGTATTCATATGAACGACCTGTTGGGTCTATTATTTGTAATTATAATAAAGTTTTAGGAAATCTTTCAGATAATGATATTTTCAATAATAATAAATGCGTATGTGAAAGAGTCATGGATATGCCAGCTAACAGACGTAATGCATTAGTAAAGTTCATTTATAGTCCGATATGTCATATATTAACAGGTGATGTAGAACTAGTTAAAAAATTTGCAAACAACAAATTAGCGGAGCTATGTCGTAAAGGGTTTAAATATAGAATAGGGAATAATAAAGTAAAATGGGACAACATTTTAAAAGTTATTGTTTTTTCAGTCAATAGATTACAACAGAAATTGTTAAAAATTGTGCGCTGAGATACGAGAGAGCTAGAAGCATGGTTTAAAACTTTAAATTATTAATAAAGTTAATTTGAAATATAATGTTCTCTCTTAAACATTAATTTAATCTTTCAGATTTTGTAGACTATTATTATAATAAACATAAAGCTGATTTAATCAATTTACATATTTGTTTTGTAATCACTACAGTAGACAAAGCCAGCAATACTGTAATTATAGCTTCACATGTAAGACATTTTATTTTGAAAACATGAAAAAAGAATTAGGCATTAAAGGTAGCATATTACATAAACAATATTTGTGGTAATTCTGTTTATGAAATTCAAAATAATTTGAATATTGATAACTTAATCGATGAACATACCAAGAAAAATGTAACATTTGATACTAAACTTTCTGATAAGAACAAGTGCATTGCAAAATTATACATGTTACCTAAATTTCATAAAAGACCATATTAATATCGCTTTATTGCCGGAGCAAAATTTGCTACCACTAAAAACTCTGTCAGAACAAGTCGTAAATTGCTTAAAATACATTAAAAGTACTCATAAAAGATATTGTGATACCATCTAGAGAAGAACTGGTATTAACTATTATTGGAGTGTTGACAATTCGTTAGAAGTTATTGATAAAATAAATACCATGCCGAAAGTTACCTCGGTACATAACTTCGACTTTTCAACATTGTATACCAATTTGCCTTTAGATTTAGTATATTCAGAGCTTTGCTTTATTATAGATTTGCACTTTGACCGATTCGTTAAGAATAGTAATTATTTCATAAATGTTTATACATATTTTATAATGCATCACTTACCTCTACTCCCACTAGTTCAGTATATTTTGATAGAACTAAACTTAAAGATGCCCTTAAATTCCTCCTTTTCAATACTTATGTTAGATTCGGGCCTTTACATTTTCAAACAAATATTAGAAATTCCTATGGGTGGAAATGCTAGCCCTTTAATTGCAGATTTATTCTTGTTTGCTTTATAATTTAAATATATAAAAGACTTAGTTGACAGTAGCAAGATAAATAAAATCCCAGAAAAAATAGCACTTGCTAAATTATTAAGTAATAATAGTAGATATATTGATGATTTCTCATTTGCAATTTGTTAAATTTTAATCAAGTTGCGAAACTTATTTATCCTAATTCTATTCCCCTCACACATTGTAACGTAAATGATAAAGTTGAAAATGTTCTTGATATAAATATAGAGATTGTTAGTGAACAGTGCATACTTAAAGTATATCACAAAGTTGATGATTTTAATTTTAACGTAATAAACTTTCCTTTCCCTAGTAGTAATATCGATAGTAAAATAACTTATAATTGTTTTTATTCCCAGTTAATAAGATTTTGTAAAATTTGCACTAAAGTAGATAAACTTTTGGGCGAGAGCTAGGTTACTTTACAGACTCTTAGTAGACAGAGGTTTTGAGGCAAGTAAATTGTTACATAAATTTAATCTTTTTAGGGTCAATTATTGTGACTGTATTCTAAAATTTTACATCAATAATTTTAATCAAGCATTTTTAACTTGAAGTTTCTTGTATAACCTCTTCTTACTGTTTGTCTTTCTTTTTCTATTATTATTATTGATGATTTAAAAAAATATATATTCTTGTTAAAAGAGTACTCTTTGTTTAAATCGGTTGTTGCTTCTTCATATTTTGCAATTATTTGTCTCTATATTATATCTATTCATTGTCGATAGTATCAATTGCTTTCTTTTGCGATTTCCTTAGTTTACTTGTACAATAAATGTAGGTTATTTGTAGGGTAGCTATTGATAGGGGTCACTTGAGGCATGTTATGCTTACAGGTACCTACCCGATAGCACTATCGTTAGTGAGTGCTGTAATTATTTGTTTGTAATATTATAGAAATCTTATCAATATTTATATTATGTACTATTGTTAATGTCTTGTCATGTTGCAAATTTGATTTTAAATTAACATTTTGACATTTGACATGTAGTTTCTTTATTCATGCAGAGTTTAGTAAAAAATTTACCAGAACGTCCCGGACTTCTCAAATTGACTAATTCCTTGAACGTGACGATAGTGCGATGTTATGTGTGCGATTAGGTTGCTTGGGACCCAGATTAACCTTGCTCATGTAGTAATGTACACCCTAGGTGGTGGATTGTGTTCTTTTATTTCATAAATTTTATTTTAGTAAGCGTTGTTTCCACATAGCGATTTTGATAAGTTAATTTGACTTTATATTGGCTTTGTCCCAGTTTTGGTTTGTTTAGTTTGCAAGTTTTACATTATAATTTGTTGAAAGTACAAGGTCAACGACGTTATTTCCACGGGTTGGATATCTAACAAGTTGATATAGCGAACTCTCTTGCAAGTTTGCATACAGTTCTTGTCCAGAGTGTGAAGTAATACCATCTCCCCACTTGGTCACAGGTAAGTTGAAGTCGTCAAAAATGATGGTGTCTTGCGAATTACTTACGTCTGCAATTTGCTCATCAATTTCTCAGTCAGTTTGCACTGATTGAGCTGGAGGTCTGTATATTAATGCAAGTGTTATTTTTGTACCTATATTATTTTAATTAGCACAAAGGATGTGTCGACGTTTACAATTTGCGGTTTTGACAAAAGGGTCGGGTTAAGACTTTCTATGATCAATAGTAAAACACCACCTCCATTTTTATTTATTCGTCTTTTCTCGAACATTACATAACCGGGAAGTGAATACTCTGCTAAAATGTCTGTCTTCTGTATTGAGCCAAGATTCTGTTATGCCAATAACATCGTAATTTTCTGTAAACACTAGTTCTTCTAAATCTGAGAATTTATTGCGTATGCTACGAGCATTTGCATAACAAAAATTAAAGTTTTGGATATATAATTCACGGAACGCTCTTTAACGCCTTACGAGCGGGCCCGTCAGTAACTTCTACTACCCACCAAGCGGGTGGCTTTACCCTAAACGACCTTGTTTCCGTGCTCTTTTCCATGCATAAACAAGAGCCAGAGCGTAATTCAATTATGTATCCCTGAAAGGACGATAATTAAGCTTTCCAATGACATCAGAACCATCCTTCTACGACCACGCGTTCTCTTGCAACGATCGTGCAAGATGAAGGGAAAATCCCTAAAATATGGTAATTTTCTTACATAATTCCCTGTGTAGTGAGGTAGTGAGGGTGGGTGTGTTTGGAGTAGATGTCAGTAGTCGCGCGGGACCCGTGCCGAGCGGTCATGAGCCGACCTACACTCCTCCCGTCGTTCGTCTCTCTCTCAGAGCCATTATTGCTCAAAAATTGCACACAGACTTAAGTCGGGCCCCGCCACATAGTCCTTGGTTCTCTAGCCCGACTTAAGTCCACCCCCGCCAGACAAGTGTTAATCAAATTCTTGGTTCCGGTTGGATCTACATTTATGTACCTGTCTGACCTTGGTCCTTGATCCTCGTCCCTTGTTGTCCTCGGTCCTCGCTGTCCTTGATCATTGTCCCTGGTGGTTCTTGGTCCTCGCTGTCCTCGATCGTTGGGTCCGGTATTCCTCAGTCCTCTATCATCGTCCCTGGTGGTCCTCGGGCCTCGCTGTCCTCGATCGTTGGGTCCGGTATTCCTTGGTCCTCTATCATCGTCTCTGGTGGTCCTCGGGCCTCGCTGTCCTCGATCGTTGGGTCCGGTATTCCTCGGTTACCACACACTCCTCTTTCCTCTTTACCCTTATATAGGGGGACTATTATGCTTGTCTTCCAGTCATCAGGTGCACTCCCCCTCTCCTATGCTAGTTTGCACATTTTGTAATGTGATTACCATCTCAGCATAATACATGATGTTCAAGTACGTTGTAAGTTGCCAGAATAAGTTAATTCAAAAGCGACATTCAATTTACCTCTTGCACATACGGTACATTCATATCTGAAGAATGTCAGCTGGAGTAAGTTCAGACGGTTCCAACAGCCCTTCCTGAATTGGTCCTGGAAGGATTCGGCTGATAAAAGAAGTATTAAGGTAGATTCGCACTAATTTATTTTTTCTAAATGTGTATATACTGTAAGTGTGTATGGTAATATTTCAGGACTATTATACATTGGGATCGGCGAGTAATCATTATTAAATGAAAGATTCCTTACACTATTGTACTACGAAGCAGTTGCTTCAGTGTTATGAAATAATATGACCCTTTATACGCTGAATTTCCCAACAAATCTCCTTGGCAACCTTGGTTAAAAATCAAATTCTAAGTAAGTGTTATATTTTAGCTAAGTCGCCTAAACTAATATATGTTTAGTTAACAATAGAAGTACAAAAGTAGTCCCTAATTGTTACCAGAAATGTGTTTACCGATCAAACATTGCCAGAAACCTCGCTCGTGTAAGTGTGCCTTAACGCAACCTGAGCGATGATCCAGCCGCCACAAAATCCTGGTAATTCAGAAATGATGGGACATATGGGGAAATGAAGGGACATATGGGGAAATATGAGGGGATTGTCTGGAGAGATGGTGGCTGATTCACCGATTGGCAACAAGCTCATTCTGGAATATTCATAACTCTCTCTCTCTCTCTCTCCAAGCAAGAGTACAAATTATAACCATGAGATCATTATGATTACAGCCAGTATAATCTTCATCCTGCATGTCTGTCTGATGTCGGAGATGAGAATCGGACAAACCACATAACATTCTGTCTTTGATTACTTACAAGCAATTAGTATCGGTGCCAAGTGGACAGACATATCAGATATCAATACTTCTTTTGCTTATATGCAATACTTAAATTGGTGATACTACAAAGCCAAGTAGCCTACTGATTAACCCTTTGAGTACCAGAGTGTTTTCCTGCACCTAATAAATTATTAATATAAACACTACTATTGACTTTTAACCAATGTAGAGCTAAAAGACGTCAGCAGTACTGAAGGGGTTTAATATCAATATACTTCCAACAATTATCAGAGTCTACTTAGCTTCTGTGAGTGTGTATTTCAACATAGCTTTTTGCATGGATTATCCAGTATAAAGTCATACATTTTTAAGAATATGCTTGGCTGGCCAGCTTTGTTATATCTCAATGCACCGTTAGGACTGCCAGGAGAGGTAAGTAGTCCAAATTTGATATAATGATTAAAAAACACTAATGTGAGAGTTAGGAACATTCCATTGCAATACTTAGCCGGAGGTCACTGTTATTCATTAAGGGGATGTTTTTAGTTAGTTCGCTAGACTTCCATCAAGCTTAACATTACAGCCCCTAGACCACCTATCAAGATAAATTTGTACAATTTTCGGTAGAAAAATTTCCCGGCCGAAGGCCGGTTCCTCTTAATTTACAGGCTCGCTATCGCTCGCCAGGAAAAAAATCGACACCTAAATGTCACGAAAAGTCTTAAAATTGACAGAAATTGGGCGAAAGTTCTTAAAATCGCCAAACTAATGGGGCGAACATCTTCAAATATCAAAAGCAATGGGGCTAACCATGAGGGAGAAAGGGGTCAAGAAAAAAATCCCTCAAGTGGAAATCTCCCCTTAAGCAATATTCATTAGTTAAGCCTACACTACGAGTATTTAACAACGAGCAGAATGCATCCAACACTTAATAAACTATACATAATTTTTATGAGGGCGTATACCAGTGTGTGTTGCTACCTGTAACCAAAGATGCAACTCAGAATGTCACCAAGTAAATAGATAGTGAGCTAGTTGTTACAAAATTACCTTCATATATTTGAAAATATAAACAAATGTAGTTAATACCCTTAACATGAGAACATGAGAGCATTTCACACAATTAATCACTTACGCCAACAACACAATCTACATTCCTTGAGAGCTCTGTGGGAAAAATAGTAGTTTGGTATATATTGGAGAGCTACTGTATAAAGAGAATAATGATGAGGCGAGGGCAAGGATGTAAACAGTCATGATAATTATTGTTCTACACTATCTATCTATCTATCTACTATATATATATTCGGTAAATCTGGTTTGACAGGTTCTGAATTGAAATAAATACGCAAATACATGAATATATAAACTAAAACACTTTGGTCGACTTTAACCCTTATTTAGCGGCGAGCAACATAAGTCGAGTTAAATAAAGCTGGACTATGTGGCGGCGCTCTACATAACTCGAGTGGCAATTTCAGCACGTAATGTGGCTGAGAGAGAGAGACAAGTGGTGGCAGGAGACTAGCGAGCGTATGACTGCTCCAGACCACCGCGGCGAACCTACTGACACAAATCTCAGCTCCCTCCTCCCTCTCTCACTCTCTACATACTCAATTATGTACTGAAAGTACCGAATTACCTGCTTTTTGCACTCGCGTTGCACGGTTATTGCAAGAAAACTATCCATCATACAAGGATCGTTATGGTGTCATTCGAAAGCTCTGTTTATGCCCTTTCAGGGATAGGTACTTGTTTTACGTTCTGGGTCTTATTTAGGCATGAAAATGATCACGTAAACAGCCCTATTTTGGCTAAAAACACCCCGCTGTGCGGTACACATAAATAAACCGCATAGGCCGCTCGTAAGGTGTTAAGTATCTACCTTGAATCTAGTTTCTCAAACCAATGCACGTGTCTCCAAAGATTACCAGAATAAAGATCCCGATCGAATAAATACGCCCAAATATTGGTCATAATACTCCACTATCGACAGGGATGAAACATTAAGTGAAAGAGAAACGATAACGGTGAATTGTTTAGGAGAGGATACTATGAGAGAGGAGGGGAGGCGTGTGAGATTAATAGAGCAGTTGATGGCTGGCAGGAGGAAATTGTAAACGGTGAGAGCGGAAGGCAGAATGTGATGCATAAAATTACAAGGGAAATAGGATTGGCTACAATTTACAAAAATTGCAATCTATAGAACCATTGGGAGGAGACTATAGGGAACACTGTAGGTGGTTAGAGGGTTTTGTATAACGAGGAGCAAATATATGTTGGTAGGTGTTTGTAAAGGAGAAGAGATCGGAAACTATGACAATACATTAGAGGAAGTTGTAATCTTTATAAGTGGACACTGCGGATAAGTGTGATTTAAAGAATAAATGCTGTATGTCCATTATACGTATTTATATATACAACGAAAAACACTGACATAATTATTTAATTTTAATGGATTGTTCGACAGTATGTATTCTTCTAGGTTAATTTGAATAATGTTATTACATTGACAGTATTCTTTAGTGTATCAGGTAAAGTGTTCCAAATTAGAGGTCCCGAGAACATAATGCTTTGCTGTGTAGTTCCCAGAGCTAAAACCAAGTTGGCATTTGAGTATAATAATTATGACTAACAGTAATAAAATCTCTGAAAAATTGAAAAAGGTTATTAACCCTTCCAGCCCGGGTGTCATTTTAAAATGACACCCAAAAAAAAGGGCCGGAACCCGGGTGTCATTTTAAAATCCTTGTGCTTGAAAGCGTGCTTCAAAATTTGCGCGGCCAATTTTGGCATGGTAGGAGCTGCTCCGACCGCAGCGCCACCAAGCCTCAACTACTAGTGTTATCAGTTCGTACGTGGCCGCCATAGCGAGTAATACTGAAAACAAAAATTCCGACGTGTCCGATTCGTTGCAACCTCCCGCGGGCCCCAGTGCTACCCCACTCGCAACTTCAACACCTGTTGCAACCGTGAAGAGAGCTCAACAAAAGAAAGTTAAGCGTTTGTTGAGTGATAGCGCTATACAGCGACAACTTTTTGATAGTGATGAAGAGAGCAGTGGCGAAAGCTTGGTGGACAAGGTACAATTTATAAGTGAAAGTGAAGACGATTTCGTGGGCTTTGGAGACGACGATAATGTCGATTTATTTGAGGGGGGAGACAGTAGTGATTATCTTGATGTGGAAGTGTTTCAGGAAGGTGCCATTGAGCTTCCCAGTGTGCTAGAACCTAGGCCTACCCCCTCGCCATCTTTGCTAGATCAGCCTAGGCCTAGCCCTAGCCCTAGCTCAGGACCTTCCCCTTTGCCTGCCTGTACGCCCTTGAAAGTGGGCAAATATTTCTACAAACAATCATTGATCAAAAGTGCAGCTAAAAAAGCATGCAGGGCAGCCGCAGAAAAGCATAGGGAAGCTGAAGATAGCGATAATGACGCCGACCCTGGCCTAGCAACCACCCGCATTACATTGTCCCGACGCCTTGACACGGGACGCCGCGTGGGTCACCCACAGCCCTCGCCTTCATCTCTCGTTCAGGATGACCAAAGGGCCTCTTCAAGTGGTATTGGTGATGTGCCACAGGCCTCAACACACCGCAGAGCATTATTTGCTGCTGAAAAGCCCTCGGCTCGCCGCAAAAGGAGCCCAACTCCCGAGGCCTCGGCTCCCATTCTTGAAGCTCCCGCAGCCTCTCGCGCCCGACACCGCCGACGCCCGGTCACTTCTTCACCAGAATTGTCTCCTGAAGAGGATGCTGACGACCCCAACATTGTCCAAGATGACCTGACGTCGCCTGAGGAGGAAGAGGAAGAGGAACAGGAACAAGAAGAGGAAGAGGATGTGCCGCCAAAACGAGAGAGAGGGCGAGGTCGTGGATGTGGTCAGCCTGCCAACACCGCTGCCCCTGGGCCTGGGCCTGGGCGTGGGCGTGCAGGGCGTCCGCCTGGGCGTCCGCGTGGCCAAGGGCATGTGCCAGGGCGTCCAGGGCGTGTGCCTGCTGCAGCACGACCTCGAGCATCAGCATCCGACCTGTTTGTGTGGACAGATGGAGCTGATTTTGAGCCAGATTGTCCTGCCTTTGTCGAGGTACAGATGGGTTCGGGGGTGTCACCAGCATATCCCTGTGGCCCAGATGCTACCCCCAGTGAACTTTTCTGTGGCTTCTATGACAATGAAGTCATGGAATACCTCGTCAAAGAGACAAATCACCACCATGCTATCTGTGCCAACTTTCTTGGGAGGAAGACCAGTGCCAAGATGGTGGCATGGAGAGCTCTCACTGTGGCAGAACTAAATGTGTTCTTGGCACTCACAATGCTGATGACTCATATAAGGAAGCACGTTCTGGCTGACTACTGGATCACTGGCGACATCATAACGACTCCATCATTTGCCAAATACATGTCCAGGGACAGATACTTCGACATCCTCTCCTATCTCCACCTGACAAACAACATGGCAGTCCACCTTCCCGACTCATTATGGAAGATCAGGAAGCTGTATGACATGATACGTCATCGGTTCACCACATACCTGATTCCTTTCCAGAAGATGTGCCTCGACGAGTCTCTGGTCCTGTTCCGTGGTAGGCTGCACTTCCGACAGTATATCCCGTCCAAGAGACACCGCTTCGGCATCAAGCTCTTCGTCCTCTGCGACTGCTTGACGGGGTATGTGCTGGACTTTATAGTCTACAGCAGCAAGGCTGGAGAAGTTGTGACTGACCCTCTCATTGGTTTTGGTGGCGCTGTAGTGAAGAAGATGATGGAGAGGCACTTCAATAATAACCACATCCTCTACACAGATAATTATTACACGTCGCCTCTCCTGACCAAGTACCTCCATGACCGCAAGACCGGAACTGTCGGCACAGTCAAGGGCAAAAGGAAGGGCATGCCAGGTCCCAACCAAGACGAAGAAGGCGGACATCTTCCACAAGAAGAGTGGCCCCATCCTCTCCATCCACTGGCATGACCAGCGCAAGGTCAACCTACTCACCACATGCCACAAGGCCCAGATGGTCGCCACAGGGAAGGTGGACCGAACAACCAAGAACCCCGTCCAAAAACCAGCTGCTGTCCTGGATTATAACCTCAACATGCGCCTCGTTGACAAGTCCGACATGCAGATGGGGTTCATCGACTGCCTGCGAACATCTTGCAGGTGGTACAAGAGGTTTATCCTGCATACGGTAGATATGTCGGTCCTCAATGCCTACAACATCTACCGTCTGAGGACTCCAGGAGCCAAGAAGTACAAGTCCCTGCGGAAGTTCCACAAGCAGGTGCTACTTGAGCTCCTGGCTAAACATGCGGGTACACCAGGCAGGCCAATACAAGGACCAGGCCAGCTTGACAGAAATGGGTGTGCTGAATTCTTCAGGAAGCACCAGCTCAGCGCCCTTCCTTTCAAAGCACCAGGTAGTAACGCTAGGAGTCAGAAGAGGTGCCATGTGTGCAGCCACACAACTCGCAGACCCCGCAAACCCACAAAACCACTTGGGAATGCCTCGAGTGTCAAGTTGGACTGTGTGCTGGCACCTGCTTCAACGACTTCCACACTCTAACAAACTTTTGAAGTGGAAGTTTCAACAGTGAAAGTGACACTCAAATGTAGGCTAAGAATAATAATATAACTAAGTATAAGTGAAAAGGACACATAAGTAATAATAAGTGCCTTCAATAACAATATGAACAAGTGAAAGTGACACTAAAATATATATTTCTAACAATAAATAAGTGAAAATTACACTCAATAAGCCTAGGCCAGTCAAAGTGACAGTATAATAATAATAAACCTAAGTATAAGTGAAAGAGACACACACAAGTAATAATAAGTGCCTTCATAACAATATGAATAAGTGACAGTAACAATATATATATTATTAGCTTACCTAACAATACATAACAGGGGAAATGACACTACCAATTATCAAAGTCCAGTGAAAGTGACACTAATAATCATAATAATAATAATAAAACGAAGTAATAAGTGACAGAGACACAAATAAGTTCATATAAATAACTTTATTGAGTGAAAATAACATAATAACTCTAATAAATGACAGAATAACCAATAAAACACTATCAAATCACTTCCCGGCATAATTGCGGGTGGAGCGACGAGTGCAACTGGGCGTCGTAGCCGGGGCCGCGGTTGAGTGTTCGGACGCGCCGAGGTAAATACGCGGCAAAAGTTACCTCCACTTCCATCACCATCACTCCGGAACCAGTTGAGCTAGAGAGCTCTACTCAATGCCATTCTACGCAGAAAGGTAAGGCGCTCATTTCTATATATGATTGATTAATGTAGGTAATATATTAAGCGAGATTAGCCTTAGTTTACTTTTGTTGATATTCGACCAGATCGCCCGGATACGAGCTCCGTCATTAGGAGAGCCTGCCCGGGCCAGGAGGGTTAAGTGACGTGCACATTCCAATGCAAAAAGTGAAGTATATGTGAATATCCCTAAGTATAACAGTATTTTGACTTTGAAAAAGTAAAAAAGTATGGTCATGTTTGTTCATAGATATGTTAGCTCTACAGTAGGCTTATGGGTTTTATTAAAATTGATTCAAATGTATGTTACAAGTATTTTCCCAAAGTATGACACCATACTATGTAAGGTGCGGATACACTATTGTATAATACACAAACGTAAGATCTGCTAAGACTAACATATCCCTTCTCCCCTGTATAGCACCCCATACATTGTAGATATGTTTATATTTACATTACAATTATGATTCTTGCAGGTTAGGTTAGAATCTATAGTTACTCCAAGGAACGTTGTTGTACACGAGTAATACACAGGTTTTTTATTCAAATTTAAAAAATAGGTCCCACCTCTTTCCCATTCTTAACCCCTAAATGTCGGTGCGCATCATAAGTCGAGTATAATAAATCTGGACTATCTGGCGGCGCGCAACATAGGTCGTGTGGCAATTTCAGCACGTAATGTTGCTGAGAGAGAGAGACAAGTGGTGGCAGGAGAGTAGCGAGCGTATGACTGCTCCAGACCACCGCGGCGAACCTACTGACACGAATCCCACCTCCTCCCTCCCTCTCTCACTCGCTACATACTGAATTGTATGGGGAAAGTACCGAATTACATGCTTTTTGCACTCGTGTTGCGCGGTTGTTGCAAGAAAACTAGCCGTCATAAAAGGATCGTTGTGGTGTCATTGGAAAGCTCTGTTTATGCCCTTTCAGGGATAGATACTTGTTTTACGCTCTGCGTCTTATTTAGGCATGAAAATGATCACGTAAACAGCCCTATTTTGGCTAAAAACACCCCGCTGTGCGGTACATATAAATAAACTGCCTAGCCCGCCAATAAGGTGTTAAGTAAGCCATTTTAGATTTGCAGAAGAGTGACCATTACTTGCATTACTGCATGTCCACAAACATTTCAGTAATGTAAGCATGTTTCCTTCTATTTTTGTTTTATTTTTTTATATTATTATTATTATTTTTTTTATTAAGGTGACAGTTATTCTAGTTATTATTCTAGTTACATTGTAGTTTATCTTATTGTACCATACCTCCCTACAATCAACCTAGTTGTTCCCCAATTCGTCCCTCCGCCACGACCATTTCAAAGTCCAAGTCTCTCACTCTTGTCCTCTGTAGCGGGGAGGACCTTGTACCCCTGAGACATAGGAGTGCAGACCTGAGAAGAGAGAAAGAGAGCCGGCATCTCATCCAAGTTATGACTTGGCTTCTATGCTGGCGCTTTTTCTCCGATATTTGTTCAGCTAATCTGGCATAGAAGACACTTGCAGAAGGTCCCATACCTCCCGACGATGAGAAGACCAGAGGAGTAAAGCTTCCTTGATCCCTTTTCAAAATTCTTTCTTCATAAGCGCGTTTTTTCTCACTTTCGTTTCTCAAGTATGCCGCCTTGTGTCCTCGCTCACGATATGTTTGTGCTCTTGGGTTGAAGATTCTGATGTCGAAAAAAGCCCGTTGTCCCCTCGTCCAAAAACCTCGAGCACTTACGTCCACTCTTGCTTCATTTGAAGTATTTGCAGTATTGTGGGCCAAGCGCTGTCCGTCCATAGGCAGAAGTTCCGGTTCGATTCTGACATCATGGCACACTCATCCAGCATTTGTGCAGTGATGTCTCGTACTTCATCATGCCGGATACAGATGAATCCTCCTTTCTTACAGGTCATACAGTGGTCGGGGTTGTTTATTTCACCGTATGCACATTTCAGCGGCAGGTTCGAAACTGGCCACCCATACCTCAAGGCTACGGCATCATTGAATTCTTGTTTATTTAAGCTGAAGCCTTTCTCCAGTAATACACAGGTTCCCATACAGAGTCTGGGTACAAATAAGTCTACGGTTTTACGGCTAAAGTGTAAGAAGTATGTTATGGTAAGGCTAATTACAAGTTTATTAGCTAATATTCTATTGTACACGCTCCTTACGTAATGACCAAGTGCTGCCATAACCATTGTCGTTTTCACCTGCTTCCAACTATTACAGTGGTCCTCCTTTTGTTATGTTACGATCCTTACCTCATCCTATACCCCATACTGACCATAAAGTGTTATCTATGCCAACTTTCATGAACACATTTGATGCTCCCAGACCGTACTTAAAGCTGACTGTAGGTTTCTTTGGCTTGGCGGAGGATGAACCGAATTATTGCATTTGCACCCACGGAAAAAGTGTGTTTATCTGTAAGAGTGGTCGCTGGTGGGTTGATGGTGTGGTTGGGTCGGTGTGTCTGAATGTGTGTGTGTATAAAAGAGAGAGAAAGAGAGAGTTGTTGATTGGCTTTATGGTTCATTTTGTGTATGTGTGTGTGTGTGTGTGTGTGTGGACGGTACGTAAGTGGTTGTTTCAGAGTAAGAGGATGGTTCAGGTACGTGTGTGTGATCGGGGGGAAAGGTTGGTTGTGACGTGTTTGTCTTTGCTTGTGTGGATATGTTTGTGTGTGTAGGCAAGAGTGTGTTTAACTGATTGCGGAAAACGTATCAAGCAATACAGTACAGTTGACGTATTTTTCTTTTTATTATGACAACTAATAGACAATTATATTCAGCTTAAGAAGGACGTATACTAATTTAAGGGCTACAAACTATCTCAACTAATCTTTTTAGCTACCATACATCCCTCCTAAGCTTCATCAAATTGTCTAAATGTAGCTGAAATCATATATAAAAAAACGTCACCGGTACAGAAAGGGATAAGGTGTTGAAGTACAGGAAAGCAACGGAAGAATCGTGTTGGATGGAGCACCCTCCTCTTCTACTTGGTTTCAGTGATTTTTCCTACAGTCTGGGGAAAATTTCACTTTGTCAATTACTAACTTCACTCCCAGATACATTGCCAAAGCTTGTCTAAGCTAATCTAAACTCACATTAACTTAACAAACCATAATATATCGTATATGTATGTATGGATGTATGTATATTATCAGGTACTATATAGCTAAGGGTGGTCAACTTGAGACAGAGCCCAAACAGAAACAGCATTTAAAGTTCCAATTATTAGGGTCATGAACCACATTTGCATTCCCTCGCCCTTTACTCTGTCTCGTTTAGTAGGTGAATTTTACATGGGGAGGACGAGTCCTAGCTGGATAGGCCCAGTTCTCACCCAATACAACGTAACCAACCTATTGTATAGTAACTTTTGAAATGATATATATTGGTTTAACCTATCCTAATCCCTACTGTACCGTAGGGTACTACAGTAATAAAAGTCCCCCCCAGTCCCAAGCAATGTGGCCAAAATGGCAAGATAGAACAACGTCCCATCTCAAAAGATGAAGGAATACTGGCTCTCCCAGCCTGCAGAGGGTTCGATATAAGCTTAGAAGTGTTGCCAACTCTAGAGCAGTGCTCAAATGGTTGTGGTACCAGGCACTGCCTGATACTGGCAGTTACAAGGAAAGTACATTACTGACCTCTCCCTGCCATCGCTGGGACTTGGGGAGTGATATAATATCTACAAGTTGAACCCATTGTATAAGACTTATTCAGATTTTGAATTTTCCTTTCCAGTCATGCGTTCAAAACCTAAAGGAAACAAGTACTTATTATGAATGGACTAAGATAGAGTTGCACAAACTAATTATTGATGATTCTGTCCATGAAAAAAGATTGACAGATGTTTGAATATCTATATATAAATGTATTATTTTGAAATAATCACTTTGAATGTAGTATTGGAGTAGTGGAGATAAAAACATAATCAATACCGAAACTGATATCTGTGAGCTGTGGTAGAGTGCAGAGGGGTCACATGGACCGCTGACCACACAAGCTGACTTCGCTCGCCCTTTTAACCAGGAAAGAAGGATAGTTGAACTTGTAGAATGATGAACAGATCGTTATTTCGCTGGTGAATTAACTTGACTGTAGAATCATGGCTAGATATATTTTGGAGGTAATAGCAGTTGAACAGGAAACGGGTAAAATGTAGCGTATACAACTCTTCGTAGACGTTCGTTTTTGCTCCCCACACATAAATGTATGTTACCACCATTAATGTTACAAAAATGCTGTGACCTTAAAAGGTGTTATTAATGTATTAGTGTAGTACTTGTTGATTGTAGTTGGTAGACTTTGGTCGTATCTGATATATTCTCAGCTGGTAGACTCTGGATTACCCTCCTTTATTCTAATTATTTAAGTAGTAATCATGCTGCCTCCGTATCCGTATTACCATAAATATAATGTTGAAACTTATAGGTAAAAGGAGGTTTAAATAAACTTCTCATTCATCCACTAATTTATTATATTTAAGTGATGAGGACTTTAACTTATGAAACAGAAACAAACTTCAAATACAAGAACAAACTTCTTGATGCAGGAACAAATTATGTAATATTAAAATTAATATAACAGGGAGTATATTCCCCACATTGGGAGTATTCCCCACATTGGGAGAATTTCCACATGTCTTATCGACTCTAAGCCCTCTATGTGAACAACATTTCTCTCCAAACCTTTCTCTACCCTTCTGCTTCACTCCCTCAAAGGTGATGGAAAATTCCTATTAACATTTCCGTTTCACGTGGACAGAGCCTGGTGACATCAAGAATGCATGAGTAGGATGATGCATGTATCTGACAAGGAAAACAAGACCAGGAAATTACATTAATATAACCTCTAGATGTTGTTACGCTGGCCAGCTTGCCAGAATGTACTCGTGACACACTAGCACTCGCCACGGCAGTGAAATGAGCTATAATAATCGTAGAACGATATTCTTTCTTTCTTAGTATTCATGTTGTCATAGACAGATCAGTGTTTGCCTTTATTCTTGTCTGTGACTATTAGAAGTTTTTATATCCGTGGTAGTGATTATAACATGCAGCGCGTGAGAGAGAGAGAGAGAGAGTCGGAGGGGAGAGCGAAGAGGCAGTGTGTGTGCGTATGTACGTGTGCATTCCTCGCTCGGTGGGCCCGCCCGCTCGCTATTGGACGGCGGACCTGGCATGGCATATGACGTTTGCTTGTCATGTGACGTAGCGGCCTGTGATTGGTCGCAGAGCCATCTGGTGGCCAGACTTAGTACTTCTCTCTTTCTCTCTCGTCAGAACATGGTATCGCGCGCTCGGCCCTACAAGTCCCTCGCATTCTGTCCCACATCTAACCCCCTTTACTGCTGTGCCTCTCTCTGAACTCCTTCTTTCCAATACTTCTTATCTTTATTCAATTACCCATCCCTTCTGGTTCTCGCCTACGACTTCCATAGTCGGCCAGTCGTATTATCAGTGCCTGTTCACACATATATGTTTTGCACTAGCTTTAGAGTTTATTAGAATCATAGTCACATGGATTCATATTGTTGGGTGCTTCTAATTATTTGGTTGTTCTTTATTACTATTTAATGCTAGACAGTGGAGGGTATCTTTGGTCGTTGTCTGTGTTATGTATATGGCAAGTCAGAGCCTGTACGACTTCGACGGAGATAGGTAGCCTGTAGTACACCCTTGTGCATATTTTCCTTTGTGAGCTTAGCAGTATACAAGCGAAGGGCTTTTGCCTACTCTTGCTTGTATACTTGCTAACTAATTTTGTTGACCTTTGAGGAGCGCCAGGGTAAGACCAGATACTTGATATCTGGACTTACCATGAGAGCCTCCTAGTCACTTAATGTAAGATAAGGGAAATCTGTTCAGGGGAGACAGTAGGCTGCGAGCATGCTTGAGCTCTGCCTAGGCTCCCTGTACCTTTATGCTGCTGCTAGACTTTATTAGTAAGAAAGACAGCATTTTGTTTATTAACTTTAACCGCGTATGCTTTAGCAATTATTCACGTATTGTTTTAGCCTAGGTTGATGCATAGTGCACAACCCAGTATAGCTGTTACTTTGGCTAAGGAAGTACTGTTTTTGAGTTGCTGTTGTTAGTGCTGTCACAGTGTTGTTGCACTCTCTTGTTTCCATATATATGTGTCCTACTTTTTGGTGTATATAAGATACACGCTTTGGTGTCCTGCCCCCGGTATTATTCCTGTTCTATATTCGACGAGCATCTTAGAGCATCAGACGTTTTCAGAAGATTCCATATCTGTTTGCTGTAGGACTAGACTTCAAGTGTTTTCATAGAGCATTGAAGAGTTTTAGTGTTGAGTTCAGACTCACACTAAAGATAACGTAAGCATATAATCTTTTATTAAATCTTGTCATAGTTTATTTAAGCATTGTTATTACTTGAGAGCTTTTTATTAACGTAATTACTCTTGTTGTGAGTAGGCTTTGCCGTCACCGGAAAGCCTTTGTAGAAGTACACTTAACCCAGTTAATTGATACCCCATTATCCAGTAGATTAAATCTGGAGGGTTTAAGTGTTTTATTCACCGGCTTAATAGTTCGAGGGTTTGGAATTAGCGTACCGTTGTTGCAGATCTAGCCTATCTTGTAGTCCAATATTAAGTGCCCTTGTTTATTTCGTTGTGCCGGTCGTAACAAATGGCGACCTTGCCAGGATATAGTGAACTGAGTTTTGCAGGATTTTTGGGGGGAGAAATCTTATTCGCCATTTTTGGGTTCGATTTTATTTCTCGCAGTGTTGGCAGTGGACATTGTTTTTGAGGATATATGGAACTTGTTGGAGTTTATTGGTGACCTAGTATTGCACTTAAAAACATATTCGAATATTTGTTGTGAATAAAGCTACGCGAGAGTTTGGCTACTTTTGTCTTGACTTGGGAATTGTTTTTGTTGACTCCATCATGTCGTCACTGGACGGGTTTGAGCATAGTGAGGGCACAGTGCGAGAGACAGGCAAGAAGGTGGAGAAGGTGGAGTTGTTTGACGGCGTTCGGGTGGTGAACGGTGAGGAGGATGCTCGGAGGTTTTTGGAGGAGCCTGTGTCGGCGGACCGGGCGTCGGGGCTGGACCGGTACGGACTGCAGTGTATAGCCACGGTCTTAGGGTTTTCTTGCACTAGCAGTTGGTCAAGAAGTGAGCTGGTTACCTGTGTGCTGGGTGGGTTGCATGAGACTTTGGGTGGAGCGGGAGCTGGGGCACCTTCGTCCCAGCCCCCATTCCACTCAACTCCTATCATGGTGCCCCCTCGGGTTCCGGAGCCGAGTACGTTCCCGCAGGCCGATGTCCGCTGGCGGTTGGGTATGCCTCTAGGTGACTCACTGGGTGGGTCCCCGGTAGTAGCACCCCCTCCTCAAGGTTTGTCTCCCGAGATGTTGTTTCAGCTCGAGCTCGCCAATCTTAAGCAGCAGGAGCGACAGGCTGAGCTCGAGCAGCGAAAGGATGAGGCTGAGCTCAAGCAGCGAGAGGCTGAGCTCAAGTATGAGTCTGTAAGGTATTGTGCCGATGTTGACCTAGAGAAAACTCATGTAGAGGTGACGGGGAACCGTTTCGTCCAGGAGGGTCGACCCCATGACCAGTCCTGTCGCATCTACTAAAGTTGATTCCAGTGTTCGATGAGTCAGGAGTTACAGAATTCTTTCTCCGTTTTGAGAAAAAATGCCGGGAGCACCAATGGCCCGAGGAGAAGTGGGCAGCCCTTGTTTCTTCACGATTGACGGGGAAAGCACTCAAGGCGTACGATGCTTTTCCCCTAGATTCCTGTGTGAATTATGAGGTGTTGAAAGAGGCTGTCCTGAGGGCGTATGAGTTGCAGCCAGAGACCTATAGGCTGAAGTTTATGGCTGTTCCTAAGCGAAAGGAGAGTACTTTCCATGAACACGCTAGAGAACTATCAGATACGTTTGAGAATTGGTTGAGGTCGGAGAAAACAACTACTTTTGATGCGGTGAAGCAATTAGTGTTGTTAGAACAATTCTTTAAATGCACTGGTGGGGACTTGACTCTTAACCTGAAAGAAAAGCAACCTAAAACTCTGCAGGAGGCGGCTGAGTTGGCTGACCTCAGGTTGTCGTTAATTCGTGGGTGCGGGTCTGCCCAGAGAGCTGAGGCAGGTAACAAGGGGCGTACCACCCCACCCCCTCGAACTAATGATACAACAAATTATCCTACTAAGAGCACTGTTGCCAATTTTGAACTCAAGTCGAAATCCTTCTCGTTAAAGAAAGGCCAGGGCCCTTCCCCACCCCAGGGGAAGTCAAGGAGTGAGGTGGAGTGTTTTAAGTGCCATAAGAAGGGGCATATTGCGCGCTCTTGTCCGAGCACACAGTCTACAGCGGTGGTGTCTCTAGTGAGCAACATCGGGGTGTCTTTGAGGTCTTCCGCGTTTGCGGGTAAATCGTCGGTTGCGAAGTCACAGTCGGTGAAGAAGCATAAGGAGGGCTCACTACCCGTCCGAGATGCTTTTTGTGGTCATAGGGGACATGGCACTGTGAGGTGGGCTGGTGTGGAACATAGGCTTGAGTTGTTGCGTGATACGGGTGCCTCCCAGACGTTACTTAAGAACTTCACTGATATGCCTATTAACGCAGCTCGGGTTGTAGTGGTTCAAGGCATCAATGCTGTGCGGTCTTACCCGCTGGTGAGAGTGGAGCTTGTGGTGGATGGTGTGACACGGAATTTGGATGTGGGGATTGTAGAGAAATTGCCAGTTGAGGGGGTCGACCTCCTTCTCGGTAACGACTTTGCGGTGCCTACTTCCGAGGTTCCACCCTTAGTCGTTGCCGAGAGGGAGGCCGACACGAGTAAGGAGGGGCAAGAGTGGCTCGAGAGGTGCCAGATGCAGCAGATGGCGTGTGCTGTCACCAGATCTCAGTCCGCTCAGGTGTCACCGCCTAGTACCCAGGTTTCAGACCAGCGGAGGAAGGGTCGGAAGGAGAAAGTCAAAGCTAGTGGTCGGGTTAAGAGTTTGGACCCAGCGACACTCCTTGGAGACTCGGTACTTGCACCGCTTTTGAGGTCCGGAGTGGCCCCAGAACCTGTCCCCCCTAGTGACATGGTAGGGCGTGATAGCACTCCGCGACAGAAACGTTCCCAGGTGAAACAGACTATCCTTGAGCAACCCAGTATCGGGGGAGGCCACAAGTTGCTCCAGGAGCACTTGGACAGGTTGGCACCCTCTGATATACGACGGATGCAACTAGAAAATCCTAGTCTTGAGAGTTGTGGGAACGGGGCTATTGAATTAGATGAGGACAGGGATGCAAAGCCGGGAGACTTCTTTCGTGTTGATGACATTCTGTATCAGCGTTTTGTTGATCCCAAACGCAATTGGGATGGTGGGGTCGGAGTGGTCGACCAGTTGGTAGTACCTGAAAAGTGCCGTGATAGCCTGTTGGGGTTGGCACACGATGTTCCGCTAGCAGGGCACTTGGGGGTGACAAAAACGTTTGCCTCGTTGGCAAGGTTGTTCTGGTGGCCGGGCATTAAGTCGCAAGTCTCAGCCTGGGTGGCAATGTGTAGCACCTGCCAGACGGTGGGTAAGCCGAACCAGATCATACCTAAGGCCCCGTTGCACCCAGTGCCTGCTATCGGTCCTCCCTTCAGCAAGTGCAGGTAACAGATTTTTGCTAACCATCATGGATGTCTCCACTCGCTACCCTGATGCATACCCAATGAGAAATGGCAAGTCTAAAACTGTTGTGCGAAACCTGCTGTTGTATTGCTCGAGATACGGGTACCCGCAGGAAATTCAGTCGGACCAAGGGTCAAATTTCACGTCCAGTCTCTTTAAACAGACTATGCAGCAACATGGGATCAATACGGTTGTCTCTTCAGCTTATCACCCAGAGAGTCATGGGGTGTTGGAAAGATGGCATTCCACCTTGAAAAGCATGTTGCGGCGGTGCTACTGTTTAGAGAATGGCAAGGATTGGGACCTGGGGCTACCGTACGTTTTGTTTGCGGCACGAGAAGTACCTGGTGAGAGCCTTGGGTTCAGCCCCAACGAGTTGGTTTTTGGGCATCAGGTTAGAGGTCCTCTATGCATGGTGAGAGAGATCTGGGAAGGGACTGTGCCGCCATGTTCTCTACTCAAGTATGTCCTCGAGAGCAGAGACAGGATGCTGAAAAGCCTGGAGTTGGCAGGGAGAAATTTGGTGGGTACTCAGGCCTTGATGAAGGATCGATATGACTTAAAAGCAAAGGTCCGGGAGTTTGTGGTAGGACAGGAGGTTTTGGTCTTGTTGCCCTTAGTAGGCCATCCCCTGTCTGCCAAGTACTTACAAGGTCCTTACAAGGTCGTGAAGAAGTTATCCGACCTAGATTACCTTGTGGCTACTCCTGATAGGCGGAAGAAGAATCAGCTCTGTCATGTGAACCTATTGAAAGAGTTTGTGAGGCACCCACCTGAGCAACCTACTGTCCCCGTGCTGGTCTGCAGCGGCCAAGGTGGAGAAGGAGAGGGGGGCAGTGAGGCACAGGTGGAGGAAAGTTGGGATTGTCATGTCTCGGCGGATCAGTGGGCGGGGAACACGAGTTAGGTGGCTGTGGAAGCGCTTGAGCACCTGCCTGAGCAACAGCGTGCAGCGATCCAGCACCTGTTCGGTTTATACCCCACTGTTTTTGCCGAGCACCCAGGCCTCACAACTCATGCGGTGCATGATGTAGACGTTGGAGACCACCCCCCCTTTAAATCAGTGCCCTATCGTGTACTTCCCATTAAACTTCCGGCTCTCCGAGCGGAATTAGGCTACATGTTGGAGAGGGGGCTGATAGAGAAAGGGTCGGTTAGGTGGACATCTCCCGTCACTCTGCAGCCTAAACCAGATGGCAAGGTCAGGTTTTGCATTGCCTTCAGGCGGTTGAACGGCTTAACCCCCACCAATGCCTACCCTCTTCCCCGCGTAGATGACAGTGTTGACAAGATCGGGTGTGCACGTTACCTGACAAAGGTGGATCTTGTCAAAGGCTACTGGCAGGTGCCGTTGTCGGAGCGGGCGAAGCAGGTGTGAGGGTTTGTGGTGGATGGGAACACTTACCGTTGCAACGTAATGCCGTATGGGTTGAAGAATGCACCTGCAACCTTCCAATGCCTGATGAATGAGTTAGTGGCGGAGATCCCTAACTGCACCGTTTATCTAGATGATGTAATAATCTACGATGTTGACTTTGAAAGCCATTGCGAGCACATCGGGGCATTGTTCAGGAAGCTGAGTGAGGCTCATTTGGTGGTCAATCTGGGCAAATGCGATTTTGTTCGGGCAACTGTGCAGTACTTAGGGTTTGTGGTAGGGTTAGGCCAGGTGTGCCCTCCCCCCAAACTACGATACAGGCTATTAACCAGTTCCCCAGGCCGACCACCAAGCGACAAATCATGAGGTTCTTGGGCATGATAGGGTATTATCGGAGATTTATCCGCGGATACTCCTCGGTGCTGGCTCCTCTGACTGACCTACTTGCAAAGACGAAAAAGTTTGTGTGGGCACCTGAGTGTGAGAAAGCATTCTCCCTGGTAAAGCATCTTTTGTGCACTCACCCCATACTCAGGGCCCCAGACTTCTCAAGACCTTTTCAGCTAGCGACAGATGCTAGTGGTGTAGGGGCTGGTGCCGTCTTGTTGCAAACAGACACAGAAGGTGTGGAACACCCAGTAAGTTTCTTCTCTAAGAAGTTCAACTCAGCACAAAAGAACTATTCAGTGGTAGAGAAGGAGCTTCTGGCCATTGTGCTGGCGCTCAGGCACTTTGAGGTGTATGTTCCCGCTTTTGGCCCAGTCGTGGTGATCTACACTGACCACCACCCTTTGAAGTTTTTAAATCAGCTCCACAACCGGAATATGAGGCTAACCAGATGGTCCTTAATGTTGCAGGAGTACATCCTAGACATTCGCCATATTGCCAGTTGTGACAACGTGATAGCGGATTGTTTGTCTAGGGTGGAGGACCCAGGGTAGATCACCACAGGTGCGTTGGTTTGAGTGGAGAAAAATTAGGTTTGCCCCTGTAGTGCAAAGCTGCCAAAAACACTATTAAAATAATAAAAAAAACTCACATAAAAACTCTTTCTTTTGATAAGTGCAGTATGTTACAGCAAGAATCTAAGACATTCTGAGTTTTTGTTCTTAGTAGGCTAGGCTTGGTGAAGCTTGCTCGTTGAGCGTAACATTGTTAAGTGATACTATTATTTTGGGGAAGTGTTGTGTAGATTTTTGTATATAATGAAGTGTGTTTACGTTTGTGATTGTGCCTTGTTTTTCACAACTTGGGGAGTAGCTGGGTGATGCAGGGTTTGTGGGCATTCTGTCTGGTCAGATGTGGCGTTTACCTGAGGTTAAAACGTCCCACATCTTGGGCGGGGTGTTATGCTGGTCAGCTTGCCAGAATGTACTCATGACTCGCTAGCACTCGCCACGGCAGTGAAATGGGCTATAATAATCGTAGAACGATATTCTTTCTTTCTTAGTATTCATGTTGTCACAGACAGATCAGTGTTTGCCTTTATTCTTGTCTGTGACACTTAGAAGTATTTTATATCCGTGGTAGTGATTATAACATGCAACGCGTGAGAGAGAGAGAGAGAGAGTCGGAGGGGAGAGCGAAGAGGCAGTGTGTGCGTATGTACGTGTGCATTCCTCGCTCGGTGGGCCCGCCCACTCGCTATTGGACGGCGGGCCTGACATGGCATATGACGTCTGCTTGTCATGTGACGTAGCGGCCTGTGATTGGTCGCAGAGCCATCTGGTGGCCAGACTCAGTACTTCTCTCCTTCTCTCTCATCAGAACATGGTATCGCGCGCTCGGCCCTACAAGTCCCTCGCATTCTGTCCCACATCTAACCCCCTTTACTGCTGTGCCTCTCTCTGAACTCCTGTTTTCCAATACTTCTTATCTTTATTCAATTACCCATCCCTTCTGGTTCTCGCCTACGACTTCCATAGTCGGCCAGTCTTATTACCAGCGCCTGTTCTCACATATATGTTTTGCACTAGCTTTAGAGTTTATTAGAATCATAGTCACATGGATTCATATTGTTGGGTGCTTCTAATTATTTGGTTGTTTTTTATTACTATTTAATGCTAGACAGTGGAGGGTATCTTTGGTCGTTGTCTGTGTTATGTATATGGCAAGTCAGAGCCTGTACGACTTCGACGGAGCTAGGTAGCCTGTAGTACACCCTTGTGCATATTTTCCTTTGCGAGCTTAGCAGTATACAAGCGAAGGGCTTTTGCCTACTCTTGCTTGTAGACTTGCTAACTCATTTTGTTGACCTTTGAGGAGCGCCAGGGAAGACCAGATACTTGAGATCTGGACTTACCAAGAGAGCCTCCTAGTCACTTAATGTAAGATAAGGGAGATCTGTTCAGGGGAGACACTAGGCTGCGAGCATGCTTGAGCTCTGCCTAGGCTCCCTGTACCTTTATTTTTTAGATTTTTTATTCCTAAGACGTCGTACATAGGCAGTTTTGTCATCATATGTAAAGTCTATATTAATCATATTATTGTTTGGATTATGGTTATCAGGTCTAACATTCTCTTCTCCGTAGTGTTCTCGCTCTTCTTGATTTCCTAATTCCTCAAAATGTGTCCTAAAAGCCTCCAAGGGTGTATTTCCTAATGACTGCTTACATTTCTTGTCTCTGTTAATTATATTCCAATATTCCTGAGGTTTATAAGATTTAAGTTGTCTAAGCCTATTATGCATGTGTATATCATAAGACCGTTTCGCTGACCATATTACCCTTTCGTGTTTTTTTTTTTAAATACTACGGAGAATTTCTTTTGATTCATACAAGTTTTTGTTTTTGACACTCTTACATTTCATATATGCTGTCTTTGAATCTCTAAATTTTTCGTTAAACTACAATTTATTTACACGTGTTTTGGTTTTATACACAGGTCTTACACTATGTTCCTTACACATATCTAATTGTTTCGGTGGTTTTAATAACATTTTATTTAGCTCGCTTGTTACATCGTCAATGGACGTCTGATTTATGTCTGATAAATTATCCAATCCTATACTCAGATTTTCTATTTTCTGCAACTTGAATTCTTTAGAATACTCACTTCCTCTACTAGGATTCCATCGATTTATTATTTGTTTATATGGTGTTTGGTTATTAAAATTTGCAACACCAATTTCTTCGGTAGCTGCATTTTTGTCAATCGCAATGGACATCAAAACTGGGTTTTGCTTATCGGAGAGCAAAGGATCAAATGTATCTATCTTAAAATCAGTAATTTTTGGAAATATTACAGGTGTGGTATAATATCAGTGGAAGTTAATTATATATCTAAGCTATAATCCAAACAAATCAATTTAAGTCAAATTACTCTAAGTCTAAATTGAATTTAATCTGAATTTAAACTAAATTACAGTACATCCAAAGGTCACTCACATATGTTTATATTTAATTAGGGTTTAAGGGTTAATTATACTCCAGGATTCAACTCGCCAATATCTCCACGTGGCAATGAGGCAAAGGAAAAATGCCTACCCAATATGGCGGACGACGGGGTTAGAGGAGTAGAGGAGCCGGCCCAAAAACACAGCTCAAGGAAAAAACAAATAACCATTATGGTAATGGACATGAGTAGAAATGCATAGCTGTCAGTCATTGCGTCGATGAGAGCGTCGTTGTAGTGTAGATGTGTGTATTGCTGGCAGTGTACTGTGAATAAAGGCACAATAGCACGATCAAATGAGACGGAAATTATATGTTGACAGGGTGATGTTTGTGGAAGCTCTGAGGTTCCACTTCCACGGACCTCAATCTTGCTGCCTTGGCAAACGCCAGGCGGGCAAACTATCGTACCGTATCTAAGTTGCTTAATACGATAAATTAATATATACGATAAATTCATATATACTACATAAGACAGTATCAATATTGCTTAATAGCATATTAGGCCTTTTATAATCTTAACTTACTTAGTGAGAGAAGAGTGCAAAAGAGAGGGAGTACAAGGAAAGACTAAATGAAAAGTGGATGGAAGTGAGATAAATGGAAGAGAGAGAAGTAGAGGTTGAATGGCAACAGTTTAAAGAAGGAGTGAAAGCAAGTGCAGAGGTAGTATGCGGCAAAAGGAAAGTAGGAGGCAGAGGTATCAGGAAGGGAAGCGAGTGGTGGAATGATACGGTGAGAAAGGTAGTTGAGGAGAAGAGACAGTGTTTTGAGAGGGTTTTACAGGATGGTAGTGTTGAGGTATGGGAAAGGTACAAGGAGAAAAGTAGAGAGGCAAAAAGAAAAATTAGGGGAGCGAAAACAGATGCAAACGAAAGGTGGGGTCAAAGGTTGAGTGAGAATTTTGAAGAACGAACGAAGATGTTCTGGAAAGAGGTAAATAGAGTAAGGAAAGGAGGACAAAAGAGGGAAGAGTCAGTGAAAGATGCAAATGGAGAATTACTTGTAGAACCAGTTGAAGTGAGGAAATTATATGCCAAGTATTTTGAATCTTTGCTAAATGCAAGAGATGGAAGAGAAGCAGTGATTGAAGCAGTGGTTGGTGGAGATAGGTTACCCAGGCCACCCAGGTGGCAGGGAATGAATGAAAGGATTGAGGAAAATTAGGTGAAAGAAGCAGTGAAACAATTGAAAGCGGAAAAAGCAGAAGGTTTGGATGGTATTGCTGTGGAGAGTATAAAGAAGGTTAGAGATGTGATAATAGATTGGTTGGTGAGACTTTTCAATGTGTGCTTTGTGATGTCAAGGGTACCAATAGACTGGAAGAGTGCATGTATTGTGCCATTGTACAAGGGGAAGGGAGATCGGCAGGAGTGTTCAAGTTATAGAGGTATTAGTTTATTATCAGTGGTTGGAAAGCTGTATAGCAGGGTAGAGAGGATAACAAAATGTACGGAAGTTGCAATAGGAGAAGAACAGTGCGGTTTTAGGAGGAGAAGAGGGTGCGTGGATCAGATGTTTGCAGTAAGACAGTTATGCGAGAAGTTTTTAGAGAAACATAAGGAGATATTTTGGGCATTTATGGATTTAGAAAAAGCGTATGATCGTGTGGATCGTGAAGCAATGTGGAAGTTGTTAAGGATTTATGAAATTGGAGGAAATTTGTTGGAAGCAGTTAAGAGTTTTTATGAAGGGAGCAGAGCATGTGTAAGAGTAGGAAATGGCGAGTTGAGTGAATGGTTTGAGGTAAAAGTAGGTTTGTGACAGGGTTGTGTATTCTCACCATGGCTGTTTAATATGTTTATGGATGGTGTGGTGAGGGAGCTAAAAATGAGAAATATGGGAAGAGGATTGGGCTTAGTAGGAAAGAATGGTAGAGATTGGGAGTTGAATCAGTTGCTGTTCGCTGATGACACAGCGTTGGTGGCAGATTCTGAGGAGAAATTGCAGCGGGTAGTCAAAGAGTTTGGAGTGGTTTGTGGGAGGAGGAAACTGAAGGTGAAGGTCAATAAAAGTAAAGTTATGGTGTGTAATAGGGGTGATCGTAGGGTGAATCTAGATGTGAGGCTGGATGGGGAAATATTGGAAAGCGTAGAGTGTTTTGAATATCTAGGAGGATCAATAAGCAGGAGTGGAGGTATGGAAATGGAGGTAGAACAGAGAGTGTGTGAAGGAAGGAAGGTTTTTGGAGCAATGGGAAGTATGTGGAAGAAGAGAAATCTCGGAATGAAAGTAAAAATTGCAATGTATCAAGGAATTGTTGTGCCAACAGTGATGTATGGGGCTGAGACATGGGCTCTGAAAATAAAGGAGAGAAGAAAGCTGGGTGTGATGTAGATGAGTTGCATGAGGAGTATGTGTGGAGTTACCCATAGAAACGGATTGAGGAATGAATAGAAATGTAGGCGAGTGGAGCAGCAGGAAAATTTGTCAGCCAGAGTGGACAGAAGGGTGCTGAGCTGGTATGGTCATGTTGAACGAATAGGAGATGAAAGGCTTACAAAGAGAATATATGAGTCAGATACAAGGGGAGATAGAAGGGCAGGAAGACCCCCATTGAGATGGAGAGACTGTGTAAGAAAAGCTTTGGATGATAGAGGAATGACTATAGATCAGGCAAAGGAAGTGGTAATACACAGGAATGAATGGAGAATGCTTGTGAATAGTTGAGTGAACACGTGGTCATTTGGGGGAAGGGGTCAGGCGCAAGTTGGACTAGATAATAGTCCATCAGGCGCCTAGCCCGGGGAGAGGATTAACCCCCTCAGACAGGAATAGTTAACTTACTGACGGGTTGGCAGACCGCTCGGTATTTCCCCCACAATAGTCAATCCCACACTGAGGGACCATTAGAAGTCGGAGGAATTTGGGTTTGCCACCAATCGACAGATTCTGATCTAACTTACTTAACTTACTGAGCTCAAAATGACGTAGAAGCGTCATATAACTTATTATTGAGCTATTTCACTAGGCTCATATGACGCCATCGCGTCTTATGATACATTTGGGCGGAGCTGCTATATGACGCGATCGCGTCATATGAGACGGAGAGGGTTAACATGAAGGGTGCGCCTGGAAGTGTGGTGAGCGGGCTTGTGGCTTTGGCTCCGCTGCATGTCTGCCTGCCGATATCGGAGCCTCTCCGCGGGAGTGCTGGAGCGACCTTGGTGACCCTGGTCGCTGGGTATTATCCTGGGTGACCTAGATGTTTGTGAATTTTGTGTTTTGTCTGTGTTTGTTCGTTGTCTTGTCTTGTGTTTTGTGTTTTCCTGTTCTTGCTCTGTCTTAGGTCGGCCACCCCCAAGAAAAAACAAAAAACAAAAAATAATCAAATATGTGAAAATAAAAATAAAAATTGGGAAAAGTGGTGATTGGGCCTGAGAATATAGATAGATAGATAAATAGAACTTACTTACAACTTATTATTCACGATCTAATCTTCCTGCGCCTTACCGCGGGAATGACCCTTAACTATCGTATCTACCTAGGCACGTCACAGAGACGTACGTTAGCACATAAATTGCCTATCTTTATCGTATTACATGATACAGGAGAACAAATAAAGTAGTCAATCACACTAGCGTCAGCACAAGTAGAAGATCCTATGAATTTATCCTCGCCAATTCTTCCATTTACAATCTTTAAATCATGACACTGACAAAGTTCAATTAACATCTTTCCAATGTTGTTAACTTTATGGTCGATATTTGCAAAGTTGGTATTATTTAAGAGAATAAAATTTTCTCTATCTATATCCGTAACACTCAAAAATCGTCTAATGCTATTAAAGTCTCCTGCAAGAACAAGTGGTAGGTGGTGTATGTCTAGGATTGAGCTGATATCCATTGCCAAATGATCGAATAAGTAATTTGAGTAATATTTAGAAGCTTCATGTGGCATATAGACTGAACCCCAGATAAACTTACGATCTACCACTATCCACACTGCTAATAATTCACACGATCCGTCAACATTCACTTGTTCAACTGAACCCTTGAATTTATGAGAAACAAATATCTTTATACCGTGTACTCTGGGGTAAGGATACTTATTTATGACATTGTTTACTTTAAAACAATACAAATTATTTAAATCAAAATCTTTTTTAGCTTTGGTCTCTGATAAACAATATATCAAAATGATTAACATAGTCCTCAAACACTCAGTTTTTTCACTTTGGAGTTTATACCACAAACATTTAAGACATAAATGTAATTTTTGTGTAATGTTTCCGCTGTTTCGTCAGGCTTGTGTTCGCTGTTTTCCTACTTTCGGCTTAAGATCGCTTCGAGTCTCGTCTCGTTCCATCCAAGCTTGTACAGATCGTCAGGAGTATCGAAAAAATGTTTCACTGCCATATCACCCTCCTTAACCAGCGAGCAAATGTTTCCGTCGATTGTCCATGTCTTCTCCGTGCCCGGATCTTTCCGGATCTCGTACATCATATTTTGCCGCATTTTGGTCAGATCCTCTTCTACATAATTATATTCCTTCACGCATTTTTTTTTTTTTTTTTTCATTAACTGTACTTATTTGTCTCTCTTGGCAAATCTTACAATGCTTGGTTTTGGCTTGGCGATATCCGTGGTGAGTCCCAAACGATGGCTGGTGCTTATGTCATCTCTTGTCATTGGCACTCCGATGTCGTTGGCCAGCTTCATTACGTTATCGGTCGTATCTTCATTCTCCTCGTACATTATCCCTTATTCTTATATAGTTTCTTCTTGTGTACTGTTCCATTCTTTCAAGTTGGTAAGATTGCAGTTTTAATTGTTTCTTAACCTCTCCGCGGCGCACAGGGGGTTTTCTACAGGGTAAGACTGTGCGCACCTATGATGATTTTGGGACCTATTGCCAATTTCGATAAAAAGTACATCATCGTGTAGGGAATGTTTGCGTGCATCGGCCCATATATATTTGACCCCCCAAAAAATGTCTGGGGGGGGTAGGGGAACGGTCCGTAGTTGAAAAATGTGGAGCGAATGGCACCGCGCGGCTAGATTGTCATCGAGCGGCGAGATTTCCCTGCCGAATATTTACGCGCGCAGGGGATAGAAGGAGAGGGAGGAGGGGGTGGGTTACCGCGTATTATCACGTATATCTCCTTTTTCGAGCCCTTTTAGGCTATTTAGAGTATGTATACATGTGTAGGGCACCCATATAACAATGAATATGCCTCATAGTGACCAAAAATTGCAATATATAAGGGAATTATAAGAGAATATTTAGGCGGGAATGAAGATGTGTTGGAGGTTTGGCGGCAATTTATGAGCTGAGAGTGTGGTTTACGCCATACATATCACGTATATCTTGTACGTAGAGCACTGTCACGCTATAATACAGACTTGTACGTATGTATACGTGCCATATATCAAAATATATACCGCATATAAACCAATTCATGCGATATTTACGCACATTATCAATGAGTTTCTATGCGTGAACCAAGGTGTGAGTGAGTTGTGGTGGGAATGAAAGGGGGAGAGGGTGTGTTACGCCATAAATATCACGTCAATCTTGTATTTAGAGCACTCTCATGCTATAATAAAGACGTGTACATATGTAGGCGTCCCATATAACAAGGAATATACCGCATATAGCCCAATTGATGCGATATTTACGCAAATTGTGAATGTGTTTCTAGCAGACGGAAGCCTGAAAGGGGGGGTTGGGGGTGGGTGGGTGTGAGGGAGGCATCCAGGGGTGCAGTGAGTGAGTGAGTCGTGGAGAGATGGAAGTCAGGCAGATCTCTAGATAGATAACCAGCTTAGTGATAATTGTGGAGGCGCCCCAGGCGTATTGATGTTTGGTATTTTGACCCTTATGTCTACCAGATGGCTGGTGTTCGTTGCCATCAACAGGTCTACAATAACATGAGTCAGGAATGGAGAGAGAGAGAGAGAGAGAGAGAAACTGAGACATGCGTACGTCGTACATATAAATGGACTTCAGAATTGCATTTTTATGCAAGCAGACATTGCATTTTAGACACATGTGAAGTACCACAGAAACATGTAGGCCATTGACTGTAAATAAAGTACTATATTTATAGACCACCAGCGACGGTGCTGAGTCAACACAGGCAGATTGCCTGTTGTGATAGAGGGCTAAATATAGACTGGTGTCTCCTTACACCTGCGAAAGGGTAGATTGCCACCAGAGAAACGTTTACTTATTTATTTCGAAGTAATATGCAATCTAAATGTATATTCGAGACCTACTGCAATTATTTGTATGACAGTCATGACTATGTATAATCCAATATACGCGCGTAGGCGAGACATAAGAAAGCTGGTTGAGCAATTTTCGACACCCACACAGTTATTATTCATTTTTATTTACAATATTATACAATACAAATGTATTTGTGAAGAGTATTTTATCCATTATTGTATTTATACCAATTTTGTTCCCAGACAGAGCTGCTGTAGCTGGAGAATCAAGGAGCGGCAAGGGTCACCTCGTGACCGCCTGACCGTGTGAAAATGAGTGGAGTCACACTGAGAGGGGCAATTTTGCTGAGTGTTTGGGCAATTTTTGACAGAATAAAGTTATATAATTACTAATTCTTGACAGAGACAAACTATTATAAACCTTGGCATGATATAATTGATAATCCCATCAATTTACAAACGTAAATTGGTGGGATAATTCATTTTTTTTTTATATTGTCATTTCGATTGTAGACACGAAGTTTTGAGTGATATTTGGTATGAGCTCCTGTGGCATGGTTGGTAAGGTCGCGGACTGGAAAACTCAAAGTGTTGTAGGGTAGTGGGATCGAATCCAGGAGGGGGTTATGGGGAAGGTTTTATATTGTCTAGAACAAAATTTATAAATTTTTTTTTTTACAAGATCATGCCATTGTATTCAAACAATATGAAATATTCATAGAATATATCATATTGTAAGAATACAATGACATGACCTTGTTTTCTTTTTTTCTTTTTTTATTGTTTTATTATATTATCATAGTAGGTTTGACATGATTTATTGAAACATTTATTTTTGTACAATTCATTTGAGGTAAGAAAATAATTATATACACATTACTTAGGCTAATAACAAACATATATATTGATATACTAAAAAAATAAGGCATATTACATGTAAATCTTTGAAACTTATAAACTAAATAATGAAACATACAATTATATAATGTAAAAGCTATATCACAGGGACATCTTTGGAACTTATACATTATATAATATATATGTTACATTATGAGGTAGCGTGATCAATTAGGTCAGGTCAGGTAAGGTAGGGCGCGAGTCCAGGGCAGGGCAGGGCAGGAGGCGAGTCCAGGGCAGGGCACGGGGCGAGTCCAGGGCAGGGCAGGGCAGGGCAGGGGCCGACACTCAGTAGTTCTTGAAGGTGTGGTAGTCCCTGAAGCAGTCACCCAGGCAGAGTGCAACTTTGCACTCGGCGCACATTGAGGTGACTCTTTTGGTCACATGGGGTTTCCTCACACTGGAGCTGCAGACGGTGCACTGCACCTGCCTGTGACGAGTGCCAATCAGCTCGGTGTTGGTTGTGTAGTGTCTTTCGACACCCAGCTGGATGCGGTCAGGAACGTGATCCCCACGCCATGCCGTACGTCTGTGAGTGGTGGTGCCATACTTCTCCAGGAGTTGGTAGGAGACGTTGTACACGAACTCCCGGAATTTCAGCTTCTGGTTTGGGGCCATATCCTTCTTCACCAACCACAAGTTGTAGGCGTTCAGCATCGTTATGTCAACTAGGTGGAGGAAGAGCTTGTGATACCACTTCACAGTCTTCCTCAGACACTCAACACCTGACAGCTGACAGTCAGACTTGTCCACCAGGCGCATGTTTTTGGTGTAGTCCACTACCATGTCGGGCTTGTAGATTGTCTTCCTGGTTCGGTAGTGGATTTTGCCAGAATCCACCTGGGCACCTGTGTGGACGGTGGAAAGCAGGTGGACGTCTCGCTTATCCTTCCACTTCAGGGCTATCAGTTTCCCACACTTCTCGAGCTGCTTGTATTTCTGCCCCTTTCGTCGCCTTCTTCGCACATGCCTCTCGCGGTGTTCCTGGGCCACGTCGTCTTCTGAAGGTGTGTCACTGGAGGAGGCATCTGTGAGAGGAATGACATCACCTGTGAACTTTGGCATAAACTTTCTTGTCTTTCTGACAGTCCCACATGACCCCGTTTGGTTGTCATAAAGAAACTGGCAGAGAGCAGGAGAAGTATACCAGTTGTCAGTGTAGATGATGTGGCCTTTGCCCAGGTAAGGTGCCAACATTTTCCTGACGATGGCACCTGACATGCCCATGGGGTCATTGGCAGCGGCTTTCGGTACGTCAATGTCAGTTCCTGTATACACGATCATGTCAAGCACTATTCCAGTTTCACAGTCGCACAACACGAAGAGCTTGATTCCGAACCTATGCCTCTTCAAGGGGATATACTGCTTGAAAACAAGACGTCCTTTGAAGAGCACGAGCGACTCATCAATCACCAAATTGAGGAAGGGGTAAAAGTATTTCCTATACCTCTCCAACAACATGGTGAACACATCCCGAACTTTCCATATCCTGTCAATCCTGTTAGGATTTTCGTTGTCTGCAAAGTGCATAAATCTTAGCAGCAACAAAAATCTGTCACGAGTCATGAACTTATTGAAAGTTGGGGTGGCGATGAGAGGGTCGTGCTTCCAGTAGTGTTGCAACACATGCTTCTTGATCAGAGGCATGAGGAACAACAAGGCAAAGAACGTCAGAAATTCTGCCACAGTCGTATCCACCCAGCCTCGTATTCTCGCTTTTGGAGAAAGGACGTCCAATCTGCCAAACACCCACCTGTAGTAGGCGTTTGTTTGGGCAACGATGTACGTCATTACCTCCATGTCGAAAAAAGCGAGGAAGAAGTCGCTTTCGTTCGCTTGATCATCACAGGGCCAGTCGTCAGTTGTTCCTGACGTCCCAGGATTGAACTGGGGCACGTCAGGTACAAAATTAACCCCGTCAGACCAATCGAACGAAGGCATGCCAGGGATCGGAATGTCGTCTGCGTCTGCTTCTGCGTCTGAAATATCGCTTCCATGGTCGCGATACAGCACTTCATCATCATTACCCTCCTCTTCACTCGACAGACGATGCCCTTCCTCGTTTTCGTCACCGACGTCGGACTCACTCCCACTGTCCACTCCCAAATCGCCCCACCCTTGGTCCCGTGCTAGGGCTTCGTCGTCGAAACCCGGGCTGCCAATGTCCTGCGAATCACCATCAAACAGCAGGGCGGCATACTTAGATGGTGTCAGAGTTTTCCGGGTCACTTTGGCACGTGCGGGAGTCTTATGGACAGGGACAGCAGAGGTGGTGGCAGGGGCGGCGGCAGGGGCGGCGGCGGCAGGGACGGCGGCGGCAGGGGCAGCAGTGGTGCGTGGCCTTGATGGCAAGATGATGGTGGTGCCTGTCGCCCTTCTCTCTGTTCCTTGGGCAGGGGCGGCAGGGGCGGCAGGGGAGGCAGGGGCAGCAGGGCAGGCAGGGACACCAGGGCCAGCAGTCGATTTCCCTCTCCCTTTCCCCTTCCCCTTCCCTGTTCCTTGGGCAGGGGCGGCAGGGGCGGCAGGGGCAGCAGGGGCGGCAGGGGCGGCAGGGGCAGCAGGGCCGGCAGGGACACCAGGGCCAGCAGTCGCTTTCCCAGTCGCTTTCCCTCTCCCTTTCCCCTTCCCCTTCCCTGTTCCTTGGGCAGGGGCAGAAGGGGCGGCAGGGGCGGCAGGGGCGGCAGGGGCAGCAGGGGCGGCAGGGGCAGCCGGGCCAGGGGCGGCTGGTGGTGTTGGTGGTGGTAGGGGCACTGTGGCTGGCGTACGGGTTCTTTTCCCTACGCCCGTGCCTTTCATTTTTCCTGCCCCCGCAGGTAATGCAGCCCTAGGGCGGCCTCCTGCGTCGCTGGTACCGGTGGCAGGGGTGGCAGGGGTGGCAGTGGTGGCAGTGGTGGTGGTAGTGGTTGTTGCAGTGGCCTGGGTCGTGGTGGCAGTGTCCCGAAAGACCAATGACCTCTGTGCCATTGCCCTGCTTGCACGTGTTTTACGTGCTTTTGGTGCTGGTGATTCGTCCTCTGAGCTGTAGGGCGTGTCGTACTGGTAGCTAGGGTCTTTGGCAGCCACCCTCTGCCTTCCACGGCGGCTAACACCACCAGAAGGAGGGCTGGTTGTGTCATCAGGGAGCGAGCGTGAGGGACGTGTAGGCTCCATGACTAGTGCGTGGTTACTGGCGCGGTGGTACTTGCACGAGTGCGGGGCGAGCGTTTGGCGGGGTGGTATCGAGAGTTGACATGTAGTACTATACCCACACCAATTTTCAGCCGCCTGGCTATAAACGCGCGGTTTTGGTACGTGTTCAAAGTCTCTGCTCTTAAGAGTCTACCCGCAATGCGCCGGGGGAACTCTTAAGAGTCTCCCCGCAGCTCCCGGGTTAAGATCAGACACAACTTCTGCATTTTGGAATTACATTTCGTCGACAATTTGTTATGCCATGATGTTTACGGCTTGTTCAACAGCTTGAGATACAGCTGTTTGAACACTCTGAACAATTAACGGTTGCATGGCTCTGATGACATCATTCACTATGGCCGCAACGCCGCCCTCCCTGCCGCCGCCGTGGCCGCCGGGGGTTGGACGTATAATATATTTCTTCCTTTATTATATTTTATATTTTCATCAATTTTTTAGTTTCCTCCTTAGACCCCATCAAGCTTAAAAAACACCCCTCCAAGACTCTCTTTCAAGATGTATTTGTATATTTTTCGATAGTAAAATGTCCTGGCCAAAGGCCTGTTCCTCTTATATTACAGGCTTGCTTTCGCTTGCCAAGAAAAACAATAAACACCTAAATGACACAATCTTAATATTGACACATAAATTGGACGAAAGGTCTTAAAATACCCAAATTATTGGACCGAATGTCATAAAATCTGAACAATAATTGGACTAAACATGAGGAAGAAGAAGAATCATAAACACGATGTTTTTCCCCTTAAGAGGATGTGGGGGAGCCAGGGACTGTGCTGCACTAACTTTTGCAACTAGAAGGCTCAAGAAAAAAATAAAGCGTTGATACAAATTGGGTAAGCTTGGAGAAGGAATGTGGGATAAAATTGAAGACAACCCGGATACGAGCCTCATCGATAATTATCAGTGTTCTAGAAGTTTCGTGGATGATACTTTGTTGGTGTACATGTAATTACCGTCGTAAATTCACTATAAGTGAAATACGAGAAACTGTTGGATTGTTCACCCACAAACAGGGAACGTGAGCTGGGTTTAGACCGTCGCGCACCCATAAACAGGGAACGTGAGCTGGGTTTAGACCAGCAACAAGACTGGTTAGTTTTTATCCTACTGTTCACTCGTTATAACAGTCGTTGTGATAGTAGTTGTGATAGGTTAGGTTCGGTTCTTGGCTCGGATTTAATAGATATAGTGGGGGGGGGGGGGGGGGGCAGCCCCACCCATAATACTAGGTTAGGTTAGGTTAGGTTAGGTTAGGTTTGGCTAATGTTGAGTATACTAAAATGTGGCGGACCTCGGAATTAAACAACATTGTATATCAAAGAAAAAAAAAACAATAGTATAAAGGCTGTCCGGGGTCTCTTCAATTTGTACTGCAATGCGTTTACTGAACAGCTAAGACAGTTAATATAACCGAAGGTAAATTGCCTCATGTCTACAAGTAAGCTTAATTGCTTTATGGTTGCAGTTCTTTTATGAGGAAATAATAATACCAATGAGTAATAGCAACCCGGAGAGCATGCACTAAACTCCTCCTGCCTGGGCCATTCATCTGAGAGGTAGCCTCTTATCCCGGGAAGATCACATGCTTTCATTAATTTAATTTGGAGGTGTTTGGTATTGGGAGTGAAATATATAAAAACAGATTATTATTATATCTCAGAAGAATATTATAACCATT
Source organism: Paralithodes platypus (assembly GCA_032716605.1). Lineage (NCBI taxonomy): Eukaryota > Metazoa > Arthropoda > Malacostraca > Decapoda > Lithodidae > Paralithodes > Paralithodes platypus. The sequence goes on along the minus strand of CM064491.1, from coordinate 31,510,088 downwards.
TATGTTATACACATTCGTGACTGTGTTTTCCAAATTACAACAGATTCACTTCAGCAACTTCAAACCCAGTTTTTAAACCATTAAAACAGCCATATTTATCACACGGGATTGATCTGGGTCCGGCAAATTCACAATGAGTGAAACTAACTGCTGTACCAATATCAAGTTCTTTGGATTTATACATATATTGATTGTATCATTGTATATATGTATCATTGTGTATAATATATTGGCTTATCTTGCAGGATATTGTGTCTAATTACCGTTAATCGAAACAAGTAATATTGTTTGTTTGTGTCACACTTGGCTCAAATGAGGGGGCTGGGGTAACTGCCCAGGTAGTTGTTTGCTGTATATTAGTGGTTGTTTACAATGTATGTTAATTATTTTGTAATGTGTAACTAATATTCAGTATTGTTTATGTTAATAGTTTCTTGATGATTTAAACAAGATGTACGGCTATTTTTGCTATATATAATGTTAATGGTTAAATGGTTAAAGTTAGTGTAGCTAAATTGATAGTTGGCAGCCAAATCATAGTATGGGCGAGTATCGCAGATATCGTCAGTATAGAAGCAATCACCGGACAGTACGGAGCCGGAACAGAGTATGGAGCCAGGAACTTCGGGCCTGGTACATATTATTGACAACGTGGGGCAATGGAGCTGTGGACCCTGAGTTGTAATAATATCCAAGTATGAAAAGAAGACTAAATATGAGAAGAGGATTGTAAATAGTGAAATATATGTTATTCTGCAACTCTACTGTTTTCTTTACCCCAAACGTTTGTTTTTACCCCAACTCAAGTCTATTATGTCCCGTGAACATTGACAGTTTGTTTAAGGGGAGGTTTCTAGTGTGTTGCTTAGACCTCCATCAAACTTAAAATTACACCCCTTTGAGATAAATTTGTACATTTTTTGGTAGAAAAATGTCCCGGCTGAAAGCCGGTTCCTCTTAAATTACAGGCTCGCTATCGCTCGCCAGGATAAAATCGACACCTAAATGGCACGAAAGGTCTTAAAATTTACAGAAATGGGGCGAAAGTTATTAAAATCGCCTAACTAATGGGGCAAACGTCTTACAATCTCAAAAGCAATGGGGCTAAACATGAGGGAGAAGGAAGTTCGAAAAAAAAATCCCTCAAGTGGAAACTCCCCTTAATTTTATAACATTTGGAATAAGATACTTTTTGTCTACTTTTTGGCTGTCTGTAATGAGTGTCTCCCCCAAAGCCAACAGAGTGACAGAAAACAAAACTCAAGGGACGTTGGGGTCAAAATGCCTGGACACACGACGTTTAAAGCAGTCTAAGTCATAGGATGAAGGGACGATTGATTAAGGGAGTTCCAGAGTTCACTTATTGAGTAGAAGAAAGACAGAACATTTGCTAATTCTTGGGTTGGAGAGTTGGACAGAGTAGGAGTGCAACTGTGTTGAAAGACGGGTGCCTCGCATTCGCTGCAAGGGAAGGGGCATCAACTGAGAGATCTCTGAAGAACACTGATTGTTGTAATAGAGATAGAAGAGAGAAAGAGATCTAGTATTATGGCAAATAGAACGAGATTGTAGGGAACTAGTAAGAGACAGTGAGTTGATGAGGCGAAATGCTTTTGATGCTACTTATAAAGAAGTGTGGTATGGGTGGAACGCCACTCATGTGAACAATACTCGATACACTGGTGCATTGTGCCCCTATACCAAGCAAAAAGTTGTGCGGGGGATAAATGAGCTGAAACAGATATACAGAGATAATTGAGCACTCCTTACTTTTGGGAAACTGTTTTAGCTAGAGTGGTAATATGATCTTGCCAAGAAATGTCGGATGAAAAAGATATACCAAGAATTTTGAGAGAGATGAAGGGTTGATTTGTGTTCTGTCGAAGAGTAATTTATATTCTTCTGGAAGATTGGGACGGGTAGATATAAGTAGAAAATGGGTCTTGGAGCCATTGAAAGTGACAAGAGTTGTTCTGCCCCAATCAGACATATTTATGATATCAGAAGATAGGTGTTATTTGGCCTTGTCACATAATTTTTGGAGTGACTGCATGCTGGGTTGTTGTGAAAAAAACTAGTTGAATAATGTAGGGTAGAGTCATCAGCATTTGAGTGGATAGGACGAAAGGTAAAGTAGAGGAAACCATTAATCAATAATACAAAGAGAACTGGAGACAGGACAGAACCCTGAGGAACACTGGAGATGACAGATTGAGGAAGTGAGCGATGGCCTTCTATAATTCAATTTCAGCTATGGAACATTCAGAAAGAAAATTAGACAAAGAAACATATAGAGGGATAGAAACAGAAGGAGGGTAGTTTTGAAGTTAGATATTTGGGTCAGACACTATCAAAGGCTTTGAATGTGTCTAGCTGAATAGAAAAAGTCTAACCAAAGTCCCGAAGGAAGGATGACTAGGAGTTAGTAAGATAATCCAGCAGATCACCAGTAGAGCGGCCCTTAACCCTGTATGTGCGCAATAAGGGGTGTGACTAACGTAGTTTTGTGCGAATTAATTACCCAATATTTTGACAGAATTCGTTATATCTATCATATAAGCTATAATTTATTTTCCATGAGCATATATTTGACTAATATGAGGAACATATGAACCTTCAAGAATGATAAAATAAGTGAGGAAAGCATTTGGGTGGCTAAAAAAGACGATATTCCTCACCCGCTTGTATTCTCAGGTGGGAGGCGGCGAGACATACACCCTCCCCCTCTGAGCTGTCTCGCCACACTGATCGATACGGGAGAGATTCTCTCGTTGCATAGGATCTCTAAAATGACTCGCTGTTGTGTATGAAACCGAGGGAGAATAATTCCCGCAAAAAATAGCAGATATATGATGAAAATATGAGGGAAAATAGGTGATAATTGAGGAGGGAGGGGGAGGGGGGGAAAAGGTGGGGAAGGAGAAGAAGGGGTGGGGTGAGAAGCATATGGATGAGTAGGAAGTACTAGAGAAAAATTGTCTCACCTAATGACATGTTCCTTTGCTTTGAACCCCTGGGTTGTTTTTGAAAGTTTTTTTCATGGCCTTCCTTTTGTGAGGCCTATCCCATTCGTTATACAAAGGAGTACAAAGGAAATCAAGCAACAACATATCTAGTGACCCTTCTAGGCTGCTTGTCCTCCAAAACACTGAGGATCAAGTGTCCAAACAGTGGTTTAGAGTGGGTAAGGGAACATTGGAAAGGGAATTACTGCCCTGGAACTAATGTCCGTGGCAGGATTAGGAAGTTAGTAGGGGACAGAAGGGTTAGTACTTGAGGGGGGGATAAAATAAAGTTATTCATTTACAAACGCAGTCAGTCGCGGGTTTGATGCGAGATATTTGTCTAGGCGGAGTTTAAATGAATCAACGGTGATGCAGTCTATAACGTCTCGGGGAAGCCCATTCCACAAGTTGACAACTCGATTGAAGAAGAAATTCTTAGATTCGTGTGAGTAAAAAGATTTACCAATAATTTTGCAACCGTTTCCCCGCTTGTAATTAGATTGGTCGATAGTGAAGTACTTACTACAGTTCATATTGTCGATGCCTTTGATGATTTTGAACACTTGAATTAAGTCACCTCTTAATCTGCGCTGGGTTAAAGGAAATAGATTTAATTCTCTAAGACGCTCTTCGTATGGTTTGTTCTTTAGGCTAGGTATCATTTTGGTAACTCTACGTTGAATTCGTTCTAGCTTGTTTATATCTTTTTGGTAATAAGGGCACCAGGATTGAACGCAGTATTCCAGAAGAGGGCGGACTAAGGAATTGTAAAGCGTTAGGATAACTTCTTTGGATTTATGCTCAAATGACCTGCCTATAAAGCCAATTATTTTGTTTGCCTTCTTAACAACTTCTGAACATTGTTGACTCGGTTTTAGGTTACTCGATATTGTTACTCCCATATCGGTTTCTCTGTTTACATTCTTAAGCTGAGTGCCATTCATCGAATAGTTTGCTTTCTCATTTAGGTATCCGATATGTAGTACTTTACATTTATCCGCATTGAAACTCATTTGCCAAATTTGGGCCCAACATGACAATTTATCTAGATTGTGTTGCATATTGTCAACTTGTTCTTTTGAGAGTACGCTATATGCAAATTTTGAGATTGTACAGGTGAGACCCTCATCTATGTCGTTGATGTAAATTAGAAAGATAATTGGTCCTAGTACCGATCCCTGGGGTACCCCGCTACTTACATTGGTCCATTTAGATGCCTTACCGTTTATGACTACTCTTTGCTTTCTGTCGCTGAGCCAATTTTCTATCCATTTCAACACACCGTCTTGTATTCCATGCGCTTTTAGTTTTAGCAGTAAACGTTTGTGGGGAACTTTGTCAAAGGCCTTTTGAAAATCAAGGTATATAATATCTACAGCTTTACTCTCATCGTAGAGGTTGAGGATATCGTGGAAGAAGTCTAAGAGGTTTGTTAAACAGGAACGTTCTTTCTGAAAGCCGTGTTGAGTATCTTTAAGGATGTTATTTTCCTCTAAGTGATTTACGAGTCTGTCTCTTATGACCGTTTCTAGCATTTTACATACAACTGAGGTTAAGCTAATTGGACGGTAGTTACTGGGTAGGGATTTGCTGCCTTTTTTTAATATCGGTGTTACGTTGGCTAACTTCCACTGATCAGGCATAGTTCCAGACTGCAAGGATTTATTGAATAGTAATGTCAGTGGTTTGGAGAGCTCATCCTTAGCTTCCTTTAGAACTCTAGGCGAGATTGTATCAGGTCCAGGCGTTATATTTACCTTGAGTTTATCTAAACAATTCAATACTTCTCTCTCTGTAACGGTGATATTGCTTAGAACATCTGAATTATCAATCTGAATCGGCGATGGTGTAGGGATATCACTGAGGTCTTCTGTTGTAAAAACTGATGCAAAGATGGTATAGAGGGCATTACTCATTTGTACTTCATCTTTGGTGTATTCTCCATTTTCATCGACTAACGGTCCAACAGTTGAAGTAACTACTTTTTTCTCTCTGATATAACTATAGAATTCTTTCGGGTTTGTTTTATTTTGATTCGCAATATGTAACTCTAAGGTCTTTTTACTTTGCTTAATTAACGTTTTGGCTTTGCATCGTAGCTCTACAAATTTCATTCGTTCTTCGTCATTTTGTGAGGATTTTAATCTATCATTAGCACATTTTTTAGCAAGCAGGCAGTTTGAAATATCTTTATTCCATCATTTGGGCTCATTATTATGGCCTGGACGCCGTATTTTCGATAGTATGCAGTCTTTCACTGCTTTTAGGTAAGTGGTTTCGAATAACTTCAAAGATGTATTTATGTCGTTATTGTTAATTAAAAAGCTCCAGTCAGTTTCTTAAAACATAGCTCTAAGTTTATGGAAGTTTGCTCTCTTGAAATTAGGGACTTTTTCGATGCTACTATTTGGTTCGTTACTAGTAAACTTTAAAGTAAAAGTTATCGTACGATGGTCGCTGTTACTGAATTCATCACCAACATTCAAATTCTCTCTTAATTCTTCTTTTGTTGCAAGTACAATGTCAAGAACGTTATTACCACGGGTCGGTGTTCGAACAAATTGATAAAGCGAACTCTCTTGCAAGTTCGTATTTTTTTTTTTTTTTTTTTTTTTTTTTTTTTTAAGAGACAATGAACGGAGGAAGGAAAAACACAGATAAAACAAAAAGGTCCATGTGCCTAAAGGCATCCTCCATTCATAAAATGTTTGTAACAACTGGATTTAAACATTTGTTGATTGTAAGTTTGTGGAAAGCAATTCGAGGGAAGTGAATTCCAAAGAGTAGTAGCTCTGGGGATAAATGAATTCTGATAAGCAGAAGTTCTGCATTGTGGAGGAGAAAGTGTAAATTCATGGGCGCTCTCAGCTGCCCTAGTTCTACGGGGTCAAGTCATGTCCGGAGTGTGAAGTAAGAGTATCGTCCCACTTGGTCACAGGTAAATTAAAGTCGCCAAAAATTACGGTATCTTGTGAGTTACTTACATCTGCAATTTGTTCGTAACTTTCTCGGTCAGTTTGCACTGATTGAGCTGGAGGTCTGTATATTAACGCAAGTATTATTTTTGTACGTTTATTATTCTTTATTAGCACAAAAGATGTGTCGACGTTCACAATTTGAGGTTTTGACAAGAGGGTAGGGTTAAGACTTTCTTTGATATAAAGTAAAACGCCACCTCCATTTCGATTTATTCGGCTTTTCTCAAACATTACATAACCGGGAAGTGAATACTCTGCTAAAATGTCTCTTATCTTCTGTATTGAACCAAGATTCTATTATGCCAATCACATCATAATTTTCTGTAAACATTAGCTCCTCTAAATCTGAAAATGTATTGTGTATGCTATGAGCGTTTGCATAGAAAACCTTTAAATTTGTTATTTTAGAACTTACGGAACGCTCTTTAATAATATTTTTGGTTCTTGTCGGATCTACATTTATGTTCATGGCTGTCCTCGGCCCTCGCTGTCTTCGGTCCTTATCGCTGGTGGTCCTCGGGTGCCTCTGTTTTTTGCTTGGCAGAGGCAGATACTTCCGTGAGTTCTATCGTACTTCTCGGTTTAGGGAAACTATTCTGGCAATCTGAAAGTAAATTATGGTAGATATATACTTGAGATATATTGAATGTGAGCAAACTTCCAGCAAGAAGGAAAGACGTTAGAGGAAAAATAGGAACGGAAAGGTTTCCATAGGCAGGGAGTCAGCAACGGAAGAACCGTTTTTGAGTACAACAGAACGAACACTATCCGGTCCGTACACCTTCTTATTCTTAGTTTTAAGTCCAGAGATGGCAGAAAGTACATTTTTATAAGATATTATGATATTAGGCATAAGTAAGTGATAGGGGGTGGAGAGAGAGGAAAAGCAACGGAATCGTCCAAGGTTGATTTTTTAGCAAAACTTTGAGCAAACAGTTCAGCTTTGTCAGAGGAAGAGGCTACAGTGGTACCGTTAGAGTGGAAAAGAGGAGGAAAAGACAAGGAAGTTAAATTGTTGGAGAGGTGTTTGGCTAGATGCCAGAAAGCTTGGGGAAGTGCTAGAGTTGGAAACTTGATATATTATTGATGAAAGAGATTTTGGCGAGACAAAGAACAGATTTGGCTTGATTCCGAGCAGAAACATAGAATGAGTGAGATTCTTGAATTTGAAGGTGACGGTACTGTTTGTATGCTTCCTCCTTACTGCGGCCAGCAGTAGAATAAGCATGAGTAAACCAAGATTATTTTTGTATTAGACTGAGAGAACAAATATAATGTATGCCTCCATTTCCGAGAGGATTGCACCGGTCATTCGCTCAGTGCACTTCGAGGATCCCCTGCCACGAAAGCAAAAATCATTCCTTGGAAAATCAAAGAAATACTGCAAAAGAGCCTCCCAAATGGAAGCACCAAAGAGACGCAAGCCACAGGGACTGTGAGAATCAGATGGCCGTACTGGAGAGATAGGACAGGTAACAGAGATAAGGTAGTAATCAGAGCAGCTCAACGGAGAGAACAATTTTAAAGTGTAAGTTGAAGGATTCTATCTATCTATCTATCTATCTATATGCTCAGGCCCAATCCCCACTTTTCCTATTTTTATTTTTATTTTCTATTTATTCTATTTTATTATTTGTTTTCCTCTTTTCTTGGGGGTGGCCGACTCAAGACTTAGCAAGAACAGGGAAAACACAAAAACAACATAAAACAACGAACAAACATAGATAAAAACAAAAATTCACACACATCTAGGTCACCCAGGAGAAGACCCAGAGACCAGGGTCACCAAGGTCGCTCCAGCACTCCCCCGGCCCACGACCACCCGGAGAGGTTCCGATCTCGGCAGGCAGACATGCAGCGGAGCCGAAGCCACAAGCCCGCCCACCACAATTCAAGGCGCACCTTTCATATTAATCGTCTCCCTGGGCCAGGTGCCTGAAGGACTATTATCTAGTCCAACTTGCGCCCGACCCCTTCCCCCAAATGACCACGTGTTCACTCAACTATTCACAAGCATTCTCCATTCACTCCTGTCCACCACCACTTCCCCAGCCTGATCTATAGTCATTCCTCTATCATCCAAAGCTCATTTTACACAGTCTCTCCATCTCAATGGGGGTCTTCCTGCCCTTCTATCTCCCCTTTTGTCTGACTCACATATTCTCTTTGTAAGCCTTTCATCTACCATTCGTTCAACATGACCATACCAGCTCAGCACCCTTCTGTCCACTCTGGATGACAAATGTTCCTGCTGCCCCACTTTCCTACGTATCTCTTCATTCCTCACATTAGCCTTGATGGAACCTCTTTCCACTCTTTTATAAACTCTCTCAACTCCTCCTTCACAATAATAGCCACTCCCTCTTTCCCACGGAATCCCTCATCTACTCCAAACTTTCTACCTATCACGTTTCCAAAATCCACTTCTCCCTCTCCTTTCATCTTTGTTTCATTCAGTGCAAGCACATCATACTTTCTTCTTTCAATGTCCTCTCGCTTCTCATTCGTACTACATCCTTGCACATTTAAAGCTCCTATTCTTAGGGTCCGGGACCATGAACGCATCCCCTCGCCCATATCTCTGTCTTGTGTTTTTGGTAGATTTATTTAAGGAGAGAAGGATACCATGCCCCCCACCCCCGATCCCCTTTAGCCGACTTCTACGTCTCGCAGGAGAAAACGGTGGTGGAAAATTCTCACCCCTCCAACACAGAGGAGTTGAAGGATTAGAGAATTTAAATAAGTCAAAAGTGTTGGGCTGATCTTCAAGGTGGTCAGGAATATGAGTAGCGTGCTGGACTAACTGCACTAAGTCATTTAAGATGTAAAATATGTAGAGATGGTCACCAGGTTGGTCGGTGAAATGGGAAGAGAGCCATTGGCAGTGGTGAACATTGAAATCTCCTAAAATGGAGATGTCTGCAAAAGGAGAGATGGAAAGAATCTCTTCCACTTCAAAATTTAAGTAGTCAAACAATTTTGGATAGTCAGCAGAATTAGGGGAGAGTTAAACAGTGCAGAAATATTTAGTTTGAAAATGACAAGAGAACATTAGCCAGAGAGTTGAGAATTCAGAAAAATCAGAGTTGGGAACACAAGAGAAAACAACTTTGTTGAGTACATAATTATACTCAATATTCACCTTTAGCTTGAAACTGAGGGTAGAGATAGTAGGAGGATACAGAGAAAGTTCTGCTGTTAGTAGTCCCAGACAACTAGGTTTCGGTGAGAAAAAGATCAAAGTTGGTATATGAGAGGTGTTCCACAAAGTGGAAGTTAGAGAAAGGCCACAAATGTTACATACATTGATAGTAAGAGTATAAGGTAGTGGTCCAGATAATTTTTAAGAGTTGTATCCCGGGGTCACGGTGACAGCCATCACTAACTTCCTCAACCTATCAGTCCAGTTTAAGTTTTAGTATTTATTAACCCCTTCCCAATGAGTACCGTCACCAGACGGGCACTAAAATCCACTTATTATGTATCATGGGAGTGAGGCGAGTGGTTGCAGACACCGTAGGACCCCTTAGCCAATCCCCTACCAAGTCTAGGCTGGCATTGGCATAAAATACAGCTGTCTGCTATCTCACTGGAGCGTTACACATAGCGAAAACAGCTCATATCAAGCGATTTTTACCGAAATTTGCAAGATCATTGCAAGACAACCTGACTTCGTATAGAGATGATTAAGGTGTCATAGGAAAACTCAATTACCGTACATTCACGGATATCTCATTGTATTACATTCTGGCTCTTGCTTATGCATGAGAATATGCAAGGAATGAAGTTCAACTATGGTCAAAACCCAAGCAGGGAAGGTGATATTGATTGTGTCTACTGCTGGTAACTCTACCTTAACCCCTGTCAAACGGGGATGTTTGTAACTTCTACTACCTGCCTGGCGGACATATTAACCCTAAACAAGCTTCATTCCATGCTCTTTTTCATGCATAAACAAGAGCCAGAGCGTAATACATTTATGTATCCGTGAAAGGGCGACAATAGAGCTTTCCAATGACACCTGAATCATCCTTATACGACCACGGGTTCTCTTGCAACGATCGTGCAACACGAACGCAAAAACCCTAAAATACGGTAAATTCCATAGTACTTCCTTGTTCTCGCGAGGCCTGGGGTGTGGGATGCAGAGGTTACGTCAGTGGCGGGACTAGGTCCATGCCGAGCGGTCAGAGCTCGCCTATCGTCCTCCCAACGCGTGGACAAGCGATAATGTGCTCAACATCCTGCCCGGATATTGTCGGGCCCCGCAGGGGTGGCCATGGTTCTCTCGCCCGACATATGTGGGGCCCCTGCGGCTGGGGTGTTAAGGTCCTGTCAAACTGACGTCCCGACCCTTCCAGACTGTAAAATGCCCGTGGGCTTCACAAAGTCCTGCAAGGTCATAATATTGACAAAAAAATGGCTGAAAATATTAGAATTTGCAAACTAATGGTGCTAAGCATGAAGGAGAAGGGAGTTAAGAACAAAACGAATAGTTCCCCTTAAGCTAAGTAGCTTATCTCAGCCTACCAATCATTTATGAGACCTAACAACCTAACCTAACTAAGTTTAGCATAACATTACTTAAGGGGAGATGGTTGTCTTTTCTGGTACCCCTTCTCCCTTATGTTTTGCACCATCAGTTTTCCAATATTACAACGTTCGGCCCATTAGTTTAGTGATTTTAAGAACTTTTGACCCATTTCATTGTTAATATTATGACAAATTTATCTACAAGGCGTATCATGGGTTTTTTTGTTTTAATTTGTTGGAGGTCTTGGAAGGAAATTAAAAAATAATAAATAGGTAAATAGATAAGCAAATAAATAAGCCTTCCTCCCATAACGTGATTGCAATGTGATTTAGTCTAAGCGTTGTTAATGGCTGGGAAATAATTATCCTGTGTGAACTGTTACGATCCAGGTTCTCAAAGACACAGGGCTCTTCAACATTGGACTAGATAATGGAAAAATGCAACAACGGTAACACTAGATCCAACCCCTGCCTTAAACACTGGAAAACAAAACACCATTACCGCCCTGAGTCGTGCCTGGACAACGAGGTATCCTATGACTCGGTAACTGGTGCACACACACTAGGCTGACGCTCGATGAAACAGCCTATTCTCAAACAGTAAAAGATTACTCGATTAGGTTACACAAAGAAAAGATAGTTAACGTGATTAATTAACGTTACGGTAGATACTCAAATAACTAGCACTCCTGTATTAAAGAAAGTGCAATGCTAGTCCTGCAACATCAACTGGAAACTTCTGAAATAAGTCTGATGCTGGGAAGATGTTCGTAAAGAATCTTGAACAATTATAATGCAGAATACGGGTCACAATAAATACTAGAACATATAGTAATAATAGGCAGGCGAATAATAATGACTGCGCAAAGGTAGTAATGCTCGACAACTAAAGAAATGCTTCGTGACACAACGCAACAGCCTACTAGGGTTGTGCAACTCAACAACAACCTCGGCTCAAAAGTGCAGTGAATAATAATGTTGCATACATATAATAATGGGGGCTTATCTCTAACCAGTGTCTGCTCAGTTAATAAAGTCTAGCTGGGGTATCAAGGCAGGGCAACAATGGGTGAGCATGCGGCTCGTAGCCTAACGTTGTCCGAAGGTGGTATAATGACGATTACGTTATATGACGGGGATGCTCTCTTGATAAATCTAGGTCTCTAGTACCTAGTTCTATCCTGGCGATCCCTCAGAAGTCAACACAAAGAGGCAGCACTATGTTGTGAGGGATAGGCTATGGCCCTCTCACACCACAGCGCTGTGCTCGCAAAGTAAACCCACCCGAAGACAACTTAGGCTCCCACAGTACCTGTCGATGTCGTGCAGGGCTTAGCTAACACTGCACACATCGGAGACAACGACACAGTAACCTTACCCCTAGTCTAGCTTTAGATAACCAAGCAGAATCACTCAACACCTTGCCAGGGAGACATATACCGGTCTACAACCTTCCCGAGAGAGGACACATACGGAAAAGTCCGTCTCTCAAAAACCTCAATAAAGCCTAATACATGGAAATCTCTGAGAGCTTCGCGTACAATACGACCGGTCGACGGTGAACGTCTATGCTGAAACCAGAAGGGATGTTGAGCTTAATAAAGATTAGAGAATGAGAAAGGAGAAGTCGAGAGAGAGAAATAGTAGGCAAAGTGGCGAGTATGGGGGACAGAATTGCAAAGGATGTAGGCGATACGCGTGTCAGGCAAGCTCTGAGCTGGTAAAAAACATGAGGCCGCGATGGGAAGGGACTAGTTGACCACCCGGCCGCCAACGCCGTCAGCGCCAAAGCGAGCCGCGTCATAGCTCACCCCGCTGCCAGGTGTACTCCCTCACCCTCTCTCGCTCGCCTCTCACACAAGCAACATTTATATTATAGCGAATATAAAATATAAGGCGCGGTCACAGACCAAAACAAAGACCATTTCTAGACTGTCTGTGGCAACACGACCCTAATGAAATAAAGCAGATCATTCTTGGACAACTGTAGCCTATCCCCCCATCCTGGCGAGCACTAGCGAGCTGCAATGCCCCACACAACCATTCTGTTAACGCCGGGAGGCGTCACACACCCCCCCAAGGTATGGGACACTCAACCATGAGCCCATATCTGAACAGGCAGAATGTCGCTAGAATCTGCCACTCCTAACCACTCTGCCACTCATGGAATGCAAGCTCAGTCTCCTCCAAAAACAACAACAACAACATTTATATATAAAAAAAATCTTATCACCCTTCCCAAATATAATACATTAATTCATAATATTGTGCTCCCAGAGCGAGCTTTAAGAAGCACAGCCTACTGAGGGAAAATCATCGGCCCTCAGTACTCAGCTACAATATTATCTTAAAATTAATTATCAAAAAGAAAGAGTTTTTATTTATTTTTTCATATTTTATTTTTAATGTTTTTTTTGGCGGCTACTATAGATGTAGCCTAATTTTCTTCTAATCAAAGCCAACAACTCCTGCCCTACGACTCTACGCTGATGCTACACACGCGAGCCAACAAGCACCAGCGCAAAAATACACCGCGAGCCAAGACAGGAGGCTATACCAACATACTGTGGTAGCCTACCCCGGATCCTCCACCCGCGACAAACAGTCTGCAATCACATTCTCACAACCGGCAATATGGCGAATGTCTAAGTTGTACTCTTGCAACATGAGCGACCATCTGGTCAGCCTCATATTCCGGTTGTGGAATTGATTGAGGAATTTAAGCGGGTGGTGGTCGGTATACACAACCACGACTGGCCCATAGGCAGGAACATAGACCTCAAAGTGTCTGAGCGCTAACACGATTGCCAGCAGTTCCTTTTCAACAACCGAATAGTTTTTCTGTGCTGAATTATATTTCTTTGAAAAGAAACTGACTGGATGCTCAAGACCTTCCTCGTCTGTCTGCAAAAGTACGGCACCAGCCCCTACTCCGCTGGCATCAGTCGCCAACTGAAATGGTCATTCAAAATCCGGGGCCCTGAGGATAGGGTGAGTGCATAAAAGGTGTTTAACTACTCAAAACGCCTGCTCAGACTCAGGTGCCCAGCGGAACTTTTTATCTTTGGCTAGTAGATCTGTCAAAGGAGCTAACACAGTAGAATAGCCTCTTATAAAGCAGCGGTAATACCCAATCATGCCCAAAAATCTCATGATCTGCCGCTTGGTGGTTGGCCTGGGGAACAAGTCGATAGCCTGTATCTTCTGTTGGGGCGGGCCCACCTGCCCTAACCCAACCACAAACCCCAGATACTGCACCGTGGCTTGCACAAAGTCACACTTGCCCAGATTAACCACCAAGCCTGCTTTACTAAGTTGACTAAATAAGGCTTCTATGTGCTCACAGTGACTTTGGAAATCGTTGTCATAAATGATTACGTCATCAAGGTAGACAGTACAGTTTGGGATGTCTGCTACGATGTCGTTCATTAAGCTCTGGAAAGTGGCCGGTGCATTTTTCAGACCATATGGCATCACGTTGCAACGGTAAGTACTGCCATCCACCACAAACCCGCACACCTCTTTAGCCCGCTCAGACAGTGGTACTTGCCAGTAGCCTTTGACGAGGTCCACCTTGGTCAAGTACCTTGCTTTCCCGATCTTATCCACACTGTCATCCACCCGGGGAAGAGGATATGCATTGGTGGGGGTCAACCCGTTCAACCGCCTAAAGTCAATGCAGAACCGAACTTTTCCATCAGGTTTGGGCTGCAGAGTGACAGAAGTCCACCGTACTGCCCCCTTCTCGATCAAGCCTCTCGCCAGCATATACTCCAGCTCATCCCTGAGCGCTGGGAGTTTAATGGGTGGCACCCGATAAGGTATCGACTTGAAGGGGGGGTGCTCTCCTACATCGACGTCATGCACCGCTTGAGTAGTGAGGCCTGGGTGCTCGGCAAATACAGTGGGGTATGAATCGAACAGGCGCTGCACTGCCACCTGCTGTTCCTCCGGCAGGTGCGCCAGAGCATCATGCGCACATTGGCTCGAATTCCCCGCCCACTGATCAGCCGAGACATGACAATCCCAGTTATCATCCACCTGATCATTGCTGCCCTCCTCTCCTTCTCCACCATGACCGCAGCAGGTCAACACAGGGACAGCTAGTGACTCAGGTGGGCGCCTCACATACTCCTTCAACAAATTAATGTGGCATAGTTGGTTACACTTCTTCCGGTCTGGAGTGGCAACGAGGTAATCTAGATCGGAGATCTTTGACACCACCCGATAAGGCCCAGCGTACTTGGCAGCCAGAGGATGACCTGCCAAAGGCAACAGGACCAACACCTCTTTACCTACCTGAAACTCCCGGAGTTTCGCCTTAGTATCGTACCTGTCCTTCATACGGGCCTGCGAACTCACCAAATTACGCCCGGCCAGCTCCAGACTTCTAAGCATTCTCTCTCTGCTCTCGAGGACGTATCTCAACATAGAACATGACTTAGCGGTACCCTCCCAAATCTCCTTCACCATGTGGAGAGGGCCCCTCACCTGATGCCCGAAAACAAGCTCATTCGGACTGAAACCGAGACTCTCTCCAGGTACTTCTCTTGCCGCGAACAAAACATACGGCAGACCAAGGTCCCAATCCTTTCCGTTCTCTGCACAATAACATCAAAGCATGCTTTTCAGCATGGCGTGCCACCTCTCCAACACCCCTTGACTCTCCGGGTGATACGCAGAAGAGACGACAGTGCTGATGCCATGCTGAATCATAGTTTGTTTGAACAGATTAGAGGTAAAATTAGAACCTTGGTCCGATTGCACCTCTTGCTGGTAACCATACCGCGAGCAATACAAGAGCAGGTTCCGGACAACAGTTTTCGCCGTGCCATTTCTCATTGGATATGCATCAGGATAACGAGTGGTCACATCCATGATAGTTAATAGAAATTTATTACCGGCACTAGTAGGGGTTAGGGGTCCGACCATATCAATGATGACCTTACTGAAGGGCGGTCCACTGACAGGAATGGGGTGCAACGGGGCTCTCTGAATTGTTTGGTTAGGTTTTCCAACCCTCTGGCACGTATGACACCTTGCTATCCAGGTTACCACCTGCCCCTTCAACCCCGGCCACCAAAACAATTTTTCTAAAGCCGCCACCGTTTTTCTCACCCCTAGATGTCCTGCCAGTGGTATGTCATGCGCAAACCTCAGTAGGCTATCCCTGCACTCCCGTGGCACCACCAACTGGTCCACTACTCCGGACCCCTCTTGCCAACTACGTTTAGGGTCTTGAAAACGCCTATAGAGGATGCCTTCTAAATAAAAAAAATCTCCTGGCTGTGCATCACCGTCTTCGTCGAGCTCTACAGCTCCATTAGCACACGTTTGGAGCTCAGGGTCCTCTAGTTGCAACCGACGTATATCTGAGGGTGCCAATCGATCTAACTGCTCCCGGAGCAATGCATGACCTTCCCCGATACTGGGCTGCTCCCTCTGTCTCTCGATGTACATAACGTTGCTGTCGTGGAGACTCGTCATGCCCAGCCTCGTCACTCTCGATGACAGGCCCAGGGGCTACTCCAGAATTAAGTAATGGTGCTAATACTGAATCACCCAGGAGAGCCGCCGAGTCAAAACTCTTAAAACCAACTCCAGCTTTAGCCTCCTCCTGTTGATCGTTCCTCCGCTGGTCTGAAGACGGAGGACTAGGCTGTGACACTTTAGCTGCCCGAGCTCGGGTGACAACACACGCCATGGGTTGTGTCTGGCACCGCTCGACCCACTCTTGCTCTTCCCTACTCACGTCGGCCGGCCTCTCGGCAACGACTAAGGGTAGAACCTCAGAAGCGGGCATTGCAAAGTCGTTGCCGAGAAGAAGGTCGACGCCCTCCACTGGCAGTTTCTCCACAATCCCGACATCCAATTCACGTGCCACACCATCCACCTCCAACTCCAACCGCACCAACGGGTATGACCGAGTTGCATTAATACCCTGCACCACCACCACCCGAGCCGCGTTTATAGGGTAGCCAGTCAAGTTTTTCATCAGAGTCTGGGAAGCACCTGTATCGCGCAAGACCTCTACTTCATGCTTGCGCCCCGCCCACATCACGCAATCCCGCCCTCTATGGTCGCAAAAAACATCCTGAGCAGTGTTCGAGCCTCCCAGGTGCTTCTGCATTGGCTGTGCCTCAGCCTCTGACGAACTGCCCTGGGCAAACTCAGATGACTTCGGAGACACACCAATGTTGCAGGCCAAAGACACAGCTGCTGTAGGTGGTTTGCTAGGACAGACTCTTGCAAAGTGCCCCTTTTTATGACAATGATAACACTCCAACTCCCCTTTGGGCTTCCCTTGGTATTGGGAAGGGCCCGGCCCCTTCTTAACCTATCAAGTGCGCATGGGGGTAATTGGAAACGTCCCCCTGTGCTGACGTATTTGAGGTGTTTCCGTCACTAAAATATTCATTGTACCATTAATAGCATTAATACTTATCCATATGCGCCTATTATGGGTTGATTATAAAGGTATTAACCTGAAACAACAATAAAACAAGTGAAAACAGCGTTTGGATGGTCAAAATCGGAGATATAGCCCGCGAGTTGTATAATGTATGGGTGAGGCAAGCTGCTTTCCCGCCAATTTCCCCCAAGGCCACTGAGACACAGTCGATCGATACTCTCTCTCTCTCTCTTGCACTCGCTTGCCATCAGTGATGACAACACCCTGCTTGCAACTCGCTAATGTTAGCACGAAATATACCTCAGAATAAGGAATAACAGGGAAAATAGGTGATATCTGAAGGAGAGGAGGAAAGTGGGGAAGTGGGGGGAGAGGACTGAGATTTTGCATGGCCCAGGGGCCAAAAAAAATAAAAAAATAAAAAATAAAAATAAACAAAATATTTTTTTTTCGATGTCAAAAGTTGATTTTTTTTTTCACTCACTCTTAAGAGTCTCCCAGCAGTCCGCCAGGGGAACTCTTAAGAGTCTCCCAGCAGTTCCCGGGTTAAATGGGACGGTGCTAGTCTTGTGGTCAGTCTTGGTATCATGGCTCTTGTACTTGTTTGCATAAGGTATATCACTAACTCGGGGGGGTGGGGCGTCACGCCCCTTGTTACCTGCCTCACTACGCTGGGCAGACCCGCACCCACGAATTAGTGATAGCCGGAGGTCAGCCATCTCAGCTGGCTCCTGTAGAGTTTTTGGTTGCTTTTCTTTAAGGTTTAACGTCAGGTCCCCGCCCGTGCATTTGAAAAACTGCTCTAAAAGTACCAACTGTTTAATGTCGTCAAACGTAGTAGCTTTCTCCGACCTCAGCCAATTCCCAAAAGCATCGGACAGCTCCCGGGCATGCTCCAAAAAGGTGCTCTCCCGACCCTTGGTAACACCCCGGAACTTCAACCTGTACGTCTCTGGTTGTAGTTCGTATGCTCTCAGGACAGCCTCCTTGAGTTCCTCATAGATAATACAAGACTCTATAGGCAACGCATCGTAGGCTTTAAGACCCTTGCCTATTAATCTGGAGGATACAAGTGCTGCCCATTTATTCTCTGGCCACTGGTGTTCCTGGCACTTCTTCTCAAAGCGTGTGAAAAATTCTGTTACACCACTCTCATCAAACACCGGAACCAGTTTCAATAAGTGCGAGAGAGACTGCTCATGAACACAGTTACCAGCCCCAAGTCGCTGTCCCGTTGTCTCTACTTGCGACTTCTCTACGTCCATGTCGGCACAGTACCTAGTCGACTCAGCTTGGATTTTTGCTTGACTGATAGTTTTTCTCTCTTCTATCCTGGCTAATTCTAATTGTTGCTGAAGCTCACATTCCCTTTGTTGCTGCTGAAGCTTAGCTAATTCGAGCTGAAGCAATAATTCTGGAGTTAACCCTTGAGGAGGTGAAGCTGCTACAATGCTTGAAATTACCGGTGGTCCCCTCAGGGTCAACCCACCCTGCCAGTCACCACCCAACTGCGGAAGCGTACCCGGGGTCGGCAAACTACTGGGATGGCTGGGAGTCGAGTGTAGGGGAAGCATGGCCGAAGGGCTCTGAGCACTCAACCCATCTCGCTCACCAGTCACCCTGCCCAGTACACACGTTATCAAGTTATCCTGGTCATGCTGCTAGTAACCGCATGACCGATAGCTGTGGCCAGGCATTGAAGACCGTACCGATCCATACCCTCCAACCGCTCGGCAGTAACAGGCCATTGCAAAAATATCCTAGCATCCTCCTCACAGTTCACCCGATTAACCCTTTCATCATGCTGCTGTTCCTCAGTTTCGACATTACGTACTGTGTCTCCATTCTCCTCTGATCCGGTATAAGACATGATGCTCTCAAAAATTTCTCACCACAATATTCAGAAAAGAAGTACCCCAAACTCTTATGTAGCACTATTCACTTGCCAAAAATGTCTGAAGACTCTCAAGTGCTATACTACTTTGCCAAAAAAAATTAACGTGCCCACTATATTCATCAATAAAACAAATGACCACAACAATCCTGCAATTATCTCTTAGTTCACAAGATCCTGAGCTAGGTCGCCATTTGTTACGATCCAGGTTCTCAAAGACACAGGGCTCTTCAACATTGGACTAGATAATGGCAAAATGCAACAACGGTAACACTAGATCCAACCCCTGCCTTAAACACTGGAAAACAAAACACCATTACCGCCCTGAGTCGTGCCTGGACAACGAGGTATCCTATGACTCGGTAACTGGTGCATACACACTAGGCTGACGCTCGATGAAACAGCCTATTCTCAAACAGTAAAAGATTACTCGATTAGGTTACACAAAGAAAAGATAGTTAACGTGATTAATTAACGTTACGGTAGATACTCAAATAACTGGCACTCCTGTATTAAAGAAAGTGCAATGCTAGTCCGGCAACATCAACTGGAAACTTCTGAAATAAGTCTGATGCTGGGAAGATGTTCGTAAAGAATCTTGAACAATTATAATGCAGAATACGGGTCACAATAAATACTAGGACATATAGTAATAATAGGCAGGCGAATAATAAAGACTGCGCAAAGGTAGTAATGCTCGACAACTAAAGAAATGCTTCGTGACACAACGCAACAGCCTACTAGGGTTGTGCAACTCAACAACAACCTCGGCTCAAAAGTGCAGTGAATAATAATGTTGCATACATATAATAATAATGGGGGCTTATCTCTAACCAGTGTCTGCTCAGTTAATAAAGTCTAGCTGGGGTATCAAGGCAGGGCAACAATGGGTGAGCATGCGGCTCGTAGCCTAACGTTGTCCGAAGGTGGTATAATGACGATTACGTTATATGACGGGGATGCTCTCTTGATAAATCTAGGTCTCTAGTACCTAGTTCTATCCTGGCGATCCCTCAGAAGTCGACACAAAGAGGCAGCACTATGTTGTGAGGGATAGGCTATGGCCCTCTCACACCACAGCGCTGTGCTCGCAAAGTAAACCCACCCGAAGACAACTTAGGCTCCCACAGTACCTGTCGATGTCGTGCAGGGCTTAGCTAACACTGCACACATCGGAGACAACGACACAGTAACCTTACCCCTAGTCTAGCTTTAGATAACCAAGCAGAATCACTCAACACCTTGCCAGGGAGACATATACCGGTCTACAACCTTCCCGAGAGAGGACACATACGGAAAAGTCCGTCTCTCAAAAACCTCAATAAAGCCTAATACATGGAAATCTCTGAGAGCTCCGCGTACAATACGACTGGTCGACGGTGAACGTCTATGCTGAAACCAGAAGGGATGTTGAGTTTAATAAAGATTAGAGAATGAGAAAGGAGAAGTCGAGAGAGAGAAATAGTAGGCAAAGTGGCGAGTATGGGGGACAGAATTGCAAAGGATGTAGGTGATACGCGTGTCAGGCAAGCTCTGAGCTGGTAAAAAACATGAGGCCGCGACGGGAAGGGATTAGTTGACCACCCGGCCGCCAACGCCGTCAGCGCCCAAGCGAGCCGCGTCATAGCTCACCCCGCTGCCAGGTGTACTCCCTCACCCTCTCTCGCTCGCCTCCCACACAAGCAACATTTATATTATAGTGAATATAAAATATAAGGCGCGGTCACAGACCAAAACAAAGACCATTTCTAGACTGTCTGTGGCAACACGACCCTAATGAAATAAAGCAGATCATTCTTGGACAACTGTAGCCTATCCCCCCATCCTGGCGAGCGCTAGCGAGCTGCAATGCCCCACGCAACCATTCTGTTAACGCCGGGAGGCGTCACAGAACAAACTGACTATTGGCGAATTGACTTTCAGGTTTAATTCCAACCTGCCATTCTTCTCGCTGTTACTGTAATTGACTATCATGTATAATTCCAACCTGCCATTCTTCTTGCGGTTACTGTAATTGACTATCATGTATAATTCCAACCTGCCATTCTTCTTGCGGTTACTGTAATTGCCTATCATGTATAATTCCAACCTACCATTCTTTTTGCTGTTACTGTAATTGACTATCATGTATAATTCCAACTTACCATTCTTCTTGCTGTTACTGTAATTGCCTATCATGTATAATTCCAACCTGCCATTCTTCTTGCGGTTACTGTAATTGCCTATCATGTATAATTCCAACCTTCCATTCTTCTTGCTGTTACTGTAATTGGAAACGATAACTCTGTCTGGCTGTCTATTCTCAAATGAATGTGGTTATTATCAGTAAAAGTATTATATATGTGACACTTCCTAGCAGTATCATATATTGGGAAATGAGAAGGGATAACAAAAGGAATACAAGTGGAATGTACGAAATAATGCGAACAACAACAGATCAGCTGGACAGATCACTAGAGTCGTATAATAATTATAAACAATAAAAGCAATGGCACATACATCATGCATAGCTCAATTAGCTCTACTTGTTTAGCGATGCTGTTAATTAGGCGAGGACTGGGTTGCATTAATTTTTGTAAACCTATTTTGTACAACATCTTGAGGCAACTTAATCCTAACGTGTACGATGTGGTTGAACAATATATACATAACTGGCTCTGTAATAACTAAAGGATCCATTTTTATTTTAATATTTCTTCTACTGTTACTTGACTCGTCACCTGTGATTTATTTGTGAACATCTAGATAATCATGGCCCTTGGAGATCTTGTATGTTGCAATTAATACAGTTTTCATTCTGAGCTCAGTCAGACCAAACAGGTTCAACTCACCAAGACATTACTACCACGTCATATTCTAACTGTGATATCATTTTGATCACCCTTCTCTGAATAATCACCAAATTTACACATCCCTTCTACAATTTGGTAAAGGAAAATGTACACAATGCTCTAGAAGGGGTCGGACGAAGGAGTTTCATAACATTCGATGTTTTCCAATTTGAACTTAGAATTACTTCCCAATCAGCCAAATTACTTATTTTGACTTGATGATTGCTTCCAAACAGTAGATGGTGGGGTGACTGATGCCAGATAATGCTACGCTCTGATCTTTTACCAGTATCCTTTGCTTCCAAAAGTATTACTGTAAAGTTGAATTTCAATGCCACTTGCGCAGATCAGTTAAATTACTATATTGTGGTATTGCTGAATCTCTAGTATTACTAGTGTTGTGTTTAGTTTATTTCTTATTATCGTGTCATCAGCAAATGTATATTTTTTTCAAGAGAGGCTTTCATCATTATCATTAATACATACTAAGAACGTAACTGGAAGCAGCTCAGAGCCCTGCGTCATACTACTAACGATATTATGCTAATAGGATTCCCTACCGTTTATGACAGCTCGCTGCTCTATATTCGTAAGCCATTCGCTAATACACTGAATACATTTTTGAATATCAGTAGGTGTTTCCGTATACAACCAATATTACCACTAATTTTATTGACGGTAACACATATATGCAGTATATTGCCCAGTAAGCTATTGTTATACTGTAATTATTGTGTTATTATTTAGTAACACCCCGTTCTTCATATTAATCATCAATTATAAACTCCAAAGCACTTGAATAAACTAATAAAAACATATGGTCCTATAACTATTTTTGTATTAAAACGTTGGGTATGTTTTGTAAATAAGGATTTTAATTAGTCCTCATTAGCCAAAATATAGAAATTGCTCTGCATGTTTAGGGAAAACAAATGTCATTTTCTGTTAAAGAGTATGGGTTGGTCATATTCAAGTAACATAAACATTGCTACTATATAAATTAAACTGCTAAAAGTTATAGGTAGCTTTTACACCTAACGAGCGGCCTAGGCGGTAAATAATATATGTAGCCACCAGCGGGGTGTTTTTAGCCAAAATAGGGCTGTTTACGTGATCATTTTCATGCCTAAATAAGACCCAGAGCATAAAACAAGCATCTATCCCTGAAAGGGCATAAACAGAGCTTTCCAATGACACCACAACGATCCTTGTATGACCGCTAGTTTTCGTGCAACAACCGCGCAACACGAGTGCAAAAACCATGTAATTCGGTACTTTCCCCATACATTTCAGTATGTAGCGAGTGTGAGAGGGTGGAGGAGGGTGGACTTCGTGTCAGTAGGCCCGCCGCGGTGGTCTGGAGCAGTCATACGCTCGCTACTCTCCTGCCACCACTTGTCTCTCTCTCTCAGCAACATTACGTGCTGAAATTGCCACACGACCTATGTCGCGCGCCGCCACATAGTCCAAATTTATTTAACTCGACTTATGTTGCGCGCCGCTAAAGAAGGGTTAATCTCTCTGTGTCTTATTGTCACGCGTGGAAAGGACTTTCTTTCCCCTTCCAACATTTGTCGTAGCCCTTGGAAGGGGAAACACCAACATATATATTTATGACAACAAATCTCAGACTAGACGTCTTTCCGACATCTGTGGCCTCAATACTAGTTTGCGATCAGACATAATTATTTCTCCTACAGAGATAGTGCATTTCATGTATATGATATTATCAGTATTAGCATACCTACTTTATTATATCCCAACTCGACTATTCCTAATCTTAACCCTTCCTGCCCGGGTGTCATTTTAAAATGGCACCGCGGCAGATGGCCAGGAGCCCGAGTGTCATTTTTAAATCTGTAAGCTTGAAAGCCTATTAAGCTTGGTTTGAAAGCTGTGCGTCCGACGCATGTAAACAAAGCCTGTCTTTGCGACAGGCGCCTCCGAAAACAAGAAGGAGACGTCGGATCAATGTTGTTGTTGTATGCTATAACGAGATTAGTGTCTGCAAATGTCCGATATTGCTAACATCGCATCGAATCTCTCTCCACGGAAATCGTCATCACAACTGAACCAGTTGACCTAGAGAGCTCTACGCATCGTCAGTCTACAGATAAGAAACACGGCTACGTTCAGAGATGTGTGGGAATTCTCTAGCAGTTAAAATAACAAAGATACGGCTAGCCTATTATGACGTTTTTCGGCCAGATCGCCCGGATTTCAATAATGTTCTTAGGATGGCGAGCCCATGCAAGAAGGGTTAATCTTTGCAATTAAAATATATATAATATGACATAAAATATTGAAGATCACAACACGAGGTGCACGATGGTGGGACGATGTGGCAACTGCGCACCACACGCTCCACGAACCCCGAGCAGGGACACAGCTTCACTCGCTCTCGCCGCACCACACTGACAACGTTTCCCACTACTATACTCCATGTTGACCCACCATGCCTCTTCCTGCAAAAACTGTTACCCCTGTGAAGAAGGTTAGGAAGGCAGTGCGGCCACGACCACCAGTCACTGAGGAGAAATATTTAGACATAATGGCCCCACCAAATGATGAGGACGACGCCTTAAGTGATGTGGAAGTTCCCGACCTCACCCTACCACATGCTGACACATCCGATCACACGCCTGTACCAGACGATCATGAACCCACTGTTTCAACGCAGGAACAAGCAGGGCATAATTCTAGCCATGACGAGGGTGAAACACCACCACAACAACCATCAACCAAGAAAGGCAAGAGGTGCCAAAAAATGAAGGAGTACGCCATGTTCAAGTAGGATGTGGAGAAGGACCTTGGGGAGTGGTACAGGGATAATACCCTGTTCTACAACAAAGACCTGCGTTAATTAAAAAACGCAGATAAGAAGAACCGCTTGATGGAGGAAAAGGCGGCATCCCTGAAGCCTCCAGTAACTGGTAAGTCAATGTGATACATTTGTTACATGTGCATTCGTCATAATATTTTATTATGCCACCCCGCCATTACCATATATTAATAAGACCACCAGTATGCTGCGAGCATGTGTGATTCGATACACAAATTATAATGTTGCTGAACACAGTGATTTCGTAGTTTATGTTTACGAATGTTAATTTAATGGCGTATATTAGGTTGACGACTGTACTCTCATACCATGCAAAAAATTTAATTCCATAAGCAGGTTACGTTACGTGCATACAATATTTGTTAATGCTTCTTTTGACCTTCATATATTCCTATATTATTGAATATTAATAATGCTTCTTTCGTCTTCCCACAGTTGCCAATTGCGATTTTGGTTTGAGTCCATGAGGACCCGTGTTGGGAGGCTAAAGTTGGCAGTCAGTGAGTCCGGCCAGCCACCTCCCATGACTGAGCGAGATGCCTGGATCTTCCAGATATTTGGTTTCCTCGATCAGCATATTCCAATTAATACAACCTTGGTATGATATAAATCTTTGATCTAAATCTGTTTTGGGTTGGGTATGTCTTAACCCTTAAAAAGCGGCTCACCACATAAGTCGTATTTAATAAAGCTGGACTATGTGGCGGCGCTCGACATAGGTCGAGTGGCAATTTCAGCACGTAATGTTGCTGAGAGAGAGAGACAAGTGGTGGCAGGAGACTAGCGAGCATATGACTGCTCCAGACCACCGCGGCGAACCTACTGACACGAATCTCAGCTCCCTCCTCCCTCTCTCACTCGCTACATACTGAATTATATGGGGAAAGTGGCTAATTACCTGCTTTTTGCACTCGCGTTGCACGGTTATTGCAAGAAAACTATCCATCATACAAGGATCGTTATGGTGTCATTCGAAAGCTCTGTTTATGCCCTTTCAGGGATAGATACTTGTTTTACGTTCTGGGTCTTATTTAGGCATGAAAATGATCACGTAAACAGCCCTATTTTGGCTAAAAACACCCCGCTGGGCGGTACATATAAATAAACCGCATAGGCCGCTAAAGAAGGGTTAAAAGATACTTATTTCTGGCAGTGACGTTGTGTACATTACTTGCCGAATTAAAGGAGATACCGGTGATTAATTATGCATGAATATGATTGTAGATTTTTTTTTATGATTCCTCTTTATAAATATCAACAATTTCTAGTATTCAAAGATCCTTGAATACCAAATTTATGCGTGCAAGAAAATTAGCATAATCTAATAGCCTTACTATTTTCTTTTGAATAAGAAATAGAGGTTGTAGTATGGTCTTTTGGGCTGAACCCCAAACTATGTTGCAATATTCCAATAAGGATACATTAGGCTATAGTAAATTGTTACAAAAGCCTCCTTAGTTAAATTATGCATAATTTTATATATTATCCCTATTGTTCTTGAAAGTTTACTCTGAATATACCTAATATGATATTTCCACGTAATTCTGCTATAAATGAAAATACCCAAAAACTTAGTAGTAAAGACTCTCTCAATTGTTCGCTACTATGTTCGCTATTTTGGTATCATCTGCAAATTTGGAAATTGTACATGAAAGATCGTCATTGATGTCAAAAACTCTGCGTAAGCAGAGTTTGGTATCGCCTCCCGTATAGTGGGTACCACCAAAACAAAAATCTGTCGTCGTCATTGTCGTCGTCTGTCTGTCCCGAAACTCCTCCTAGACCGTTGGACAGATGTTCACCAAATTTTACACAAACATTTGTTGGGTGAATGCTAACATCAGACAAAAAGATGTTTTGAATTTGTGGAATAGTTATGATTTTAGATCCAAAATATGGTTTTAACCCCCCCCCCCCCCCCTGCTATGATGCCGTTCTGTGTGTGTATGCCCCGTAGGGGCTCACACACAGAACGCCTTCGTTCTGGAGGCGAAAACATCTCGCCCCGTATTTGTTAGGTTAAGTTAGTTTAGTTGACATTAGAAGAAATGGTAGTAATAGTCGGGATGATGGTAATTGTAGTGATAATGGTGATAATATTGGTGATGATGGTAATTGTAGTGATAATGGTGATAATAGTAGTGATGATGGTTGTAGTTGTAGTGATGATGACAGCAGTGATGATGATGACAGTAGTAGATATGATGGTGACTACTAGTACTAGTGATGATGGTCATAATAGTAGTGATGATGGTGACAAGTAATGATGATAGTTGTAGTAATAATGATGACATTAGTGATGATGGTGACAGTAGTAGTGATGATGGTGAGTAGTAGTGATGATGGTGATAGTTGTAGTGATGATGACAGTAGTAGTGATGATGAGAGTAGTAGTGATGATGGTAAGAGTATTAGTGATGACTATAATAGTAGTAGTGTTGATGATAGTAATGGTGATAGTGACTAGTAGTGATGATGGTGACCCATCGCAGAGTTGGGTATGCCGTTTTGATTTTGGGCAAAACGACACATCTACTTTATTCATATATATTAAGAAAAGAACGGCTCCGAGCACTGACCCCTGTGGCGCACCACTTGTAAAAAATGTCCAGTCCGAGGCTTTAACGTTCATTACTACTCGTTGCTTACGCCCAGTAAACCAATTCTCAATCCATCGAAGTACTGTACATATCCTATGCCATGAGCTTTTAATTTTATCAAGAGACACTCGTTGGAGACTTTTATCAAATGTTTTTTTGAAATCAAGGTAGACAATGTCGACAGCTTTACTTTCGTCACACAAGTTGAAGATGTCATGAAAAAAGTCAAGTATATTTGTTAGGCATGAAAGCTTGTTTCGGAAACCATGCTTTAATTATATTCTTTTCTTCTAAATGGATTACAAGTTTATCTCTGATGATTGTTTCGAGCAATTCACTTAATTATGATTGAAGTCAAACTTATTGGACGGTAGTTGCAAGGTAGTGATTTGTTTATTTTGTTTAAATATGCATTACATTAGCTAATTTCCATTCATTGGGTACAATGCCACTTCGCATTGTATTATTAAAAAGTAGTGCTAATGATTTTGATATCTCGTCTCTTATTTTGTTTAAAACTCTAGGAGAATTAGTATCAGGTTAAGAGGATTGATTATACTTTAGTTTGTTGATGCTGTTTAGTACATCTACTTCCGTGATTATGATATCACTTTAAAAATCATTATTGTTTATTATATATGGTGTGGAATGAGGAATTGAATTCAGATCCTCTTAGATTAAGACTGATGCTGAAAAGTTACAGAGACTATTACTCATCTAGACTTCATCATCGACAAGATCACCATTTTCATTAGTAAGTGGTCCGATATGAGATGTTATCACCTTTTTACGTCTAATATATCCATATAATTGTTTTGGATTTGACTTACTTAAGCTTGCACTACGGGATTCCAAATTGTTCTTACTTCGTTCAATCAGTATTTTGCCATTCCGTCGTAGAGTAAGATACCTTAGCCTGTCTGATTAATTCTTCGGTCTATTGAAAGTATTGTGGGCAGTTTTTTTGTTGGCAAGAAGACAATTTATAATGTTATTTTCGGTGTTCCACCACTTAGGTTTATTGTTTTGAGTTGGGCATCGACTTGTCATAGGGATGCAAGAAGTAATGGCATTATTATATATTTCTGAGGAGTTCCATATTTCATTATCAACACTAATGTGATTTATGAAGTTCCAAACTGTTATGGCAACAATAGTCGGTGGTTTATTGAAATTGGCTTTCTTGACATTGGGTACCTCTTCATACTCTCATTTGATTTATTGTTTAGGAATTTGATGTTGTAAAGATTTCAAACCATTAATAGTGTATTCATATGAACGACCTGTTGGGTCTATTATTTGTAATTATAATAAAGTTTTAGGAAATCTTTCAGATAATGATATTTTCAATAATAATAAATGCGTGTGTGAAAGAGTCATGGATATGCCAGCTAGCAGACGTGATGCACTAGCAAAGTTCATTTATAGTCCGATATGTCACATATTAACAGGTGATGTAGAACTAGTTAAATATTTTGCAAACGACAAATTAGCGGAGCTATGTCGTAAAGGGTTTAAATTTAGAATAGGGAGTAATAAAGTAACATGGGACATAATTTTAAAAGATATTGTTTTTTTCAGTCAATAAATTAAAAGATAAATTGTTAAAAATTGCGTGCTGCAATGCGAGAGAACTAGAAGCATGGTCTAAATTATTAATTAAGTTAATTAGAAATAAAATTTTCTCGCTTAAAAATGAATTTAATCTTTCAGATTTTATAGACTATAATTATAATAAGCTTAAAGCTGATTTAATAAATTTACATAAACATTTTGTAATCACTACAGTAGATAAAGCCAGCAATAATTATAGCTTCACATGTAAGACATTTTATCTTGAAAATATGAAAAAAGAATTAGGTATTAAGGGTAACATATTACGTAAAAATATTTGCGGTAATTCTGTTTATGAAATTCAAAATAATCTGAATATTGATAACTTAATCGATGAACATACCAAGAAAATATAATATTTGATATTAAACTTTCTGATAAGAACAAGTGCATTGCAAAATTATACATGTTACCTAAATTTCATAAAAGACCTTATAAATATCGCTTTATTGCCGGAGCAAAATTTGCTACCACTAAAACTCTATCAGAACAAGTAGAAATTGCTTAAAATACATTAAAAGTACTCATAAAAGATATTGTAATACCATCATGAGAAGAACTGGCATTAACTATTATTGGAGTGTTGACAATTCGTTAGAAGTTATTGATAAAATAAATACCATGCCGAAAGTTACCTCGGTACATAGCTTCGACTTTTCAACTTTGTATACCAATTTGCCTTTAGATTTAGTATATTCAGAGCTTTGCTTTATTATAGATTTGCACTTTGACAGGTTCGTTAGGAATGGTAATTATTTCATAAATGTTTATACATATTTTAATAATGCATCACTTAGCTCTACTCCCACTAGTTCTGTATATTTTGATAGAACTAAACTTAAAGATGCCCTTAAATTCCTCCTTTTCAATACTTATGTTAGATTCGGGCCGTACATTTTCAAACAAATATTAGGAATTCCTATGGGTGGAAATGCTAGCCCTTTAATTGCAGACTTATTCTTGCTTGCTTTAGAATTTAAATATATAAAAGACTTAGTTGACAGTAGCAAGAAAAATAAAATTCCAGAAAAATTAGCACTTGCTAAACTGTTAAGTAATAATAGTAGATATATTGATGATATTCTTGTTTGCAATTTGTTAAATTTTAATCAAGTTGCTAAACTTATTTACCCTAATTCTATTCCCCTCACACAATGTAACGTAAATTATAAAGTTGAAAATTTTCTTGATATAAATATAGAGATTGTTAATGAACAGTGCATACTTAAAGTATATCACAAAGTTGATGATTTTAATTTAACGTAATAAACTTTCCTTTCCCTAGTAGTAATATCGATAGTAAAATCACTTATAATTGTTTTTATTCCCAATTAATAAGATTTTGTAAAATCTGCACTAAAGTAGATGACTTTTGGGCTAGAGCTAGGTTACTATACAGACTCTTAGTGGACAGAGGTTTTGAGGCAAGTAAATTGTTCCATAAATTTAATCTTTTTAGGGTCAATTATTGTGACTGTATTCTAAAATTTGACATTAATAATTTTAATCAAGCATTTTTAACTTGAAGTTTCTTGTATAACCTCTGCTTACTTTTTGTCTGTATTTATTGTTTATCTTTTTCTTTTTCTATTATTATTATTATTATTATTAATATTGATGATTTTTTAAATTTATTGTTCTTGTTAAAAGAGTACTCTTTGTTTAAATATGTTGTTACTTCATATTTTGCAATTATTTCTCTTTATATTATATGTATTCATTGTCGATAGTATCAATTGCTTACTTTTGCGATTTCCTTAGTTTATTTGTGCTATAAATGTAGGTTATTTGTAGGGTAGTTATTGATAGGGGTCACTTGAGGCATGCTATGCTTACAGGTACCTACCCGATAGCACTATCGTTAGTGAGTGCTGTACTGTATTTTATATATTATTTTGTAATAGTATAGATATCTTATCAATATTTGTATTTTTACTATTGTTAATGTCTTGTCATGTTGCAAATTTGATTTTAAATAATATTTTGACATTTAACATGTAGTTTCTTTATTCATGCAGAGTTTAGTAAAATTTGCCAGAACGTCCCGGACTTCCCAAACTTGACTACTTCCTTTAACGTGACGATAGTGCGTTGTTATATGTGCGATTAGTTTGCTTGGGAAACAGATTAACTTGCTTATGTAGTAATGTACACCCTATGTGGTGGATTGTGTTCTTTTATTTAATAATTTTCATTTTAGTAAGCGTTGTTTCCACATAGCGATTTTGATAATTTAATTGACTTTATATTGTCCTTGTCCCAATTTTGGTTTGTTTAGTTTGCAAGTTTTACATTTTAATTGAATATGATCGAACAATGATCACTTGTACTAAATTCATCTCCTACTCGCACTTGGTTTACTAAGTCGTCTTTAGTTGTAAAAATTAGATCAAGAAAGTTGTTGCTCCATGTTGGATATTGAACAAATTGAAATAATCTACTTTCTAGTAGATTAGAGTACAGGTCCAATCCCGTGTTAGATGTTAGAGATTCACCCCACTGAGCTACTGGCAAGTTGAAGTCTCCAAAAAGTATGACATCTTCGTTATCACTAATTTCAGCAATTTGGTCATAGACTTTTCTGTCAATGTTTAGTGATTGTCCAGGGGGGCGATATATTAGTCCAAGTGTTATCTTTTCTTGAGGCTTATTTTTCAAATGAACATAAATCATCTCAATGTTATCTATAAGTTTGACTGCTCTTTGCGTGTGTGTGGTTGTGTTTTTATGAGTATGTTTAGTGTGTGTATGTGTGTGCTGTTGTTTATTTATGTATGATGATTTGTGTGTTTTTTTTTTTTTTTTTTTTTTAAGTAAGGCTATTACAATGGTCCTCGTTGCCCATTTGAATTATTGTACCCTGCTTCAATATTTAAAAAAATGCACATGTATATTATATTGTATGAACTTTGTGCACACACCTGTATGTCTCAAAATGTATAATGTACATATTTATAGAAATACAATCAATATGTTATTTGATATAACATATGTTGCTATACATGCGTAATGTTACTGTTTATCTGACTAAATCTGGGATGTAATAATGCAGTATACTTGATTTGAACATATGCTCTCTTCAATTGTCTGCAATCGTAAAGTGATGCAAATTTGCAATGAAACATTTTGACACTGTACAGTAATATTTTGAAACTTTTCCATTAGAATCATGTTCAGATTCATTGATTTTACTTAGTCAATTTGCTCTATCTCAATGTTTACTTTAAATAATTACAAATATTGTAATCACAATATTGATAGCGGTTGCTAATCACTTTATATGCATCTGTAGTAAATACTCGGTTTTACTTTGGGTAAAGCGAATATTTACAGCAAAATTTGTAATCCCTTCTGTATCGTCGATATCTGTGTCTTGTATTCTGGCTACTACTAATCAAATATATTAAGTATAGTAAGGATATCTAGCAATTATAAGGCTTCGAACTATCTGTTTCAACCCTTTTACCTAACAAGATGTTCCTTAAGCTGTACAAAATCGTCTAGATATAGCTATAATAAAATACATATGACGTCACCGGTACATAGAGGGTTAAATAGATAACATTTTAGATGAATATCTAGTCATAATCATGTATTGGATTAAACACATTCATTAAACCTTACATCAAACTTAAATACTAATCATTATTCTTCAAGTGGAAAGATCCAACCAGTCATATGATTCCTAACCCAACCAGGTAAATGACTAAATAATCCCATGGAATCTGTATTATCAGTAAGAACAAAAACCAGAGGGATAAAGTCCTGTTGAACTATCATACTAGCAGCCACCGTGGTCACTAAAGCTCCTAGTCCTTGTTTCCTGTATTCCTTCCGTGTCTCCAACATAGCCAGGTCCCCGAACAGGGAGGACAGGATCCAGGCGACGGGAAGATCCTCGTCCCCAGCGAAGGGTATGTTGTCCAGGTCCACAATTCTATACAGTTTATAAAGAATCAGTGGGAATTATGTGTAAAGACTATCTCCATCAACCTTCTGAAAATCCATATACCCTTCCTAATCTGATGAAGTAATCTAGTAATAGCCACCTTTATCATTCCACATTCGTGGAATGTTCTAGGTTTGGAAATTTGTATTTCAGATAACCCACACACAGACAGAAGAGTTAGTATTGCAGGACAAGTGAGTGGGAGTCTGGAAGAGGATGAGGTGGTGACTGGTGTGATATGGGTGTGTCTGGGGAGGGTCTGTACTCAGCCGGATACCTTACCCTCTACGCATGCGCGAAAATGTAAGCCTCCCTTGGCCCCGCCCACTGCCGAAAATTTAAAAATATTATATTATATTAGATTAGATTAACCTAACTTAACCTAACCTAACCTAACCTAACCCTAATATAATATGAAATATTATAACATAACACAAATAACAAAATAAAAATATAAAAATATAGGCCTACTAAACTTCGAGCCGAAAATGTACAAATATTATATTATATTAGATTAGATTAACCTAACTTAACCTAACTTAACCTAACCTAACCTAACCCTAATATAATATTAAATATTATAACATAACACAAATAACAAAATAAAAATATAAAGATATAGGCCTACTAAACTTCGAGCCGAAAATGTACAAATATTATATTATATTAGATTAGATTAACCTAACTTAACCTAACCTAACCCTAATATAATATAATATAATATAATATAATATAACATAACATAACACAAATAACAAAATAAAAATATAAAAATATACTAAACTTCGAGTGGGATCGAACACTGGATATCTGAATGCCAGGCGAGAACTCTAGTGACTGTACTACAGACCGAGCTGGCAGGAACGGTTGGAAGGGTTTATTTAAACACGGGGGGGCGGGGCCAAGGGAGGCTTACATTTTCGCGCATGCGTAGAGGGTAAGGTATCCGGCTGAGTACAGACGCTCCCTGTCTCTGGTGATAGCAGTCCCCCTGCTATCTGAAAGGGGTGTTTCCGGGTGGATGGGACTCAATAGCCTTGGCGGGCAACCCATCTAGGGGAATAAACACTAAACAAATTACCGATGAGCGACACGTTAATCAGTGCCACTTACAGGTGGCGATCTCTATAAGAGAAGACAGTTAACAGATGGGGAGATTGCCGGCATCAATCGAACAAAGCAATACCCAGGGGAGGCCTCTAGGCATATAATAAGGAGTTGCTGGAACTCCTGTTTCATCTGTCTGGCTTCCCTTACTGTTTTTGTTTGTGCCTCGCCTACACAGTGATCCAGCTGGCTCTCACAAACACCCTCCTGCTGTCTACTTCACTACACTAAACAAGCACACCACACTTCTCTCCGTCACAAAAAAAAAAAAAGTATTCGTCTCTACCAGCTGAATCTGACTCGGTAGTTTGTCCGTCCCTATTAGGCTTTACTCGGTCTTGCTGGAGTTATTTCGTCCCTACCTGCTTTCAACTCTGGGGGAGGCGCTTGTCACAGGCAGCTCTGCCTTTTGTCTCTCTCATCCGCATAGAAAAAACAAGTAATCGCAAGGAGAATAAAACTTTAAGGGGGGAAAACTGGATTTTCATTATTTGTTGATGGATTTCGTACAAAACTTATAAAACAAACAACAAATACATCAAATTTTTCAATGGGCAAAAGGCCTATCTCCCCATTATTACGTTGGTAACAAGTTGGTCGTGTTTATTGTAAAAGTTTGTTTCCATGGCTTGACGAATCACAGCCTTGCCGAGTCTGCACACCTTGAATCCCGCGGGGCACCTGTAACATTGTCAGTCAATCAGTAGACAGCCCTTACGATCACAAGGGGTAGGGAGGATCAGCAAGGGAATGGAGTTCTCTAAAAGGGGCTCCAGTCCTAGCTATATTCTTGACTTACAGTGTGCTGCCTTAATAATCCAGAAGGGTTGATAGCCTCTAAAGGCCTGTTTTAACTAACTAGGATCAGCAAGAGACACAAGAAAGAAAATTGAGGTGACAGGAGAAGAACACATACAGCAGTTCGCCCGCACAAAACAACCATACAAGCATTCAGAAACACCAATCACTTATCAGCCCCCGAAATCAATGGTACTGTATAAATACGCAATTACCTTTATTGAACCATCCCTGTTGTATTTAAGGGAAGGATTTTAGTTTGTTCCTTAGACCGTCATCATGCTCAAAATAACGCCCCCTAGACCACTTTTCCAGATACATATATACACTTTATGGTAGAAAAAATATTCGGGCCGAAGGCCGGTTCCTATTAGATTATAGGATCGTTATCTCGCCAGGAAAAATAATTGACATATAAATGGCACAAAAGATCTTAATATTAAATAAGAAATAGTGCGAAAGGTCTTGAAATCGACAAGCTAATTGAACAAACGTTTTATAATCTCAAAACTAATGTGGTAAACATAAGGGAGAAGGGGATCCAGAAAAAGCGACTACCTCCCCTTTAATACCTTCTATACCGGCAACGTCATTTTTATTTCATTCTATCTACAGTATATTTAGACGATTTTGTGAAGTTTAAGTAGGATATGTGGTAGTAAAAAGGGTATAGTGAGATAGCTCGAAGCCTGTTAATTGCTGGAGGCCTTTTTTAATTAAAGTTAATAGCATCGTTTAATAGCTAGAATTAAGTAAATGGCACGGCATCAGTACTGTAAGGGTTGAAAATAAACCAACTTACATCAAAGGTATAGATTCGTGTGGTGGCTCGTAGGTGAAGACTTGGGCACGTTCGTAATAGTGAGTCGTGTCCTTGCAATGGGTTAGCTTCTTCAGTGCCTCCTCTAGATAGGGCGGCAGATTTATGACCCAAGTCTTGTCCCACCAATCAATGATCTGAAAGCCTTCCAACGCCTTCACCGTCAAGGGCACCTCCTCCTTCAGGCAGAATGAGGAGATTTCTGGGGTCTCTCCTTTCTCTGAAGATTGATTTTTGGAATATTAATCCTTTGAGGAATATGAAGTATTTTGACAGTTTGTTCTGGCTATCAGTCTACGATTTATCTTCCATGCAGAATAAAGAGATTTCCAGGAGTTTCTATTTTCTTTGAAGATTGATACATTTGGAATAATAGTTAAAAATGTATTCAAGATATCCTGGCAGAAATTGCTGTTTACCTGTATTTGGTACCTTATACTGCATCTAACTTGCAACAATTACTATACAAAAGTTAATCAACTCTGCGTAAGCAGAGTTTGGTATCGCCCCCCCTGTATAGTGGGTACCACACAAAAAAATGTCTGTCGTCGTCGTCGTCGTTGTTGTCGTTGTCGTCGTTGTCGTCGTTGTCGTTGTCCGTCTGTCTCGAAACTCCTCCTAGACCGTTGGACGGATTTTCACCAAATTTCACATGAACATTTGTTGTGTGAATGCGAACGTCAGTCAAAAAATATTTTTTGAATTTATGGAATAGTTATGATTTTAGGTCCAAAATATGGTTTTACCAGGCCCTCTATCCCCTCCCGGAGGCTGCCCATCATCACTACTACTATAACCATCATCATTACTACTGTCACAAATATTACCATAATTTATTCTACTGTCACCATAATAACTACTACTGCCATCATCACCATTACTATGAACTTCATTACCACAACTATCATCATCATCACTACAAATTTCCCCATCCTCACTACTACTCACCATCATCACTAATACTCACACCATCGTCACTACCATCATCACTACTGTCATTATTATCACTACAACTATCATCATTACTTGTCACCATCATCACTACTATTATGACCATCATTACTACTACTGTCACCATCATATCTACTACTGTCATCATCATCACTACTGTCATCATCATCAATACAACTACAACCATCATCACTACAATTATCACCATTATCACTACTATCACCATTAATCCAAATATTACTACCATCACTTCTAATGCCAACTAAACTAACTTAACCTAGCAAATGCGTAGCGAGATGTTTTCGCTCCCAGAACGAATGCGTTCTTAGTGTGTGAGCCCCTTCGGGGCTCACACACTAAGAACGCCATCATTGCTGGGGGGGGGGGGGGGGGGCAAAACCATATTTTGGACCTAAAATCATAACTATTGCATAAATTCAAAAACACTTTATTGACTGACTTTTGCATTCACGCAACAAATGTTTGTGTGAAATTTGGTGAAAATCCGTCCAACGGTCTAGGAGGAGTTCCGAGACAGACGGACGACGACGACGACGACGACGACGACAGACATTTTTTTTCGTGTGGTACCCACTATACGGGGGGGGGGGGGGATACCAAACTCTGCTTACGCAGAGTTGATTATGTACGATTAAGTACGACAGGTTGGGTAAGAGGTATCCTCACCAGGATTCGAACCCACTCACTCCAGGTATATTTGGGAGAGTCGGGCACCGTAACCACTCGGCCATGAGCGGATATAAGGAAAGCAACCTTAGTTCATATTTGAGGAACCAGGTTTTTAGTCTCGTGGAGGACTATGCCTTCGACCACGTGGTGAGTTTATTAGACTTCGACCATGACTATTTTTACGCTTCCCCCCCCCCCGCCAACTCCTCCACGAGACTAAAAACCTGGTTCCTCAAATATGAACTAAGGTTGCTTTCCTTATATCCGCTCATGGCCGAGTGGTTACAGTGCCCGACTCTCCCAAATATACCTGGAGTGAGTGGGTTCGAATCCTGGTGAGGATACCTCTTACCCAACCTGTCGTACTTAATCGTACATAATTGATACATTTATTGGGTTCATTGATTTCATTAATTACGATTAGTTGTAAGTTAATTGGTGGGTTGATGATAACATACATTTTTGGAGGCTCTTTCCAAACTGAACACAGTTGTTTAACCCCTTTTGGACCGGCTACATCTTTTTAACTGTGTCTATCTATATTTAGAGGATTCTGTGCAGTTTAAGAAGGATCTATGGTAGTAAAATTAGTTGAGGGAGACAGTTTGAAGTAACTTAAATGCTGGAGGCCCTTATGAAACTGAATAAAATAGTCTAATAGTAGTCTTAATACAGTTAACCCTTTCCCTGCGGGTGACGTTCTGGAACGTCCTGGCAATTTGCAGCAATTTCCAGGCTTTAAAAGCCTGTAAAAAACGTAAAAATCGAGCGTAAGTGGGCGGGAGCGTGAGGGACTCACCTCCGACCCTCAGAGCAGCCAGCAGCCCACTGAGGTAGACTGTGTCTCGCGTGGGTCTCTCACTGCCTCTCACAACAGTGTTGCAAAGCGAGCGAGTGCTAACAAATAGCGGGTTTCCCACGTTTCTATGGCACCGTTGCGGGTGAACCAGGCCACGTACGAGGCCCGTTCTGGTCTCATTTTGAAGCTATTTTCGGCTAGTTTTCGGCAGAATACAGTTCACTTAATGCAGATGCTTGAATAATCATTCAGGAGTGCCTGAATATGCCCTAAATAGCCAAAACACCCCGCAGAGAAAGTGTTAAACAGACACAACCGGTACAGAAGGGGTAAATAGTAGCCAGAATAAAGTTAAAGGACGGCACCAGTGCTGTAGGAGATACATAACTCACCTTCCACATCTTCGACACAACATGGGATCCCGGGAAGTCAGCCAGGATGTAGTATTCATGTACGGCACCGGTACTGTAGGAGATATATAACTCACCTTCCACATCTTCAACACAGCATGAGGTCCCGGGGAGTCAGCCAGGACATAGTATTCATGTACGGCACCGGTACAGTAGGAGATATATAACTCACCTTCCACATCTTCAACACAGTATGGGGTCCCGGGGAGTCAGCCAGGACATAGTATTCATGTACGGCACCGGTACTGTAGGAGATATATAACTAACCTTCCACATCTTCAACACAACATGGGGTCCCGGGGAGTCAGCCAGGACGTAGTATTCATGTACGGCACCGGTTCTGTAGGAGATATATAACTCACCTTCCATATCTTCAACACAACATGGGATCCCGGGGAGTCAGCCAGGACATAGTATTCATGTACGGCACCGGTACTGTAGGAGATACATAACTCACCTTCCACATCATCAACACAACATGGGATCCGGGGGAATCAGCCAGGACGTAGTATTCATGTACGGCGCCGGTACTGCAGGAGATATATAACTCACCTTAAACATCTTCAACACAACATGAGATCCCGGGGAGTCAGCCAGGACGTAGTATTCATGTACTGAACAAAACCCTCGGCCCTGGGCAAGGAGACTGTTGTACATCTGTGTAGAGAATGAGTTGTGTTATGGTCTATATATTAACCTCTTTTGTACCAGCGACGCATTTTAATATTTAATTCTAGCTATATTTAGATGGATTTGTGCATTTTAATCCTTTCAGACTCATATGATGCAGGGGTTGCCAGATTAGCAATAAGAAATAGAGTTATCTCACTCTTGTAATTACCTCTCCAAAATTAGTTTTCAGCCCACAGCTAACTCAAAGACAACTGCAGAGGTTGAAGTAACTAAACTAAAGGTTTATAAATACCCTTGATGGTAACAAAAGCTTTAAAGTATCCCTAATAGGATCAAAATCGCGTCATGGGTCGGAGAGGGTTAAGAAGGATATAGGGTAGCTAAAAGGTATAATTGAGGCTTTCTGTAGCCATCTAATTGGTAGACGTCCCTCTAAACTGAAGAAAATCGTCAAATAGTTGCCAACATATAATGAAAAGGACGTCGCCGGGCTAGGAGATTGTTGTACATTTGTGTATAGCATGGATTATGATAGTTGAAGACAATAGTAGTTCTGCTGAAATTCATTATTCAAATGTACTCATGTATTTAACCTTTTTTGATCCGAGGGGCTCTTTTTGGAACTCCCCTATTTAGATTCATTAGTTTGGAAATATTAATTTGAATTAGTTTGGTGATAGGACGCTACAGATCATTCAGGTGTCGATTTGTTTTGGGTGAGCGATAGCGAGAATGTATTATAGAAGACAAGATGAAAGGAAGTTCAATCTTTACTCGTTGAGGTTTATCTGACGTTGAGGTTTATTAAGCATGTTAATAAACATTGAGTATATATATCACAAATACACATGAGCCACTAAATGTTTCTAATCTCTCAGTGGGGTTCGAACCGCCGACCGTCAGGACGATAGCCGTGGTGTAGTTGATTAAAGCGTCGGCTATCGTCCTGACGGTCGGCGGTTCGAACCCCACTGAGAGATTAGAAACATTAATAAACATGTTTAGAGCACAATC
Source organism: Paralithodes platypus (assembly GCA_032716605.1). NCBI lineage: Eukaryota > Metazoa > Arthropoda > Malacostraca > Decapoda > Lithodidae > Paralithodes > Paralithodes platypus. The sequence goes on along the minus strand of CM064491.1, from coordinate 31,470,208 downwards.
CAGTCATCAGATAAACATTTGTTTTACTTGTATGTCTCTCTCTCTCTCTATCTCTCTTTCTCTGTGCTACCAGCAAAGCAATAGGCTTAAATAGTAGGTTAGCTGACCTGTGTACTCAGAAAGGGGTGGGATTTGTGGACCCATTTGATGAATTCTATGGGAAGTGCAACCTTTACCTCCTTGATGGTGTGCACTTAAGCACTAGCGGTAAAATCAAACTTGGTGATTTCCTAAATCACCATTTGCTGAGGGCAAGCAAAAATGTAGAAAGCATCCCCCAGCAGGAAAAAAGAAAACCCTCACTAGCAGTTGATCTCAAACTTCCAAAAAGAGGTCCTGCAAAAGTTCCCCAATAAATTGAGAGATGTCTCGCAACTCCCTCCAGACTTTACATTTCAGTTGCCAATTTCTGAACCACTAGATAGTGGTTCTTCTACCTCAGGTGAGGATTCACCAAACATAGGGAGTTGCAACACCTTTGATATTCTACAGCGAAATAGTGTGCAAGAAAATGCCAACCCCCAGAGAGCCATTTCTCTTCGGGAAATGGGGTAAGCTAGGGGGTTCTAAGAAAAACCTGAAACCCCTTAAGGTAGTAGTATTTAATGCCAGGTCAATTAGGAATAAATTCTCCGAACTTTGGGCATTGTTGTCTACAGAATGCTTCGATATAGTGGCTATCACTGAATCCTAGATTCATAGTGATACCAGGGATTTTGTTGGGAATTAGAAATACCTGGATATTCCACAAAGACCGAACCATGCAGAAAGGTGGCGGAATTCTTTTGTACATCAGAGATTTTCTGAACCCAATTGACTGCAAGATCAGGTCAGAACAAGAACTGTTTGGAGTAGACCTCAATCTAGGTAACTCTATCTATAGGATTGTTTTGGTGTACAGTCCTCCACATCAAAATGTTGAAAAGGATGAACTTCTGTACACAAGACTGAGCGCTGTTATCAAGGGTAAAACCAGTGTGATTTTAGGTGTCTTCAATTGCCTAGTAAACTGGGAAGCAAGAACTGCCGATGCTGAAGGTAGGCGTCTTGTGGACTTTACTAACGATCACTTTTTGACCCAGTGGGTAAAAATGCCAACTAGAAGGAACAATATACTAGATCTTATGTTCACCACTGAAGATGAAAGTGTGAACAGTTTATCTGTTGGAAAATCACTAGGAGGCAGTGACCACAATCTAGTTAGGTTCTCTCTTCACACCTTTAGCAGCAGACCCACTAATCCTCAGAGTGCAAAACTAGATTTCCTTTGTGAAAATTTTGAAGGACTTCGGGGAAGCTTATCCCAGATCAGACTTGTGGGTGAGAATGTTAATGCGATTTGGTGCTCATGCAAACAGCAATTTATGGATCGACAAGCTGCATTCTTTCCTACTAAACTTACCAAATCAGGCTCAACCCAACCAAAATGGTTCACAAGTGGCATAGCTTCAGCAATTTGAAAGAGAAAGGTTGCATACAGAAAGGCCAAAGAAATTTAGATTCCTTCAAAAATATATGTAGAAGAGGTAAATCTCTTATAAAGGAAGCAAAGCAGAATGAAGAACTTAGGGTTGCAGCCCTCTGCAAAGAGAGTCCTAAAGAGTTCTTCAACTATGTGAACAGCAGGAAGCCATTCAAAAGTAACATTGGACCTCTAAAGGATCCAACAGGTCAACTTTAAGCTTCTGACACTGATATAGCTAAATCCCTAAATGACTATCTTGCCTCAGAATTCACCAGAGAAAATACCAGTGACATGCCAAGTCCAGGACTAGTGCATGAGGGTAAAGTTCTTAGCAGAATTAGATGAATCCCAGAGGAGGTAACAAAAAGAATAGATAAAATAAATAGGTTCAAGTCATCCGGCCCAGATAGTTTTCTTCCCCGAGTTGTACAAGAAGTGCGAGATGAAATCGCACCTTTCTTGGCAGACATCTTCAATAAATCACTAGAAAATGGAGAGGTCCCTGAAGACTGGAAACTGGCCAATGTGACCCTAATCTTTAAGAAAGGGGATCACGAGTGTCCCAAGAATTATTGGCCAATTAGCTTGACTTCTATCATAGTAAAACTCTTAGAAGGGATACTAGTAGACAAGATAATTGACTACCTAGAAATCCACAATTAAAGATTCCTAACATGAATTCAGGCGACATCGATTATGTCTTAAAAAATTGCTTGAATTTGTCCATAAACTGCTGAGTGAGTATGCAGAAAGTAGAGCCATATACATCCTTTACTTAGATTTTCAAAAAACTTTTGACAAAGTACCTCATTGCAGGCTAATGTCAAAAGTGAGCGAACTAGGTATCAATACAGAGGTCAAAAACTGGATAGAAAGTTGGCTAACAAGTATACAACAACGAGTGGTAATCAATGATGTTTCTTCTGAGTGGACTGCAGTCACTTCTGGAGTTCCACAAGGATCTGTCCTTGGCCCACTTCTGTTTATCATATATGTCAATGACATAGAAATTGGTCTGTTGAGTGTGATCTCCAAGTTTGCAGATGACATAAAACTAGGAATGAATGTGAAAGACCCCAAATGGGTTGAACAGCTCAGGATATATCTCAACAGACTGGGTGAATGGTCCGAGACATGGCAGATGCCTCTAAACTTGGAAAAGTGCAAAGTGATTCATATCGGCCAAGCAAACTCCAAGTCAGGCATTTACTATTGGGAATGCCTCTGGAAGTGACTGACTTGGAAAAGGAGTTGGGTGTTCTGATTAGCAGTGACCTAAAGTTTTCCAAGCAGTGCATTGAAGTAGAGAAGAAAGCTCAGACATTATTGGGCTATATTAAGAGGCAATTTAAGTATAGAAATAAGGAATTAGTCCTCAAACTTTACAACGCTCTGATACGGCCTATCCTAGAGTATGCTGTTCAGTTCTGGTCTCCAACACTCAGGTAAGATATAGAGCGACTAGAAAGAGTACAAGCTAGAGCTACAAAGCTTATTCCATCGCTTAGAAGAATCAGCTATGAGGACCGGTTGAGAGCTCTTGATCTCTTTCCATTGGAGACACACAGACTACAAAGTCAGCTCATTGAAGTATTTAAAATACTTCATGGGTTTGACAATGTGGATTATTACAAAACGTTTAGCCTCAATATGAATACAACACGCAACTATGGCTGGAAATTAGAATTGAAAAGGCTCAGCACTAGTATTTGTGGAAACGTTTTCACATATAAGATCTGTTCTACCTGAAACAAACTTCCCTCAGAAGTTGTAAACAGTTCTTCAGTAGAGCAGTTCAAGAAGAGAGTAGATAGTATTTTGCACACTCTGTAATGAGTGTAGTGCACTAAACAGTCTCTCTCCTTCCACTTTGAATATCTCCTCGGATTAGACCTCAAGGTCTGAGATATTAACCATTCCTTGTAACTCTCTCTCTCCCTCTCTCTCTCTCAACCCACACAAACACACACACAATCTCCCCAACATGTCACGTTCTTGCCAACACCGTCTGGAGAAGTAGGCTTACTCCAGATATCTGAACAACTCTGATATAATTACTCTTGTCTGTCCTAACGTACATAAAAACACTTGACCACCTACCAGATTAGTAATAGAATATTATAGTTGTAAGTAGTAATTTACACACACACACACACATACATATAATATACAGGTGTATATAATATACCGGTATATATATATATATATATATATATATATATTTTCTTTAATACATACGAGGTTGAAAGAAATGGCAATTTCTGCGTTGGAAATTTTATTATTCAAAGTTTCCAGGTCTCTGATGAGTTTTCGCTGGGTGGCAGGAAGTAGATGAAGGAGATGAGCAAAATTCATGGTGGTACAGGGTTACATTAAAGTACATGAAGATACAGGATATACGACGCGTTTCACTGGACAACCAGCATTATCATGTAAGGAAGGAATGATATAAAAGGTAAACAGGAAGGGTATATATAGAGGGTGGAGGATCAGAGGAGGCGGAAAACAGGGGGCAAAAGTCTGCTATTGGTGGAAGGGTAAACTAGGAGAGAGAAAGGGGGTAACCGCTTCACGCATGCGCACTGGATGCGGGATGGTGGTCGATAGGTGGGGTCGAAGCTGATTGGCTGCGTGTCGAGGGGCGTGGCCTAAGTTGTGTGGCGCCTGCAGAAGACGAAGCTGAAGGAGGTAGCGCGGGGGGCTGCGTCAAGGGCACCGGGGGGCGAGGAGGGGTGTTAGGTTCTGTAGGGTAGTGCCTTTTGGCAGAAGGAAGGATCTGAAGGTCCAGAGTTTGGTTGTTGATGTTGGGATGTAAGGCTTGGATATATAAAGCTTCGAGTATAGGTAATCTCCTTGGGTCACTTTCTTTATCGAGTATGGTGGTGTGTTTCTCTAACTCGTTGCGTGTGAGGTGAGGGTGGTTAGGGGTGAGATAGTGGTCTTTGATGGCTCCAGCCTGAAGGAGAAGAGTTAACCGACGTGAAAGACGAGTCTGCATCATACCAATATAGGAATGAGGTCCACAGTCCTCATAATTACAGGTATGTTGGTAAATGACGTGATCGTCGGTCATCGGGCTCTTTATCTTGGTGGAGGCTGGTTTGTTGCGGAGAACGAGGTTGGAGGTCTTGGGGGATTTGTAATAAATTATTAACTCCTTGCGACATATATGGCGCGATCACGTCATATGTATAAGTCCACCAAAAACTCATATGACGCGATCACGTCATATGGACTTATCTCTATACCTTTATAATAAGTTATATGACGCACTAGCGTCATATGGAGCTCAGTAAGTCCGATAAGTTACCTCACGATAAAACCGTTGGTGGCAACCTCATTCACCTCCAATAATTCTAACGGCCGCAGTGTTGTTTTGAGTGTAGTGCGCGGCAGTGGCAATGATCCTGGGGCTCCCGCCTCCTCGGACTTATTGGAACATAATATGTCGCAGGGAGTTAATTTGATTTTGTTTTCCGGGTTGGTTGGGTGGACATGCTTGGAGATTATTTCTTTTAAAAACGGCCTCCTCATTTTTGTGTTCATAGGACATGTAATTGCGGTAGAAGATCTTAATTTCATTGGGGGGGTCAATGTTGGGAGGGCTTTGGGTGTACCATTTTTCAAGATGGTGGTTGATGGTGCTGGAGATGTCGGAGTTGGAGTATCCGTTATTTACTAAAACTTGGGATAGTCTTTCTAGTTCCTGGTGGGTGTCGGCCCAGGTAGAGCAGTGCGTGAGGGCTCTCCTAACATAGGCGGAGATGGAGGATAGAAGATAACGGCGGGGGCATTCACTATCACCGTTGAGGCATTGTCCTGTGTTAGTTGGTTTAATGTAGACGGTGGTTTTGAACCCATGGTCGTTCAGAGCTACGAGGATGTCGAGGAAGGGGAGTTGTCCATTATTAGATTTTTCAAAGGTGAAGTTAAGTCCGGAGGAGGTCATGAAGCGACACTGGAGTTCCTGTAGTTCGTGGAGGTCCTTGATTTGCACGAAGATGTCATCCACGTATCTACAGTAGACGGCGGGTCGTTGGGCAGCTAGGAGCTCTTCCTCGATGGTACCCATGAAAAAGTTCGCAAAAAGAACTCCTAGGGGGCTGCCCATCGCCACACCGTCTATCTGCTTGTACATGTTGCCCCGGGGGCAAAGGAAGGGGGCCTCCTTGGTACACAGCTCCAGTAGTGTTTTCAGGGCCTTCTCCGGGATGTCCAGAGTAGATGTATCAGGGCAATGATAAATTCGACGTAGAATCATGTCAATGGTCCTATCCACTGGCACGTTGGTGAACAGGCTTTCTACGTCGAGAGAGGCGATTGTGTGGTTGTTGTTACGGGGGCGTCTCGTAAAATGTCCAAGAAATCGTGGGCTGAGTTAAGGTTGAATTGGCTGGGCACGTAGGGGGTGAGGAGGTTGTTCAGGGCCTTGGCGATCTGGTAGGTGGCAGTGGGGATCTGGGAGATGATGGGGCGGAGGGGGTTCCCAGGTTTGTGTGTTTTGATGGTTCCGTACGCATAACCAGGGGTGTATTTTCCGACAAGTTTTTTAAGGTGGATCCCTCCTTGTTTGGCGGTGATGGTGGTGTTGGCAATACGTTTGATTTCGTCGGTTGGGTTGCGGGTGATCTTTTTAAATTTAGTGTTGTCACTTAAGATGACGTCCATTTTTCTAAGATATTCCTCCTTGTCATGGATCACGAGGCAGGAAGCTTTATCCGCACGACGGATGATGATGTTGGGGTTGTCTCTTAATAGTTTGGCAGCTTGGAAGTGTTGTTTGTTGAGTATTTTGCTATGGTGAGTTCCTCTGGTTTTGGCGGCTTCAGCGAGGAGAGTAGGTTGTAGGGCGGGAGTAGTGGTGACCTTGCCATCCTTCTTGAGTCGTAGGATCTCATCCAGGAGGATTTCCGTTTCTAGGCGTTTCCGGTGGGGGCCAGGTTTGGAGCTGTAGTGGCAGTTGAGGCCTTTGTTGAGGAGGTCTTCTTGGTCCAGGGTCAGAATGGTGTTAGTAAGGTTTATATATCCTTTTGTTGGTTTGGGTAGTTTTAAGTTTCCGCCATAAAGACGGGCAAGCTTTTTTATGGTTGTGTTTTCGGCTTGTCTTCTGTGTTGTTCAAGGAGTTGTTCGAGGGCTGTGTTGATTTCGGCTTTGAGGTGGTCTGGAGGGGTTTCGTCTTCCCAAATCCGTAGAAGAGCATCTCGTTCTTTACGAAGGTTGTTGGGGAGCTCACGTTTTTCAATTATTTGGTCCTTCACCAGTTCTTCACGAAACTGGAGGGTGCTGGTGCGATGTCTGGCATTCTCGTGAAGTTTTATGTTGGTAAAGCCAGGTAATAATTTTTCTTTAATACATACGAGGTTGAAAGAAATGGCAATTTCTGCGTTGGAAATTTTATTATTCAAAGTTTCCAGGTCTCTGATGAGTTTTCGCTGGGTGGCAGGAAGTAGATGAAGGAGATGAGCAAAATTCATGGTGGTACAGGGTTACATTAAAGTACATGAAGATACAGGATATACGACGCGTTTCACTGGACAACCAGCATTATCAAGTAAGGAAGGAATGATATAAAAGGTAAACAGGAAGGGTATATATAGAGGGTAGAGGATCAGAGGAGGCGGAAAACAGGGGGCAAAAGTCTGCTATTGGTGGAAGGGTAAACTAGGAGAGAGAAAGGGGGTAACCGCTTCACGCATGCGCACTGGATGCGGGATGGTGGTCGATAGGTGGGGTCGAAGCTGATTGGCTGCGTGTCGAGGGGCGTGGCCTAAGTTGTGTGGCGCCTGCAGAAGACGAAGCTGAAGGAGGTAGCGCGGGGGGCTGCGTCTAGGGCACCGGGGGGCGAGGAGGGGTGTTAGGTCCTGTAGGGTAGTGCCTTTTGGCAGAAGGAAGGATCTGAAGGTCCAGAGTTTGGTTGTTGATGTTGGGATGTAAGGCTTGGATATATAAAGCTTCGAGTATAGGTAATCTCCTTGGGTCACTTTCTTTATCGAGTATGGTGGTGTGTTTCTCTAACTCGTTGCGTGTGAGGTGAGGGTGGTTAGGGGTGAGATAGTGGTCTTTGATGGCTCCAGCCTGAAGGTGAAGAGTTAACCGACGTGAAAGACGAGTCTGCGTCATACCATATAGGAATGAGGTCCACAGTCCTCATAATTACAGGTATGTTGGTAAATGACGTGATCGTCGGTCATCGGGCTCTTTATCTTGGTGGAGGCTGGTTTGTTGCGGAGAACGAGGTTGGAGGTCTTGGGGGATTTGTAATAAATTATTAATTTGATTTTGTTTTCCGGGTTGGTTGGGTGGACATGCTTGGAGATTATTTCCCCCCTAGGAGTTCTTTTTGCGAACTTTTTCATGGGTACCATCGAGGAAGAGCTCCTAGCTGCCCAACGACCCGCCGTCTACTGTAGATACGTGGATGACATCTTCGTGCAAATCAAGGACATCCACGAACTACAGGAACTCCAGCGTCGCTTCATGACCTCCTCCGGACTTAACTTCACTTTTGAAAAATCTAACAATGGACAACTCCCCTTCCTCGACATCCTCGTAGCTCTGAACGACCATGGGTTCAAAACCACCGTCTACATTAAACCAACTAACACAGGACAATGCCTCAACGGTGATAGTGAATGCCCCCGCCGTTATCTTCTATCCTCCATCTCCGCCTATGTTAGGAGAGCCCTCACGCACTACTCTACCTGGGCCGACACCCACCAGGAACTAGAAAGACTATCCCAAGTTTTAGTAAATAATGGATACTCCAACTCCGACATCTCCAGCACCATCAACCACCATCTTGAAAAATGGTACACCCAAAGCCCTCCCAACATTGACCCCCCCAATGAAATTAAGATCTTCTACCGCAATTACATGTCCTCTGAACACAAAAATGACGAGGCCGTCTTAAAAGAAATAATCTCCAAGCATGTCCACCCAACCAACCCGGAAAACAAAATCAAATTAATAATTTATTACAAATCCCCCAAGACCTCCAACCTCGTTCTCCGCAACAAACCAGCCTCCACCAAGATAAAGAGCCCGATGACCGACGATCACGTCATTTACCAACATACCTGTAATTATGAGGACTGTGGACCTCATTCCTATATTGGTATGACGCAGACTCGTCTTTCACGTCGGTTAACTCTTCACCTTCAGGCTGGAGCCATCAAAGACCACTATCTCACCCCTAACCACCCTCACCTCACACGCAACGAGTTAGAGAAACACACCACCATACTCGATAAAGAAAGTGACCCAAGGAGATTACCTATACTCGAAGCTTTATATATCCAAGCCTTACATCCCAACATCAACAACCAAACTCTGGACCTTCAGATCCTTCCTTCTGCCAAAAGGCACTACCCTACAGGACCTAACACCCCTCCTCGCCCCCCGGTGCCCTAGACGCAGCCCCCCGCGCTACCTCCTTCAGCTTCGTCTTCTGCAGGCGCCACACAACTTAGGCCACGCCCCTCGACACGCAGCCAATCAGCTTCGACCCCACCTATCGACCACCATCCCGCATCCAGTGCGCATGCGTGAAGCGGTTACCCCCTTTCTCTCTCCTAGTTTACCCTTCCACCCTTTTGCCCCCTGTTTTCCGCCTCTTCTGATCCTCTACCCTCTATATATACCCTTCCTGTTTACCCTTTATATCATTCCTTCCTTACTTGATAATGCTGGTTGTCCAGTGAAGCGCGTCGTATATCCTGTATCTTCATGTACTTTAATGTAACCCTGTACCACCATGAATTTTGCTCATCTCCTTCATCTACTTCCTGCCACCCAGCGAAAACTCATCAGAGACCTGGAAACTTTGAATAATAAAATTTCCAACGCAGAAATTGCCATTTCTTTCAACCTCGTATGTATTAAAGAAAATTTATTACCTGGCTTTACCAACATATATATATATATATATATATTATATACATAACTCTCACAAACACTTTCTCCTCCTATTCATTTCACAACACTCATCAAACATACCATATTTCTTTCCAACACACCTAAATTGCAGGTGATGTACCTTAATTTTGTCTCTCTGCCACTCTTTCAACCTTGGGGGTGACACATTTTGCAGGCAGCTTTGCCTTTTGTCTCTTTCATTCACATAGAACAAACATAATTATATTTTGGTAATGAATATACAAATCTACGTAAACGTATGTATTTAACTCATCCAGCACCGGTGCCGTCCTTATAACTTTATTACGGCTACTATCAGACGATTGTATTCAATTAAAAAATGGGCTTCCAAAATTAACAGGCTTCGAACTATATCTCATCTTAACCCTTATTACTACCACAGATCCTTCTACAACTGTACACAATTGTCTACAGTATATATAGCTAGAATAATATTAAAAAGATGACGCCGGAACAGAAGGGGTTCTATCTATCTATCTATCTATTGCCTGATACCGTGATCCCCGAAGGGGTGGCCACGAACAAAACGCCTCCATGCACCTCGGGCCCCACTCAGTCGATGCCCCTCCTCCCAACCAGCACCGCCTTCATCCATATACTTCTTCACTCCAGCTTTTCACCTCTCTTTCGGTTTACCTCTTCCTCTCTGTCCTTCCACCTCGCTCTCGTACACCCTCTTAGTCATTCTCTCACTTCTCATACATTCCTTATGGCCGAACCATCTCAAGGTGTTCCTTTTCACATTTTCCAGCACATCTACCTCAACACCACACCTCCCTCTTACTTTCGCTCTTGTCAAACTTATCCAGGCACGCCTCCAAATTTACCCAGAATTCCTCTTTTTCTCTTACAGAGTTATACTCTGTCTGAGCATACACACACACAACCACCCACTTATGTATTCCTACTTTCATTCTCACCCACACAATCCTTGAACCCACAGACCCATAGTCTCTTACACTCTCCTTCTATTTGTTACTTACAAACAAACACGCACCTTCTTTCGCTGCTCCCTCACCCACTCCAGCACACACACCCATTCCAGACTGCCACTCTCTCACATTTGTACCCCTTCATTTGGCCTCAGTCATTCCACATACATCCAGCCTGGCATTCACTAGCACTTCTCTCTCTTTTGTGTCATTATTCAAGCCTCTTACATTCCAAGTCCCTAGTCTAAGACTGTCCATGGTAGGTCGGGGTTCGTCAACATTAGGGCCGTCCACATCCGAGGCTGTTCATTCGTTCATCGTTGCAGTAAGTATTTTTCACAGGTGGGGGGTCACAAGCCCACCGACCCAACCTCTTTCGTCACCTTTTACGACACGCAGGAGGCACGTGCGGCATATTCTATTTCTTTACCCCCAGGGTAAAGGGATTAACAACACTAAATGCGTAAGTGAAAATGTGTTTACTTGTGCATTTAAATACCCTAAAATATACTTACAAAGATTATTGATATACACTTTGTAAATAAGTATGTTTTAACACCCACGTTGCGGGTATAATTGACCGAAATGATCTTCATTCCATGCTCTTTTCTATGCATAAGCAAAAGCCAGAGCGTAATACAATTATATATCCGTGAAAGTACAATGATAGAGCTTTCCAATGACACCTGAATCATCCCTGTATGACATCTGATTATCATGCAACGATCTTGCAAACGAAGGCCAAATACACGAAAATTCCTATGTGTGACGCTGCATATGAGTGTGTGAGGTGTCTGTCAGACATCAATTTGTCCCCGTGCCCTGTGGCGAGCAGTTGAAGCCCTCCTGCACTCCCTCCAACAGCCTCATAATAGCCTTAAAATGGCGCTCGTTGTATGACAGGCACTGTACAAAAGAGTTTGAAGGTGGTGTCACACAAGCATATTTTCTGGTGATTTTCGATGCACAATTTTGTTCTCGTACTATTTTGAGGCTCTTTACTACTGGAATCAGAAACTATAGCCAAGGTACATTATGTCAGGTGGTTTAATTTTTATGGAATATATACAAATAGGTATAAAATGATCTCAATAAACCCTCTTATAGGTCCTTCTTAACCTAACAAGTGCGCATGGGGGTAATTGGAAACGTCCCCCTGTGCTGACGTATTTGAGGTTATTCCGTCACTAAAATATTCATTGTACCATTAATAGCATTAATACTTATCCATATGCGCCTATTATGGGTTGATTATAAAGGTATTAACCTGAAACAACAATAAAACGAGTGAAAACAGCGTTTGGATGGTCAAAATCGGAGATATAGCCCGCGAGTTGTATAATGTTTGGGTGAGGCAAGCTGCTTTCCCGCCAATTTCCCCCAAGGCCACTGAGACACAGTCGATCGATACTCTCTCTCTCTCTCTCTTGCACTCGCTTGCCATCAGTGATGACAACACCCTGCTTGCAACTCGCTAATGTTAGCACAAAAATATACCTCAGAATAAGGGAATAACAGGGAAAATAGGTGATAACTGAAGGAGAGGAGGAAAGTGGGGAAGGAGGGGAGGTAGAGGACTGAGATTTTGCATGGCCCAGTGGCCCATTTTTTTTTTTTTTTTCGATGTCAAAAGTTAATTTTTTTTTTCACTCACTCTTAACCCTTTGGCGCACCTATAGTTTCCAATCAAAGTTTTTCCCACTCCCAAAGTATATCTCAGCTCACTCAGAGCCAGTTTTGTGCCCGGCGATAATTTGTTTCTGTGACGTTTTTATCCACCAAAATATCCTTGTATTTAGATTAATGAGGTACCATCGGCTTCGTTATTGATTGAACTTGAAGATAAGCGAATAAAAACATAGAATAACTACAAAACAACCACATTGGGGCACTCCGAAATAAGAATTGTAAACAAAAAGGTAAATACCTTATCTCCAACTCGCGCTAGCTCAAAAATTTTGCACGCAACATTTTTGATTTGCATACATATGTGGAAGCGGAATTTAATGAGGATTCCACTGGTAACTTCAGAATTACTATAAACCAAATAGTTACTGAGATACACGAATAAACGTGAAAGTATCGAAACACAGACTGAGCTGTACTCTGCTCCCTTCCCAGCCAGCCGTGAGTAAACGGTTGTTGTTGTTGTTGTTGTTCCCCAAGCTGCCTGGCCGAACAGCCCCAAGGCCCCGAGCAAGGCCAAGGCCATAACCGAGCGCCCCCACAGAACCCTCCCCGCCGACCACAATAAAGCCTGGGTGACCGAAGCCACTCCATGGCGGGGAGCTTGAGGAGGGTGCGGAAACGCCCGGGAAACCAAAGCCCCACCCAGGGCCCTGTGCCCCTCAGCAATTATGAAGAGAAAGTTGAGGGGCAAGGGAAAAATGTGACGCTTTGGCTTCCAATCTTGGTAGATTGGGAGGTCAATCCCCGTTAGAGACGCCGTCTCTTGAGATCTAGAAAATATATAAGTAAAAGGAACAGTCAGAGTAAGCTATGGGTATGGCAGAGATTGCTCAGTTCTCACTCTGATAGATCAGCCCATCACCACATGACTAGAACCCAATCCTCTCAGCATCAGCTAGGAAAGGCCCTAGAAAGCCGCCTTTGGCGGGGGGATAGCTCCCCTATTTCAACCCATTTTCGGGGTTGAGCACCCGCCCTGAGTAAACGGTTAAACTGAGGGGCTTGCCAATTGTACCCATTGAACTAGACGTAATTCTTAATATCTATGCCAAATATGACGCGCGTCAGACAAAAACTTAATTTTTGGCGAATATTTTTAATTTTAATGACTCTTAACGAGTCATCGTGCGCCTAGGAAAAAAATACCTAATGACTCTGAACGAGTCATCGTGCGCCAAAGGGTTAAGAGTCTCCCCGCAGTCCGCCAGGGGAACTCTTAAGAGTCTCCCGTCAGTTCCCGGGTTAAGGACCAATATTGGGCCCGCATATTATAAGGAGAGAAACAGAGATGTGGTGGACTAACCTGGCGGTTTGCTATATAAATTGATGTGTCCTTCTAGGATAAGACTAAAGGAAAAAAAAAATAGACTTACCTGAATATATAAAGATGATGATGTGTTTATTAATTAGTTATTTCTGTTAGCACCGGCACCAAGCCGAAGAGTTATTATATAGGATCTGATAGGAGAGATTAAAGATTAAAAGAGTAGGGGAAAGAATACTTTTGTTAATACATGATGCAACCAAAGTTAAAGAGGGAAACAGTTGCTTAGTTGCCAAATAGATTAAAGATTAAAAGAGTAAAAGTAAAGAGGGGAGGGAAAGAATACTTTTGGTAATAAATGAGGCAACCAGTAAGTTAAAGAGGGAAACAGTTCTTCAGTTGCCTAATAGGTTAGCTATAGCTAGGGATGGACACTAGTCCCTATGAATAATGTATTAAGTTGTGCAAAAAGGAAACTGTAACGAAGGACACTAGTCCACTGTGAACTATGATATTATGAAGTCTAAAAGAGTTATTCCGTGTATGCGTCTGAGGCACGGTTCATCTTTTGTTAGTACGATAATTGATTAAAGTGAAAGGTAACCTAGCGTGTTGGTAACAGGGTTACTAGAGGGTAAATTCAGAAGATGTAATTGAGATACAGATTGTAAACCTAATTGTGAAGTAACTGGGTGGCGGAACCCAATAGGGTTGTTGAGGTAAAGATTGTAAATCTATATTGTGAAGTAACTGGGTGACGGAACCCAATAGTATTATTGAGATCAAGATTGTAAAACTAATTGTGAAGTAACTGGGTGACGGAACCCAATAGTATTGTTGAGATCAAGATTGTAAAACTAATTGTGAAGTAACTGGGTGGCGGAACCCAATAGGGTTGTTGAGGTAAAGATTGTAAATCTATATTGTGAAGTAACTGGGTGACGGAACCCAATAGTATTGTTGAGATAAAGATTGTAAAACTAATTGTGAAGTAACTGGGGGGTGGGTGGGGGGGCGGAACCCAATAGTGTGATTGAGGTAAAGATTGTAAACCTAGATTGTGAAGTAACTGGGTGGCGGAACCCATATTGTACGTGAGAGAGACCTTGTAATCTTATTCGGTAATTTGTATGATTTTATGTCATTGTGGAGGTACTTGTGTAGTAACGACGGTTGTGTCAGAGGAATAAATAGATTCTATGTATTGAGGAGATAGATTATAATATATGTTATAGCCTTGGGATTGGGAAAAGGCTCGGTAAACATGGGAAAACCTAAAGAGTAGAGGAACGAATATAACTTTTGTTTTAGTTAGGCAAGGAGCTTATGATTCATTAAGGCCCTGGTCTCGATAAAAGACACAGCAGGGTTTGGACTTAATTATTTAGGATTAATCACTAATAACGGCTCGTAGGATCGAAGGCGACTTGAGTCAATACCTGAATAACGGGTATTCAGTTAGGGAGTAACAGGAACTCTAGGGGTCCACAGTACAACCTAGCATGAATCGACATAATATTCAATCTGAATCTTGAACTCATCTCGGCCCGAGCCAAGAACCTATTATTAGGGTAGTTAGGAAGTCTGTTAAATAAAATATACGAACTTCTAAATGACTGTCGAATTATCCCCCGTAGTAGTAGCATAAAAGATTTATAATTAAATACTACATTTTGGTGGCAAGCGGTGGGATTCGACAAATCATTTGGATTGAGTATAATTATCTAACGGAACAGGTAGGATGACGGGCATGTTACCATTCAGACTATGGGAAGAGGGGAAGGAAGAAATCGAGCTTTGGATTGAGCAGTTAGAATGTCAGTTCACATTACTTGACGAAGGGGAAAATGGGAAGAAAATCGCCTATGTAAAGGCACACTTAGGTAAGGCCCTGAATGATGTGAGAGTACGTCTGGAAGGACTAGTATCGTGGGCTGAAGTCAAAGCGCCTTAATCGAAAAATTTGGCCGAGAGACTTCCACCAGAAAAGCCAGAGACAAACTGAAGAGTTTGAAACTTGATGGCCAAAATGTGAGAGCCCTGAGGAGGGAAATCACTAAGAATGTGTGTGACGCCTCCCGGCGTTAGCAGAATGGTTGCGTGGGGCATTGCAGGTCGCTAGCGCTCGCCAGGATGGGGGGATGGGCTACAGTTGTCCTAGAATGATCTGCTTTATTTCGTTAGTGTCGTGTTGCCACAGACAGTCTAGAAGTGATCTTTGTTTTGGTCTGTGACCGCGCCTTATATTTTATATTCGCTATAATATAAATGTTGCTTGTGTGGGAGGCGAGCGAGAGCGGGTGAGGGAGTACACCTGGCAGCGGGGGGGTGGGCTGTGACGCGGCTCGCTTGAGCGCTGACGGCGTTGGCGGCCGGGTGGTCAACTAGTCCCTTCCCGTCGCGGCCTCATGGTTTTTTACCAAGCTCAGAGCTTGCCTGACACGCGTATCGTCTACATCCTTTGCAATTCTGTCCCCCATACTCGCCACTTTGCATACTATTTCTCTCTCTCGACTTCTCCTTTCTCATTCTCTAATCTTTATTAAACTCAACATCCCTTCTGGTTTCAGCATAGACGTTCACCGTCGGCCAGTCGTATTGTACGCGAAGCTCTCAGATATTTCTATGTATTAGGCTTTAATGAGGTTTGGAGAGACAGACTTTTCCGTGTGTGTCCTCTCTCGGGAAGGTTGTAGACCGGTATATGTCTCCCTGGCAGGGTGTTGAGTGATTCTGCTTAGTTAAAGCTAGACTAGGGGTAAGGTTACTGTGTCGTTGTCTCCGATGTGTGCAGTGTTAGCTAAGCCCTGCACGACATCGACAGGTACTGTGGGAGCCTAGGTTGTCTTCGGGTGGGTTTATTTTGCGAGCACAGCACTGTGGTGTGAGAGGGCCATAGCCTATCCCTCACAACATAGTGTTGCCTCTTTGTGTTGACTTCTGAGGGATCGCCAGGATAGAACTAGGTACTAGAGACCTAGATTTATCAAGAGAGCATCCCCGTCATATAACGTAATCTTCATTATACCACCTTCGGACAACGTTAGGCTACGAGCCGCATGCTCGCCCATTGTTGCCCTGCCTTGATACCCCAGCTAGACTTTATTAACTGAGCAGACACTGGTTAGAGATAAGCTCCATTATTATATATATGCCACATTATTATTCACTGCACTTTTGAGCCGAGGTTGTTGTTGAGTTACACAACCCTAGTAGGCTGTTGCGTTGTGTCACGAAGCATTTCTTTAGTTGTCGAGCATTACTACCTTTGCGCAGTCTTTATTATTCGCCTGCCTATTATTACTATATGTCCTAGCATTTATTGTGACCCGTATTCTGCATTATAATTGTTCAAGATTCTTTACGAACATCTTCCCAGCATCAGACTTATTTCAGAAGTTTCCAGTTGATGTTGCAGGACTAGCATTGCACTTTCTTTAATACAGGAGTGCCAGTTATTTGAGTATCTACCGTAACGTTAATTAATCACGTTAACTATCTTTTCTTTGTGTAACCTAATCGAGTAATCTTTTACTGTTTGAGAATAGGCTGTTTCATCGAGCGTCAGCCTAGTGTGTGTGCACCAGTTACCGAGTCATAGGATACCTCGTTGTCCAGGCACGACTCAGGGCGGTAATGGTGTTTTGTTTTCCAGTGTTTAAGGCAGGGGTTGGATCTAGTGTTACCGTTGTTGCATTTTGCCATTATCTAGTCCAATGTTGAAGAGCCCTGTGTCTTTGAGAACCTGGATCGTAACAAATGGCGACCTAGCTCAGGATCTTGTGAACTAAGAGATAATTGCAGGATTGTTGTGGTCATTTGTTTTATTGAGGAATATAGTGGGCACGTTAATTTTTTTGGCAAAGTAGTATAGCACTTGAGAGTCTTCAGACATTTTTGGCAAGTGAATAGTGCTACATAAGAGTTTGGGGTACTTCTTTTCTGAATATTGTGGTGAGAAATTTGTGTGAGCATCATGTCTTATACCGATCAGAGGAGAATGGAGACACAGTACGTAATGTCGAAACTGAGGAACAGCAGCATGATGAAAGGGTTAATCGGGTGAACTGTGAGGAGGATGCTAGGATATTTTTGCAATGGCCTGTTACTGCCGAGCGGTTGGAGGGTATGGATCGGTACGGTCTTCAATGCCTGGCCACAGCTATCGGTCATGCGGTTACTAGCAGCATGACCAGGGATAACTTGATAACGTGTGTACTGGGCAGGGTGACTGGTGAGCGAGATGGGTTGAGTGCTCAGAGCCCTTCGGCCATGCTTCCCCTACACTCGACTCCCAGCCATCCCAGTAGTTTGCCGACCCCGGGTACGCTTCCGCAGTTGGGTGGTGACTGGCAGGGTGGGTTGCCCCTGGGGGGACCACCGGTAATTTCAAACATTGTAGCACCTTCACCTCCTCAAGGGTTAACTCCAGAATTATTGCTTCAGCTCGAATTAGCTAAGCTTCAGCAGCAACAAAGGGCATGTGAGCTTCAGCAGCAATTAGAATTAGCCAGGATAGAAGAGAGAAAAACTATCAGTCAAGCAAAAATCCAAGCTGAGTCGACTAGGTACTGTGCCGACATGGACGTAGAGAAGTCGCGAGTAGAGACAACGGGACAGCGACTTGGGGCTGGTAACCGTGTTCATGAGCAGTCTCTCTCGCACTTATTGAAACTGGTTCCGGTGTTTGATGAGAGTGGTGTAACAGTATTTTTCACACGCTTTGAGAAGAAGTGCCAGGAACACCAGTGGCCAGAGAATAAATGGGCAGCACTTGTATCCTCTAGATTAATAGGCAAGGGTCTTAAAGCCTACGATGCGTTGCCTATAGAGTCTTGTATTATCTATGAGGAACTCAAGGAGGCTGTCCTGAGAGCATACGAACTACAACCAGAGACGTACAGGTTGAAGTTCCGGGGTGTTACCAAGGGTCGGGAGAGCACCTTTTTGGAGCATGCCCGGGAGCTGTCCGATGCTTTTGGGAATTGGCTGAGGTCGGAGAAAGCTACTACGTTTGACGACATTAAACAGTTGGTGCTTTTAGAGCAGTTTTTCAAATGCACGGGCGGCGACCTGACGTTAAACCTTAAAGAAAAGCAACCAAAAACTCTACAGGAGGCAGCTGAGATGGCTGACCTCCGGCTATCACTAATTCGTGGGTGCGGGTTTGCCCAGCGTAGTGAGGCAGGTAACAAGGGGCGTGACGCCCCACCCCCCCGAGTTAGTGATATACCTTATGCAAACAAGTACAAGAGCCATGATACCAAGACTGACCACAAGACTAGCACCGTCCCATTTAAGAAGGGGCCGGGCCCTTCCCAGTACCAAGGGAAGCCCAAAGGGGAGTTGGAGTGTTATCATTGTCATGAAAAGGGGCACTTTGCAAGAGTCTGTCCTAGCAAACCACCTACAGCAGCTGTGTCTTTGGCCTGCAACATTGGTGTGTCTCCGAAGTCATCTGAGTTTGCCCGGGGCAGTTCATCAGAGGCTGAGGCACAGCCAATGCAGAAGCACCTGGGAGGCTCGAACCCTGCTCAGGATGTTTTTTGCGACCATAGAGGGCGGGGTTGCGTGATGTGGGCGGGGCGCAAGCATGGAGTAGAGGTCTTGCGTGATACAGGTGCTTCCCAGACTCTGATGAAAAACTTGACTGGCTACCCTATAAACGCGGCTCGGGTGGTGGTGGTGCAGGGTATTAATGCAACTCGGTCATACCCGCTGGTGCGGTTGGAGTTGGAGGTGGATGGTGTGGCACGTGAATTGGATGTCGGGATTGTGGAGAAACTGCCAGTGGAGGGCGTCGACCTTCTTCTCGGCAACGACTTTGCAATGCCCGCTTCTGAGGTTCTACCCTTAGTCGTTGCCGAGAGGCCGGCCGACGTGAGTAGGGAAGAGCAAGAGTGGGTCGAGCGGTGCCAGACACAACCCATGGCTTGTGTTGTCACCCGAGCTCGGGCAGCTAAAGTGTCACAGCCTAGTCCTCCGTCTTCAGACCAGCGGAGGAACGATCAACAGGAGGAGGCTAAAGCTGGAGTTGGTTTTAAGAGTTTTGACTCGGCGGCTCTCCTGGGTGATTCAGTATTGGCACCATTACTTAATTCTGGAGTAGCCCCTGGGCCTGTCATCGAGAGTGACGAGGCTGGGCATGACGAGTCTCCACGACAGCAACGTTATGTACATCGAGAGAGACAGAGGGAGCAGCCCAGTATCGGGGAAGGTCATGCATTGCTCCGGGAGCAGTTAGATCGCTTGGAACCCTCAGATATACGTCGGTTGCAACTAGAGGACCCTGAGCTCCAAACGTGTGCTAATGGAGCTGTAGAGCTCGACGAGGACGGTGATGCACAGCCAGGAGATTTTTTTATTTAGAAGGCATCCTCTATAGGCGTTTTCAAGACCCTAAACGTAGTTGGCAAGAGGGGTCCGGAGTAGTGGACCAGTTGGTGGTGCCACGGGAGTGCAGGGATAGCCTACTGAGGTTGGTGCATGACATACCACTGGCAGGACATCTAGGGGTGAGAAAAACGGTGGCGGCTTTAGAAAAATTGTTTTGGTGGCCGGGGTTGAAGGGGCAGGTGGTAACCTGGATAGCAAGGTGTCATACGTGCCAGAGGGTTGGAAAACCTAACCAAACAATTCCGAGAGCCCCGTTGCACCCCATTCCTGTCAGTGGACCGCCCTTCAGTAAGGTCATCATTGATATGGTCGGACCCCTACCCCCTACTAGTGCCGGTAATAATTTCTATTAACTATCATGGATGTGGCCACTCGTTATCCTGATGCATATCCAATGAGAAATGACACAGCGAAAACTGTTGTCCGGAACCTGCTCTTGTATTGCTCGCGGTATGGTTACCCGCAAGAGGTGCAATCGGTCCAAGGTTCTAATGTTACCTCTAATCTGTTCAAACAAACTATGATTCAGCATGGCATCAGCACTGTCGTCTCTTCTGCATATCACCCGGAGATCAAGGGGTGATGGAGAGGTGGCACGCAGCGCTGGAAAGCATGCTTCGATGTTGTTGCGCAGAGAACGGAAAGGATTGGGACCTTGGTCTGCCGTATGTTTTGTTCGCGGCAAGAGAAGTACCTGGAGAGAGTCTCGGTTTCAGTCCGAATGAGCTTGTTTTCGGGCATCAGGTGAGGGGTCCTCTCCACATGGTGAAGGAGATGTGGGAGGGCACTAGGCATGTTGTTCTGCGAGATGAGTTGCAGCCTCTTGTTCCTGAGCGACGGGAGGAGTTGTTTGCTAGGCTGTGGCAGTCCGTCCGCATGTTTGGTGCTTCTCCAGGCCTGATGTACGGGGTAGAATCCGACATGGAGGCTGGAGACAGTGCAAAGCTCGAGTTGGTTCCTTACCGTGTGAATCCTGCTCGACAGCCTGTTTTGAAGGCGGAGCTGGACAGCGTGTGGAGAGGGGGTCTGAGGGATGAGGAATGTCGTGAGTGGTCGTTGCCAGTGGCTTTGCAACCTGAGTTTGGTGGCAGAGTCTGTGTGTATGTTGATTGCAAGAGTGTGGAAGCATTATCCCTGACAGACGCCTATCCATTACCCAGAGTTGACGACACCATAGACCGCTTCGGGGCTGCCTCGCTCATCACGAAGGTAGAACTAGTGAAGGGTTATTGGCAGGCCCCGTTGCCGGGAAGAGCGAAGAGAAGTGCCAGTTTTGCGATGAGCTGGGCAGTTTGTCAGTGCCAGGTGTTGTTGTGCTGCCGGAACACAAGTTGGATGTGTGGCATGCTGGGGGCACTGATAATGTTTTGGCTTTGTTTGTAGGAGAACCCTCGCTGTTCAGTCAGTGTCTGTCGTGGGTGGAGGATCCGGGGTAGGCTACCACAGTATGTTGGTATAGCCTCCTGTCTTGGCTCGCGGTGTATTTTTGCGCTGGTGCTTGTTGGCTCGCGTGTGTAGCATCAGCGTAGGGTCGCAGGGCAGGAGTTGTTGGCTTTGATTAGACGAAAATTAGGCTACAGCTATAGTAGCCGCCAAAAACAAAATTAAAATAAAATATGAAAAATTAAATAAAAAACTCTTTCTTTTTAATAATTAATTTTAAGATAATATTGTAGCTGAGTACTGAGTGCAGATGATTTTCTCTCAGTAGGCTGTGCTTCTTAAAGCTCGCTCTGGGAGCACAATGTTATGAATTAATGTATTATGTTTGGGAAGGGTGATAAGATTTTGTTATATATAAAATGTTGTTGTATTTTTTTTTGGAGACTGAGCTTGCATTCCATGAGTGGCAGAGTGGTTAGGAGTGGCAGAACCTAGCGACATTCTGCCTGTTCAGATATGGGCTCATGGTTGAGTGTCCCATATCTTGGGGGGGGTGTGACGCCTCCCGGCGTTAGCAGAATGGTTGCGTGGGGCATTGCAGCTCGCTAGCGCTCGCTAGGATGGGGGGATGGGCTACAGTTGTCCTAGAATGATCTGCTTTATTTCGTTAGTGTCGTGTTGCCACAGACAGTCTAGAAGTGATCTTTGTTTTGGTCTGTGACCGCGCCTTATATTTTATATTCGCTATAATATAAATGTTGCTTGTGTGGGAGGCGAGCGAGAGCGGGTGAGGGAGTACACCTGGCAGCGGGGGGGTGGGCTGTGACGCGGCTCGCTTGAGCGCTGACGGTTTGGCGGCCGGGTGGTCAACTAGTCCCTTCCCGTCGCGGCCTCCTGGTTTTTTACCAAGCTCAGAGCTTGCCTGACACGCGTATCGTCTACATCCTTTGCAATTCTGTCCCCCATACTCGCCACTTTGCATACTATTTCTCTCTCTCGACTTCTCCTTTCTCATTCTCTAATCTTTATTAAACTCAACATCCCTTCTGGTTTCAGCATAGACGTTCACCGTCGGCCAGTCGTATTGTACGCGAAGCTCTCAGATATTTCTATGTATTAGGCTTTAATGAGGTTTGGAGAGACAGACTTTTCCGTGTGTGTCCTCTCTCGGGAAGGTTGTAGACCGGTATATGTCTCCCTGGCAGGGTGTTGAGTGATTCTGCTTAGTTATTTAAAGCTAGACTAGGGGTAAGGTTACTGTGTCGTTGTCTCCGATGTGTGCAATGTTAGCTAAGTCCTGCACGACATCGACAGGTACTGTGGGAGCCTAGGTTGTCTTCGGGTGGGTTTATTTTGCGAGCACAGCACTGTGGTGTGAGAGGGCCATAGCCTATCCCTCACAACATAGTGCTGCCTCTTTGTGTTGACTTCTGAGGGATCGCCAGGATAGAGCTAGGTACTAGAGACCTAGATTTATCAAGAGAGCATCCCCGTCATATAACGTAATCTTCATTATACCACCTTCGGACAACGTTAGGCTACGAGCCGCATGCTCGCCCATTGTTGCCCTGCCTTGATACCCCAGCTAGACTTTATTAACTGAGCAGACACTGGTTAGAGATAAGTTCCATTATTATATGTATGCCACATTATTATTCACTGCACTTTTGAGCCGAGGTTGTTGTTGAGTTACACAACCCTAGTAGGCTGTTGCGTTGTGTCACGAAGCATTTCTTTAGTTGTCGAGCATTACTACCTTTGCGCAGTCTTTATTATTCGCCTGCCTATTATTACTATATGTCCTAGCATTTATTGTGACCCGTATTCTGCATTATAATTGTTCAAGATTCTTTACGAACATCTTCCCAGCATCAGACTTATTTCAGAAGTTTCCAGTTGATGTTGCAGGACTAGCATTGCACTTTCTTTAATACAGGAGTGCCAGTTATTTGAGTATCTACCGTAACGTTAATTAATCACGTTAACTATCTTTTCTTTGTGTAACCTAATCGAGTAATCTTTTACTGTTTGAGAATAGGCTGTTTCATCGAGCGTCAGCCTAGTGTGTGTGCACCAGTTACCGAGTCATAGGATACCTCGTTGTCCAGGCACGACTCAGGGCGGTAATGGTGTTTTGTTTTCCAGTGTTTAAGGCAGGGGTTGGATCTAGTGTTACCGTTGTTGCATTTTGCCATTATCTAGTCCAATGTTGAAGAGCCCTGTGTCTTTGAGAACCTGGATCGTAACATGTGACACTAGCGTATCCCCATATGAACCAAGAGAGCCAGGAAACTGAGATCAGGGAGATCATGATCCAAGCCTGCCCGGTAGAAGTTAGGAAACACTGCATCATTCATGAGGTTAACACTACCAAGGAATTGATGGAGGTCATTAAAAAGATTCTGGAGGCTAGAGAAGTAAAAGAGGAAAAACAAAAAGGGGAAGAGGAGAACCCAAAGAAAGGGTATCCGAAAGCCCTGATTCGATGCTTCGCATGTAGACAGACCGGACACCTAGCTAGGAACTGTACCAACCGTCCACAAGCCCCAACCCCTAGATTTGACCCCAGACTCGCACTCCCAAACGATCGACCTCTACCCTGGGGAACCGATTCGGACCGGAGAGGAATGCTTCCGGTAGAATACCAGGAGACAGAAAACCAGCCAAGAGTTACAATGCCGGAAGAGAGAGAACATTTTCTGTGAAACCTCACAGAGAAGGGCGGTATAGTGAGGTCAATATCTTAGAGAGATAAATACCTTGTGAAACTGTAGTCATAAATGGGAAAGCCGCGAACATGTTGATTGATACAGGGGCACACCGAAGTTGTCTCCTGGAGAATTTCGTAAGACAAAATCAGAAAGAAAAGGGCCCATAAAATCAAACCAGTATTCAGTTGTCAGGAGCCGAGGGTCAACCACTGACAATCCTTGGAAAAACAAACGCGACTGTAGTGCAGAGGAAGGGAATTACCTTCACCACCGATTTTTGTGTTTTATCGGGAAAAGCCAATAGTGGAGTCGATGGGTATCTGGGAATAGATCTCATGAGTCAGTTGGGAGTAACTAGCCTATTCAGTGTGGGCCGAAAGACACAACGACTACTCTCCAACCTCAAATAGTAGCTACCACAGGAAAATTATCTATTCCTCCTAGATCTTGGAAAATGATAGAGATTCCCCCAAACCCAGGCATGACTGCCGGGATTTTTGAACCCGATGCACAGAATGGGGTGAGAATATCTCCCACCTTCATTACTGCCGACCAGAGGAAAAGAGTTGTAGCTAATTTTTGGTGATGACACGATTAGTTATCAAAAAGGGAAACTGTTAGGACAAGTCACACCCGCTCAACCCACTACTGTTGGAACTGACGGACCCGTGAACTTACCTGAGATCCCGAAGATATTAACCTCAAGTCAAGCCAGTACCTTACATGAATTGCTCTGGATGTACCGGGATGCGTTTGCTCAAAAGGAAGGGGACCATGGATCAGCTCGAACCCGACACACCCATGAGATACACACGTAAGGGCCTCCTATTAGACAACCCTACCGACGACAAAACCCTATTATGAGACAAAAAGAAAAGGAACAACTTGAAGACATGATTAAACAGGGGATAGTAGTGGAATCATACAGTCCGTGGTCATCTCCGGTAGTCCTAGTAAAAAAAAAAGATGGGTTTACTCGGTTCTGTGTAGATTATCGGAAATTAAACGATGTCACCATCAAAGACGGGCAGCCTCTACCTCGTATTGACGACTCGTTAGAATCCCTCAATGGGTCGACCTGGTTCTCTACCCTAGATCTCCAGAGTGGATACTGGCAAGTACCAGTTAGGTCCGAGGATCAAGAGAAAACCGCATTTGCCACGAGCGAAGGCAAACTCTACCAGTTTAATATCTTGCCGTTTGGAGTTTGCAATGGCCCCACCAGTTTCACTAGAGTCATGGACGAATTATTGAGGGGATTAACCTGGAAAACTTGTTTGGCGTACTTAGATGATATCATAATCTTTTCCGCTAGTTGGGAAGAACATATTCACCGACTCCAAGAAGTGTTAGAAAGAATCAGGGGGGCAGGACTTAAACTGAAACCTTCCAAATGCCAATTAGGGGCCCGTGAGGTGGCATATCTAGGGCATGTCGTTTCCAGTAAAGGTATTCAACCAGACCCACATAAAGTGAGATCTATTGCCGAAATATCACCTCCGTCCTCTGTCAAAGAGATTCGAGCGTTTCTGGGAATGGCCTCCTACTATCGAAGGTTCATACCTAACCTTTCTAAGATTGCTCGCCCAATGACTCAGAGACTAGAAAAAGGGAGGAGGTTCGACTGGGATCAGAGTTGTCAGGTAGCTTTTGATCACTTGAAGCAAAAATTAACCTCGAACCCCGTAGTTTGTCATCCGAATTTCACCAAGCCATTTCAACTATACACCGATGCTTCTGATAAAGGGCTCGGAGCCGTTCTGGCCCAGAAAGTGGACGGAAAGGAAAGCATAGTGGCCTGTGCTAGCCGAACACTGAATAAGGGCGAAAAGAATTATAGCGTTACGAAAAAGGAATCTCTAGCTCTAGTGTGGGCTGTACACTATTTCCGTCCGTACCTAGCCGGGGTCCACTTTGAAGTTATTACGGACCACCATAGCTTACAATAGCTCCAAAAAATGAAAACGGAAGACGGACTTTTTGTCAGGTGGAAGGGGATTTTGGAAGAGTACTCATTTGAAGTTAGACATAGACCCGGTAAATTACACACTAATGCCGATGGCTTGTCTCGACTACCGGTAGCACCCGTTCAACCAACTGAACCCCACAGGGAAAAACATGACCCTAGACCTCGTAATAAAGTAAATTTTTCGGAGGGAGCCTGGAGGAATTCTCAAGATCGGGTCGTACTTGATTATTCAGAGGCCAAACACATGATCCAAATCCTCCACGGACAAAAGGAAAGGGGGGCTCATTTGGGGCAGTCTAGGGTTCTCCAACAATTCAATGAAAGGTACTGGACCAAGAGGGCCGACCAGATTGTTAAAGAAGTCGTTCAAAAATTGTTTGGGATGCCAGAGGGGCAAAGATGGAAGGGGACCTAGACAGTTGCCCGGACATATTACCGCTGGTACACCCTGGGCCAAATTATCGATGGATATTATGGGACCTCTGCCCAGACAGACAAACAAAAGGTACATCTTGACCTGTGTCGACGTTTTCTCTAAATACACGGTCGCTTGCACTATCCCGGACAAGAAAGCTGAAACGGTGGCAAAGGTTATCCTGGAAAAGATCATTTTTGTGTATGGCACCCCTGGAGGTATTCTGAGTGACAGGGGAAAGGAATTCAATAATGAGATCTGGCAACACTTGGGAGAAACCTTGGGGTATCAGATACAACACACCTCCCCGTATTACCCTCAGGGAAATGCTGTCTGTGAAAGGAATCACAGGGTGTTAGCCAACTGCATCCGGGCTAGTCTGAGCTCACAAGGGGAGAGAATCGCCCGGGGTTGGCCAGAGCTTTTGCCTGAAATTGTCTGGGGAATGAATACCACGGTCTGTAGGACTACAGGGTATTCTCCCTATGAGATTATCTTTGGCAACATACCGAAATTGCCTCAAGAACGATTATTGCCATATACCCCCGTCCCTCCACGCAGTATTCCCAACCCGGAAAATACTGGAAGGAACAAGGGGAGCGACGACAGCAAGTGCATGATCATATCGTTCAGCAACAACCTAAGAAAGTCTCTCTAAATAATCCTTATCACCGGGGGGAGTATATTTTGGTCAAAAGACATGACCCCACCCGAGCTGGTAAACTGGAGGAGAAATACGAGGGTCCTTTCAGGGTTGTCGAGACAAACGGGCCCTATCAAGTGTTATACTTACATTATGGAGATGTCGTGTCAGTTAGTCATATTCGTCATACCAAACGATATGAAGGTAATTTTCCCCAAGAAACGAGCGAGTGGAGTAGCGAGGAAGGGAGCGAAGAGGAAACGGAATCCAGGGTCGACGACCCTGATACTTCCTCGGCTCGACCCAACGTTAGAGGTCCTACTCCGACTCGAGACTACCTAGAAGATGCTCCACTTTGGTGGTCACTTAGTCAAAAGAATCGAGAGGGTCTTCCTGAGGTTGAGTCAGAAGGAGAACTATGAAGCGAAGAGATCGTATCTAGTGATGAAGACGATTTTTATGAGCTTACTGAGGAGGGAAAGTCTACGGTTCCAGACAGTGAAGTTTCAGTTTCCCCGAGAGATTTAAACAGGACTTTAAGTAGTGAGGAAGAGTATCCTCGAGACGAGATAGAACCGTGAGGCGTATCTTTTGACGGTAACCGGATAAACGGTTCTCCCACAGCTAAAGTGAAAGAATCCATAGAAACTCCTTTGCTTAACGTTCCGGAGAAGACTCCCGCGAGGGCAACCAAGTTTACGGGCCCCACCGAAACTCTCACTCGTAGTGGTAGAATTAGCCGCCCACCAATCAGGTACCCGGACGAGGCTATAAATAGGACCCCCGGGGCACGTGCCTGTCATTTGGAAGGCACCATGCCTCTACCCTCTGGCCCTCAGTACCGACTCCGTCGACTGGTAGCAATAGTCGACGGGCAAGGGCAAAGAATTAATACCACTTGAGCTCTCAACCAGTTTCTCCACCAGCTAGGGGAGGTTTTAATAGCCAAAACTATTGTGGGAAATCAGAATCCTGCACTCCAGTTACATAAATGTCTCTGTGAGCATAGTGGACTGGTGGAGTGGCAGCCGGAGGGCATACATTTTAGGGGAACAGTATTGCGGCGATCAGGAGCTCGCCTAAATTCAGTAGGGGGTGATAAAGTAGAAACGCCCTCCGCCAATCACCGCGCTCCCTTTGCTTACTTGCAATGCCAGCTGATTTTGTTAGCTCACGGTTGCAACGTGCCAGGCCCCGCCCACCAGCCAATCAGCGGCCTCCATTATCGGAGCGCGAAGCTGGACTTCCTACTCCCCCTCAGAAGTCACTCTCTTTCTTTGCTCGAAGAACCCATTCTGATTATCCTTTGAGTAATACCTCGGTGCCAGCCCTGTACTCCCGTAAGCCACCAAAAGAGGGTTATAATCAACTTCCTGGAACTTACTATGAAGAGAAGAGAGAGGAGATGAAGGAAGCAAAAAGTCAGTGCGAACGTACAGCCGGGCAAAGCCACCAGCCAATCAGAGCGCGCAAGAGCGGGAGGCCAGAGTATAAAGGTAGCCGCACGCGGACTCCCGTTTTTTTTTACAGCAGAGATCAGGCAGCCAATCAACATGCCTGATTCTCCCAGTGCCACCACCAAGGTCACTGGCCACGTTAAGTGGTATAATGTTAAACAGGGCTATGGTTTCATCACCTATAGTGGAGGGGACATTTTTGTTCACTTCACTGGCATCTCCAAACCTAATCCTCTCCATCATGTGCCCTCTCTTGCCACCAATGAGAGGGTATCATTTACCATCAAGAGGAGAAGGCGAGGAGATGAGGCCATCAATGTCATGGGCCCTGATGGAGAGATCCTGAAGGGTTCCAGGCATGGTAGAAGAGGTAAGAGGGAGGACTACCACCAAGCCACAGCAGCAGTCAGTTGTTCAACACCGGACTTGGTCCAGGTTGTTGTTACAACTGCAGTGACCCTCTGCAAAGGGGATCACAAGCTGCTTCAGGAGTATCTTCCAACACTCCTGAAGGCTAATAACCTCCCTCCCATCATCATTCCACCTCTTCCAGGACCATCTGCACCACCCAGCCTCATTCCCACTCAGGTTTTGAGGCAAAGAAGCCACCCGAGAAGGAGCTGGACATCCAGAAGCCTCTCTCAAGACCTCCACCACCACCATAAACAGTCTCTGCATCACCACCGCCATCACCAGTCAATGTCGCCGGCCCAGCAGCAGCCTCGACTCCAGCACCTGCCACCCAAGATCCAGTGGCAACCAACTCCTCCGCATCATCTGAGAACTCCGACTCCACCACAGGAGAAGACGTCGATGTGGAGGGGTTGGAGGAGGGAGAAGAGGACATCGACCTGGGAATGACCACCAGCGAGCTGGAGAAAAACATCACCGA
Organism: Paralithodes platypus; assembly: GCA_032716605.1. Classification (NCBI taxonomy): domain Eukaryota; kingdom Metazoa; phylum Arthropoda; class Malacostraca; order Decapoda; family Lithodidae; genus Paralithodes; species Paralithodes platypus. The sequence continues at coordinate 31,441,056 of CM064491.1, read as the reverse complement.
CTTGACTGCAGAGATCCATCAGACTGCAGCAGCAGGAAGACGTCCCCCTATAGCGGCCCAGAAGAAGCTGACCAAGTTGCTACACTTATCTTTCCTGCAGAAATATTAAATAGACAATGGAGCACTCTTGGTTGAGCCCGAGAACTTTTCATCTCCTACTGTACTTCGCACTTCTCCACTTTATCTTCCTCTCTCCAAAACTCTCCAATCTCCTACTTTTCTCAAGCCATCATCATCATCATCAGCCGGGGTCACTCACCCATCAGAGCTGACCGGGTCCACACACTGCAACCTACTTGTTCTCCCTCTTGCCCGGGCACAAAGGAACCACAGGAACCAACTTTTCCAGTTACCTCGCCCTCACTTAAGCACAGTTCCAGACACACACACACCTGACCCAGCATACCAGAATACATTTGTTTAAGGACCAATATTGGGCCCGCATATTATAAGGAGAGAAAGAGAGATGTGGTGGACTAACCTGGTGGTTTGCTATATAAATTGATGTGTCCTTCTAGGACAAGACTAAAGGAAAACTAATTTAGACTCACCTGAATATATAAAGATGATGATGTGTTTATTAATTAGTAATTTTTGTTAGCACCGGCACCAGCCGAAGAGTTATTATATAGGATCTGATAGGAGAGATTAAAGATTAAAAGAGTAGGGGAAAGAATACTTTTGTTAATACATGAGGCAACCAAAGTTAAAGAAGGAAACAGTTGCTTAATTGCCAAATAGATTAAAGATTAAAAGAGTAAAAGTAAAGAGGGGAGGGAAAGAATACTTTTGGTAATAAATGAGGCAACCAGTAAGTTAAAGAGGGAAACAGTTCTTCAGTTGCCTAATAGGTTAGCTATAGCTAGGGATGGACACTAGTCCATATGAATAATTTATTAAGTTGTGTAAAAGGGAAACTGTAACGAAGGACACTAGTCCAATGTGAACTATGATAATATGAAGTCTAAAAGAGTTATTCCGTGTATGCGTCTGAGGCACGGTTCATCTTTTGTTAGTACGATAATTGATTATAGTGAAAGGTAACCTAGCGTGTTGGTAACAGGGTTACTAGAGGGTAAATTCAGAAGATGTAATTGAGATACAGATTGTAAACCTAATTGTGAAGTAACTGGGTGGCGGAACCCAATAGGGTTGTTGAGGTAAAATTGTAAATCTATATTGTGAAGTAACTGGGTGACGGAACCCAATAGTATTGTTGAGATCAAGATTGTAAAACTAATTGTGAAGTAACTGGGGGGCGGAACCCAATAGTGTGATTGAGGTAAAGATTGTAAACCTAGATTGTGAAGTAACTGGGTGGCGGAACCCATATTGTACGTGAGAGAGACCTTGTAATCTTATTCGGTAATTTGTATGATTTTATGTCATTGTGGAGGTACTTGTGTAGTAACGACGGTTGTGTCAGAGGAATAAATAGATTCTATGTATTGAGGAGATAGATTATAATATATGTTATAGCCTTGGGATTGGGAAAAGGCTCGGTAAACATGGGAAAACCTAAAGAGTAGAGGAACGAATATAACTTTTGTTTTAGTTAGGCAAGGAGCATATGATTCATTAAGGCCCTGGTCTCAATAAAAGACACAGCAGGGTTTTGACTTAATTATTTAGGATTAATCACTAATAACGGGTCGTAGGATCGAAGCCGACTTGAGTCAATACCTGAATAACGGGGATTCAGTTAGGGAGTAACGGGAACTCTAGGGGTCCACAGTACAACCTAGCATGAATCGACGTAATATTCAATCTGTATCTTGAACTCATCTCGGCCCGAGCCAAGAACCTATTATTAGGGTAGTTAGGAAGTCTGTTAAATAAAATATACGAACTTCTAAATGACTGTCGAATTATCCCCCGTAGTAGTAGCATAAAAGATTTATAATTAAATACTACATTTTGGTGGCAAGCGGTGGGATTCGACAAATCATTTGGATTGAGTATAATTATCTAACGGAACAGGTAGGATGACGGGCATGTTACCATTCAGACTATTGGAAGAGGGGAAGGAAGAAATCGAGCTTTGGATTGAGCAGTTAGAATGTCAGTTCACATTACTTGACGTAGGGGAAAATGGGAAGAAAATCGCCTATGTAAAGGCACACTTAGGTAAGGCCCTGAATGATGTGAGAGTACATCTGGAAGGACTAGTATCGTGGGCTGAAGTCAAAGCGCCTTAATCGAAGAATTTGGCCGAGAGACTTCCACCAGAAAAGCCAGAGACAAACTGAAGAGTTTGAAACTTGATGGCCAAAATGTGAGAGCCCTGAGGAGGGAAATCACTAAGAATGTGAAACTAGCGTATCCCCATATGAACCAAGAGAGCCAGGAAACTGAGATCAGGGAGATCATGATCCAAGCCTGCCCGGTAGAAGTTAGGAAACACTGCATCATTCATGAGGTTAACACTACCAAGGAATTGATGGAGGTCATTAAAAAGATTCTGGAGGCTAGAGAAGTAAAAGAGGAAAAACAAAAAGGGGAAGAGGAGAACCCAAAGAAAGGGTATCCGAAAGCCCTGATTCGATGCTTCGCTTGTAGACAGACCGGACACCTAGCTAGGAACTGTACCAACCGTCCACAAGCACCAACCCCTAGATTTGACCCCAGACTCGCACTCCCAAACGATCGACCTCTACCCAGGGGAACCGATTCGGACCGGAGAGGAATGCTTCCGGTAGAATTCATGGAGACAGAAAACCAGCCAAGTGATACAATGCCGGAAGAGAGAGAACATTTTCTGTGAAACCTCACAGAGACGGGCGGTATAGTGAGGTCAATATCTTAGAGAGACAGACGCCTTGTGAAACTGTAGTCATAAATGGGAAAGCCGCGAACATGTTGATTGATACGGGGGCACACCGAAGTTGTCTCCTGGAGAATTTCGTAAGACAAAATCAGAAAGAAATGGGCCCATAAAATCAAACCAGTATTCAGTTGTCAGGAGCCGGGGGTCAACCACTGACAATCCTAGGAAAAACAAACGCGACTGTAGTGCAGAGGAAGGGAATTACCTTCACCACCGATTTTTGTGTTTTATCGGGAAAAGCCAATAGTGGAGTCGATGGGTATCTGGGAATAGATCTCATGAGTCAGTTGGGAGTAACTAGCCTATTCAGTGTGGGCCGAAAGACACAACGACTACTCTCCAACCTCAAATAGTAGCTACCACAGGAAAATTATCTATTCCTCCTAGATCTTGGAAAATTATAGAGATTCCCCCAAACCCAGGCATGACTGCCGGGATTTTTGAACCCGATGCACAGAATGGGGTGAGAATATCTCCCACCTTCATTACTGCCGACCAGAGGAAAATAGTTGTAGCTAATTTTGGTGATGACACGATTAGTTATCAAAAAGGGAAACTGTTAGGACCAGTCACACCCGCTCAACCCACTACTGTTGGAACTGACGGACCCGTGAACTTACCTGAGATCCCGAAGAAATTAACCTCAAGTCAAGCCAGTACCTTACATGAATTGCTCTGGATGTACCGGGATGCGTTTGCTCAAAACGAAGGGGACCATGGATCAGCTCGAACCCGACACACCCATGAGATACACACGTAAGGGCCTCCTATTAGACAACCCTACCGACGACAAAACCCTATTATGAGACAAAAAGAAAAGGAACAATTTGAAGACATGATTAAACAGGGGATAGTAGTGGAATCATACAGTCCGTGGTCATCTCCGGTAGTCCTAGTAAAAAAAAAAGATGGGTTTACTCGGTTCTGTGTAGATTATCGGAAATTAAACGATGTCACCATCAAAGACGCGCAGCCTCTACCTCGTATTGACGACTCGTTAGAATCCCTCAATGGGTCGACCTGGTTCTCTACCCTAGATCTCCAGAGTGGATACTGGCAAGTACCAGTTAGGTCCGAGGATCAAGAGAAAACCGCATTTGCCACGAGCGAAGGCAAACTCTACCAGTTTAATGTCTTGCCGTTTGGAGTTTGCAATGGCCCCACCAGTTTCACTAGAGTCATGGACGAATTATTGAGGGGATTAACCTGGAAAACATGTTTGGCGTACTTAGATGATATCATAATCTTTTCCGCTAGTTGGGAAGAACATATTCACCGACTCCAAGAAGTGTTAGAAAGAATCAGGGGGGCAGGACTTAAACTGAAACCTTCAAAATGCCAATTAGGGGCCCGTGAGGTGGCATATCTAGGGCATGTGGTTTCCAGTAAAGGTATTCAACCGGACCCACATAAAGTGAGATCTATTGCCGAAATATCACCTCCGTCCTCTGTCAAAGAGATTCGAGCGTTTCTGGGAATGGCCTCCTACTATCGAAGGTTCATACCTAACCTTTCTAAGATTGCTCGCCCCATGACTCAGAGACTAGAAAAAGGGAGGAGGTTCGACTGGGATCAGAGTTGTCAGGTAGCTTTTGATCACTTGAAGCAAAAATTAACCTCGAACCCCGTAGTTGTCATCCAAATTTCACCAAGCCATTTCAATTATACACCGATGCTTCTGATGAAGGGCTCGGAGCCGTTCTGGCCCAGAAAGTGGACGGAAAGGAAAGCATAGTGGCCTGTGCTAGCTGAACACTGAATAAGGGCAAAAAGAATTATAGCGTTACGAAAAAGGAATCTCTAGCTCTAGTGTGGGCTGTACAATATTTCCGTCCGTACCTAGCCGGGGTCCACTTTGAAGTTATTACGGACCACCATAGCTTACAATAGCTCCGAAAAAATTAAAACGGAAGACGGACTTTTTGTCAGGTGGAATGGGATTTTGGAAGAGTACTCGTTTGAAGTTAGACATAGACCCGGTAAATTACACACTAATGCCGATGGCTTGTCTCGACTACCGGTAGCACCCGTTCAACCCACTGAACCCCACGGGGAAAAACATGACCCTAGACCTCGTAATAAAGTAAATTTTTCGGAGGGAGCCTGGAGGAATTCTCAAGATAGGGTCGTACTTGATTATTCAGAGGCCAAACACATGATCCAAATCCTCCACGGACAAAAGGAAAGGGGGGCTCATTTGGGGCAGCCTAGGGTTCTCCAACAATTCAATGAAAGGTACTGGACCAAGAGGGCCGACCAGATTGTTAAAGAAGTCGTTCAAAATTGTTTGGGATGCCAGAGGGGCAAAGATGGAAGGGGACCTAGACAGTTGCCCGGACATATTACCGCTGGTACACCCTGGGCCAAATTATCGATGGATATTATGGGACCTCTGCCCAGACAAACAAACAAATGGTACATCTTGACCTGTGTCGACGTTTTCTCTAAATACACGGTCGCTTGCGCTATCCCGGACAAGAAAGCTGAAACGGTGGCAAAGGTTATCCTGGAAAAGATCATTTTTGTGTATGGCACCCCTGGAGGTATTCTGAGTGACAGGGGAAAGGAATTCAATAATGAGATCTGGCAACACTTGGGAGAAACCTTGGGGTATCAGATACAACACACCTCCCCGTATTACCCTCAGGGAAATGCTGTCTGTGAAAGGAATCACAGGGTGTTAGCCAACTGCATCCGGGCTAGTCTGAGCTCACAAGGGGAGAGAATCGCCCGGGGTTGGCCGGAGCTTTTGCCTGAAATTGTCTGGGGAATGAATACCACGGTCTGTAGGACTACAGGGTATTCTCCCTATGAGATTATCTTTGGCAACATACCGAAATTGCCTCAAGAACGATTATTGCCATATACCCCCGTCCCTCCACGCAGTATTCCCAACCCGGAAAATACTGGAAGGAACAAGGGGAGCGACGACAGCAAGTGCATGATCATATCGTTCAGCAACAACCTAAGAAAGTCTCTCTAAATAATCCTTATCACCGGGGGGAGTATATTTTGGTCAAGAGACATGACCCCATCCGAGCTGGTAAACTGGAGGAGAAATACGAGGGTCCTTTCAGGGTTGTCGAGACAAACGGGCCCTATCAAGTGTTATACTTACATTATGGAGATGTCGTGTCAGTTAGTCATATTCGTCATACCAACGATATGAAGGTAATCTTCCCCCAGAAACGAGCGAGTGGAGTAGCGAGGAAGGGAGCGAAGAGGAAACGGAATCCAGGGTCGACGACCCTGATACTTCCTCGGCTCGACCCAACGTTAGAGGTCCTACTCCGACTCGAGACTACCTAGAAGATGCTCCACTTTGGTGGTCACTTAGTCAAAAGAATCGAGAGGGTCTTCCTGAGGTTGAGTCAGAATGAGAACTAGGAAGCGAAGAGATCGTATCTAGTGATGAAGACGATTTTTATGAGCTTACTGAGGAGGGAAAGTCTACGGTTCCAGACAGTGAAGTTTCAGTTTCCCCGAGAGATTTAAACAGGACTTTAAGTAGTGAGGAAGAGTGTCCTCGAGACGAGATAGAACCGTGAGGCGTATCTTTCGACGGTAACCGGATAAACGGTTCTCCCACAGCTAAAGTGAAAGAATCCAAAGAAACTCCTTTGCTAAACGTTCCGGAGAAGACTCCCGCGAGGGCAACCAAGTTTACGGGCCCCACCGAAACTCTCACTCGTAGTGGTAGAATTAGCCGCCCACCAATCAGGTACCCGGACGAGGCTATAAATAGGACCCCCGGGGCACGTGCCTGTCATTTGGAAGGCACCATGCCTCTACCCTCTGACCCTCAGTACCAACTCCGTCGACTGGTAGCAATAGTCGACGGGCAAGGGCAAAGAATTAACCCTCTCACGTCCTGATGCAATTTTTGAGTCTATTAGTGATACTTTAAAGCCTTTGTTACCGTCCGGGGTATTTATAAACCTTTAGTTTATTTACTTCAACCTCTGCAGTTGTCTTTGAGTTAGCTGTGGGCAGAAAACTAATTTTGGAGAGGTAATTATAAGAGTGAGAGTAATCTATTTCTTATTGCTAATCTGGCAACCTCTGCGTCATAAGGATGTGAGAGGGTTAATACCACTTGAGCTCTCAAGCAGTTTCTCCACCAGCCAGGGGAGGTTTTAATAGCCAAACCTATTGTGGGAAATCAGAATCCTGCACTCCAGTTACATAAATGTCTCTGTGAGCATAGTGGACTGGTGGAGTGGCAGCCGGAGGGCATAAATTTTAGGGGAACAGTATTGCGGCGATCAGGAGCTCGCCTAAATTCAGTAGGGGGTGATAAAGTAGAAACGCCCTCCGCCAATCACCGCGCTCCCTTTTGCTTACTTGCAATGCCAGCTGATTTTGTTAGCTCACGGCTGCAACGTGCCAGGCCCCGCCCACCAGCCAATCAGCGGACTCCATTATCGGAGCGCGAAACTGGACTTCCTACTCCCCCTCAGAAGTCACTCTCTTTCTTTGCTCGAAGAACCCCTTCTGATTATCCTTTGAGTAATACCTCGGTGCCAGCCCTGTACTCCCGTAAGCCACCAAAAGAGGGTTATAATCAACTTCCTGGAACTTACTATGAAGAGAAGAGAGAGGAGATGAAGGAAGCAAAAAGTCAGTGCGAACGTACAGCCGGGCAAAGCCACCAGCCAATCAGAGCGCGCAAGAACGGGAGGCCAGAGTATAAAGGTAGCCGCACGCGGACTCCCGGGGTCACTCACCCCTCAGAGCTGACCGGGTCCACACACTGCAACCTACTTGTTCTCCCTCTCGCCCGGGCACAAAGTAACCACAGGAACCCACTTTTCCAGTTACCTCGCCCTCACTTAAGCACAGTTCCAGACACACACACACCTGACCCAGCATACCAGAATACATTTGTTTAAGGACCAATATTGGGCCCGCATATTATAAGGAGAGAAAGAGAGATGTGGTGGACTAACCTGGTGGTTTGGTATATAAATTGATGTGTCCTTCTAGGACAAGACTAAAGGAAAAAGAATTTAGACTCACCTGAATATATAAAGATGATGATGTGTTTATTAATTAGTTATTTTTGTTAGCACCGGCACCAAGCCGAAGAGTTATTATATAGGATCTGATAGGAGAGATTAAAGATTAAAAGAGTAGGGGAAAGAATATTTTTGTTAATACATGAGGCAACCAAAATTAAAGAGGGAAACAGTTGCTTAGTTGCCAAATAGATTAAAGATTAAAAGAGTAAAAGTAAAGAGGGGAGGGAAAGAATACTTTTGGTAATAAATGAGGCAACCAGTAAGTTAAAGAGGGAAACAGTTCTTCAGTTGCCTAATAGGTTAGCTATAGCTAGGGATGGACACTAGTCCCTATGAATAATGTATTAAGTTGTGTAAAAAGGAAACTGTAACGAAGGACACTAGTCCAATGTGAACTATGATATTATGAAGTCTAAAAGAGTTATTCCGTGTATGCGTCTGAGGCACGGTTCATCTTTTGTTAGTACGATAATTGATTAAAGTGAAAGGTAACCTAGCGTGTTGGTAACAGGGTTACTAGAGGGTAAATTCAGAAGATGTAATTGAGATACAGATTGTAAACCTAATTGTGAAGTAACTGGGTGGCGGAACCCAATAGGGTTGTTGAGGTAAAGATTGTAAATCTATATTGTGAAGTAACTGGGTGACGGAACCCAATAGTATTATTGAGATAAAGATTGTAAACCTAATTGTGAAGTAACTGGGGGGGGGGGGGGGGGGCGGAACCCAATAGTGTGATTGAGGTAAAGATTGTAAACCTAGATTGTGAAGTAACTGGGTGGCGGAACCCATATTGTACGTGAGAGAGACCTTGTAATCTTATTCGGTCATTTGTATGATTTTATGTCATTGTGGAGTTACGCGTGCGGAGTTACATGGAGGGATAGACAGACTAATGAGGAAGTAAGAAGGAGGTTTGGTGTGGAGGTAGATGTGCTGGAAAGTGTGAAAAGGAACAACTTGAGATGGTTCGGCCATATGGAACGTATGGAAAGCGAGAGAATGACTAAGAGGGTGTACGAGAGCGAGGTGGAGGGACAGAGGGAGAGGTGGAAGGATGGAGTGAGGAAGTACATGAACGAAGGCAGCGCTGGTTGGGGGGAGGGGCGTCGACTGACTGGGGACAGAGGTGCATGGGGGCAGTTCGTTCGTGGCCACCCCTTAGGGGATCACGGCGTCATGCAATAGATAGATAGATAGTAGTAGCATAACAGATTTAGAATTAAATACTACAATTGTTATGCTTTATTTCTTAAGATTACACTCATATTTTGGGTGCAGGATAAATGTTTTGCATGTATTCGTCTCTTTCCTGATTTTCAACGTTGCAAGCAAGGCTTTTGTTACTCTTTATTTATCAGCTATTGTGGATATAGGTGATTTTCTGCACTGTAGGGGTGATGCATTTGGTCCCATCTGTTGAAATATGACATTGGATGTTAGAACATAAGAACATAAGAAAATGGGAGTCTGCAAAAAGCCGATCGGCCCATACAAGGCAGATCCCTGTCACACCCAACCCCAATTATAGGCCCAACTCACTAATACTTTGAGTAGTGCCCCCAGGGCAGGGATTAACACAAGATTACGGGGGTCTGCTGAGCGCCGATTGGCCCACACCTGGCAGAGCCCCGTCACACCCAACCCATCTCGTCCATATGCCTATCTAATTTTATCTTAAAGCTCGCTATCGTTCTTGATCCCTCTATATCACTTGGTAGCCTATTCCACCCATCTACAACTCTGTTACCAAACCTATATTTGCCTATATCTTTTCTGAAACGAAATGTATCTAATTTGAAACCATTTGTACGAGTTCTTTCGCTATCACTGAGCTTTAATACATTTTTCATGTCCCCTTTATTAATCCCACTAACCCACTTGAATACCTCTATCATATCCCCTCTAACTCTGCGTCTCTCTAACGAATGTAAGCCTAATTTCTTCAACCTTTCTTCATACGGAAAATTTCTAATATTATGGATCATTTTTGTCATTCTACGTTGTACTCTCTCCAATGAATCTATGTCCATTCTGTAATAAGGACACCAAAATTGAACAGCATAATCCATATGGGGTCTCACTATTGACAAGTAAAGTTTTAAGATAACATCAGCAGTTCTGTTACTCACACTCCTAGATATGAACCCGAGATTCCTGTTTGCCTTGTTACGAACGCTTATACATTGTTGTCTAGGCTTCACCTCATTGCTAACAAACACACCTAGATCTTTCTCACAGTCTGAGTTTTCTAATTCCATATTAGCTAGTTTATATTTAACATTTGTATGCATCATCCCTATCTTTAATACCTTGCATTTGTCAATGTTAAACTTCATCTGCCAATTTACTGACCATTCGTGTAAGGTATCTAGATCCCTTTGCAGACACTCTATATCTCTATCTGAATCAATTTGTCTCCCCATTTTGGTATCGTCTGCAAATTTACTTATCCTACTAGTTATACCTAAATCAAGGTCATTTATGTATATAATAAACAACAGAGGACCTAATACAGATCCATGGGGGACACCACTTTTGACTGCTCCCCATTCTGACTTGGTACCATTTATGCTGACTCTCTGCTTCCTACCAGTTAGCCATGACCTAATCCATCCTAACAACGCCCCACCTATTCCATGTGCCTCAACCTTTCTTATCAATCTCTCATGAGGGACTCTGTCGAAAGCTTTACTGAAATCTAAATATATAATATCATATGACTTGTCATTATCTACTGCTTCATATACCTCTGAGAAAAAACTAAGCAAATTAGTAAGGCAAGACCGTCCCTGAGTGAATCCATGCTGAGAAGAATTAATTAAGTTAAATGTTTCTAAGTGGTTTCTCATTTTCCTAGCAATAATTGACTCTAGTAGCTTTCCTATGATTGAAGTGAGACTAATGGTACGGTAATTGGATGTTATTGATTTATCTCCTTTTTTGAAGATCGGAACTACATTTGCAAGCTTCCAAGCTTCTGGAACTATACCTGTTTCTAATGACTTGTTAAATAGAAATGTTAATGGGTAACTTAACTCATCTCTGCATTCTTTTAATACTCTAGCGTATACCTCATCAGGACCAGGCGATTTATGAGGTTTTAGTCTGTCAATTTCCTTAAGCACATCATTTCTACTTATAGTAACCGTACTTAACCTATTTTCTATACTATCGCTATATACCTTACGAACTTCTGGAAACTGTGCCAAATTTTCATTTGTGAAAACGGAAAGAAATTGACTATTTAATGTACTGCACATTTCTAAATCATTTTCTGTCATTTCTCCTATCAAAGTTTTAAGGGGACCAATTACATCTCTAACCTTGCATTTATATAGTTGGTAAAAAGCTTTAGGATTATTTTTTGAGTCATTGGCAACCTTAATTTCATAATTTCTTTTTTCTTTCCTAATATCCTTTTTTACCTGTCGTGATAGATTCTGATAGTAAGCAAGTAGGTGAATTTCGCCTTTCTTAATTTTTCTATATATTCCTCTCTTTTTTTCCTAGAAGATCTAATAGTCTATTATTCATCCATTTGGGTTGGTTCTGTGTTGACCTAAATTTTCTTTTGGGGATATATTTATTTTGCGCATTGAATACTGACTTGATAAAATTATCGTATGTATCTACCAAGTTGACGTCTCTTCCTGACTTAAGATGACAGGTGCCTGAGAAGGGATACACTCATTTGGACACCTGGATCGACTTAATTTTTTGACCATAGGGTCCGCTAATAGGGCTCTTCTTAACCCACCATAATTGGCTTTTCTGAAGTCAGGTATTAATGTTTTATTCTCTCTGGTATTACCTTTCCATTGTATATTAAAATACACAGAATTGTGGTCACTATTTCCTAGGTGGTCCCCTATCTCTACATTATTTATCATATGTTCATTGTTACTGAAAACTAAATCGAGAATATTATTACCTCTAGTCGGCGTATCTATGAATTGAAATAAAAAACTATCTTGTACTACCTCAATAAACTCCTCAGAATCAGAGTCGCCTATTTGATGCTGCCAATCTACAGTATATTCGGAATATTAAAATCCCCCATAATTCACACATTGCTAAACCTTGATGCCATTTTAATTTCCTCCCATAATGACGTTCCGTCATTTCTACTCGTATTTGGCAGTCTATACATAACCCCAATAACTATGGTCTCACTACCTTCGTTTACCTCTACCCAAACACTTTCATTATCGTTATTTACTCTAATACCTGATTTAATACAGCTTTTTAATGTACTCCTGACAAACACTGCTATACCGCCACTCCTCCTACTTGTTAGGTCATCTTTAAACAAACTATATCCTGGTATATCAAATTCTGCTAAAAATGCCTGGTTTCAGTATTAATCCACGTTTCAGTTAGCGCTATTATGTCTATATTTGCTTTGATAACAAGGGCTCTAAGTTCGTTCATTTTGTTACATAGACTCCTACAGTTTGTGTAATATACTCTCAATTTACTTCTTTTATTTATACCTAATTTACCTTTATTTCTAACTACATTTCCATCTTTCGTTGCACCATCACTACTATCATTAGCAATATTGTCATATATTTTAGCATGAGACTGAATATCCTTATCGCTTTCGCTTGACGCTAAAACAAATCCATTTAACCTCTCTTTTCCACTCTCAATATTTCTGTTCAAAACCCCACAACCACCCTGTCTAAAGAACTAGTTAATGTGGAAACCCCTAACCGTGAAAGATGAACCCCATCCTTGCGTACATCCTATCTCTACCATAGAAAGAATCCCAGTTATCAATGAATGGTATTGCTTTTTCTTTGCAATATATCTCCAACCGGCAATTGATACCAATCGCCCTGGATGTCTATTCCTTGGGAACTCCTCTTCTGGGTAGGATACAATGTACTACAGGGATCCCTCCCTTCATCCTAACCTTATCTAACACATCCCGATTCTGCTGCAGCAGTTCCTCACTTCTACCCTTACCAACATCGTTACTCCCGGCACTGAGACAGATAATGGGGTTATCTCCACTATCTTCCAAGATGTGGTCCATCTTCTCTAAAACCCTCCCAACTCCATGGCCAGGCAGACACACAACCTTCCTAAGTTTAGTGAGGGTAGCCCTAACTAAATGTCTTACCATGGAGTCGCCCACAATCGACACAGACTTACCTTCTCGGGACACAGACTTACCTTTCCCTCGGGAGGATCCAGCAGCTGCAAGTGGAGAACCCCTGGTGGTAGTGGTGGTGGGGGTGGTGGTGGTGGTGGTGGTAGGTAGCACAGCGTCAGCGGTAGGAGCGGAGTCGGCGGCAGGCACTTCGTCTAACCCTCCCTTATCCCTCTTCCCTCACATTCGTCTCGCAAAGGAGAGAATGTATTTGTCACACTCATACCTATTCTACAATCCTGCTTCTTGAGTGTGACTTTCCCACCCGTATTTTTAACAACCTGCCATGAATAAAAATTTTCATCAACTTCCTCCCTTTTCCCCTTACTCGATTTGATTTCCTCTTGGCTAAGCTTGAAAGCTAGATTTTCGTCTTTAATCAAATCCACTGCCCTCTAAAGTTTAACATTAACCTCCCTTAGAGCCAAGACCTCTTCCTTCACCACAACCATCTCTTCCCTTACCTGGAGAATAAGATGATGCAGTTCAGTAAAGGACTCGCACTCCATACCTGACATGATCCCAAAAAGCTTAGCGAGGAGCAAACAACTAAGTACAGAAAACAAAAACAAATAAGTCAACTAACAGCTAAAGACTGAGCTAAAACACTTTTATATATACAGTAAACGAGTGCACTGCCTCCAAACACAGGTAGGTGCGTATGGTCACTGGGTCACGAGCAGGTGGTCCAGGCAGGAACTCAGATTAACAAGATGTTCATGAGGTATTAGCATAAACTCTTCCTCATTATAATTAAAATCTGGTTCCAGGGGTGGGTACACCTTTTTCACTTATCTCGGGCCCTGTGATTGGTCCGGGAGTGGCCCCTGTGATTGGCTTGGAAATAGATCATGCTCAATAAGTGGCCCTGCATTTCCTGTAGGTCCCGGTAGGTGGCATTGATATAGGTGGGTAGACTGCGTTATCTGCTGATCCCATGGAGAACGTGGATTATTTATGCTGGACTGCGTTATTTCTTTCTCGGTCTAGATATGTGCCCTTCGCTTTGTTCTTTTCCTCTCCTTTATGTTTGCTATCCTGGCTCTGGTTGATTGAGTCTCTTCTTGGTTTATGAGTGTATCTGAGGGGGTTGCTAACTTGGCTGCTTGCAACCCCGTCATTTCATATATATATTTATAATTCCTTATCTGTGGACATCATGTTCACTCACCGAATGTTTGTATGGAAGTGAAGTACATCGTACGATAACGCCATAGACGTCTAAACCTTAGGGCACCTGATGTGAAACGGAAGCCAGGGACCTGGAGTTGGCAGGTTGTGAGCAGGCCGGAGAGGCCGACTGACTCCGACCACTTTTGGTCGTACGAGAATCCCACACACATTACAATTCGCTTATGATTCCGGCGAACGGATCCGGCGGCCGGAGCGTCTATGGGGACCTTACTACTAATCGTTAAGTTAGGACCGGCCGTGTATTGTTGTTCTTCCATCCGTTATCACAGACATCCTTCCATCAGAGAACATGAATCTTGTGTTATTCATAAAGGCTAGATCCCTAGGGGAAGGGAAGAGAGGGTGGTGGTGGGAGTTCTTCAATACGAAATCTATGGAAATATGAGCATCAATCTCAGACAAATGCATCGTTAGTTTATTAAAATTATATTGGTGATGGGTATTTAATAGATCCTTCTATCATCACATAGCATACGGTAGTAATTTAGCAGATGAAGAGATATAATAATTTGTTAGATATATATTATATAATATAGAGCATACTATTTTAGAGGACGTATAGTAGAACAAATATATTTTAGTAACAGTATAATATACCTCAACATTATCAATTCATATCTGCTGTTCTCTTCACTTTGCCTTCTATCACCGATTCCCCCAATATATACTGCTCCATTTGGCGCATACACATATTCACGCTAAACAAGTTAGCATTGCTAGTGTGCCATACACCTCAAGGTTAACAGAGCTAGAATAGCTTCAGTGTCACCAAGGTTCCAGGCTAACTAGTACAGTAAACAGTGAGGCTATTCACCAATAACTAACCACCATTAACCTAAAGGTATCTGGAATAACTTCAGTGCCACCAATGTTCCAGGCTAACTAGTACAGTAAACAGTGAAGCTGATCACCAATAACTAACCAAAAACAAACACAAGGGATAAAAGTTTTACCTTCAGTTCTTCCGAGCAATGTGGAGGGGAACCAATATCCCTAAAGTTAAATGGAATGTTTAGGTGGTAAGTTTTAATGAAAGCCGTATAGTACTTGAGCTTCGTGGTTGTGGTCACGTCGCCAAAAGACAGTTCGCCCGCTTTCAGAGTAGGTTTATCCATACAAAGTAAACAATCAAAATTGTACAAGGTAAATAATATAATCCTGAACGTGGTATACTCCAATCTGTTACTAAATTAGTGTAGTACTAGAACATTCTTTCAAAGGGTTAATTAGTGTGGGCAATCTGTTTGTGTTTGTATCTTTTTTAATCAATGTTTTAAGTAAACTTAACCTAAGTGAAAATAATCTAACGTGATCTAAATAAATGTAACCTATCTGCAACTAACATAACTACCCAAACCATAGACTAACTTTAACAGCCCACTAACAGCAGACTTCAAGTTAAATATTATTCCCTAGTAAGATTAGATGGACCATAATATGTAACTATAGATGTTATAGCCAACAGTTAATAGATCGTGGTATATCGTTAATTTTTTGTCTATGTGGATGAAGAAGACAAAGCTCAGGCTGCCTGTACCGAGTGTCTCACCTAAATCCAAAAGAGTGACAGATATCCAAATTCAAGGGACGTTGGGGTAAAAATGCCTGGCCACACGAAGTTCAAAGCAGTTTACATAATAGGGTGAAGGAAAAGTTGATTGAGAGAGAGAGTTCCAGAGTTTACTTGTTAAGTAAATGAAAGACTGGGAGATTGTGCTAATTCTTGGGTTGGAGAGCTGGAAAGAATAAGAGTGGGACTGTGTTGAAAGGCAGATGTCTCGCACATGCCACAAGGGAGCGAGTATGCTCTGAAAACACTCTGAAGAATACTGATTGTTGTAATAGCGATAGAAGAGTGAAAGAGATGCAACATTGCGGCGTGTAGAAAGAGATTGTAGGGATCTAGTAAGAGGAAGTGAGTTGATGAGGCAAAATGCTTTTGACTCTACTACTTTGAGTAGTGTACTATGGGCGGAACCTCCCCACCCATGCGAACAATACCTGATAGATGGATGACTCACTGTGCCCCTATACAGAGCAAGAAGCTGAGCACAGGTGCGGAACCCACGGAGGCGGTTAGGCACACCTAACTTCTGTGAAGCTATTTAAAAACAGTGTAAATGTGATCTTCCCATATAAGGTCGGATGAAAAACATACACCAAAAATATTGAGATAATATGACAGGTTGATATGTGTATTGTTGAAGAGTAATTGATAGTCTTGTTGAGGATTGTGATGGGTAGATTGAAGAAAATGGGTCTTGGAGGCATTGAAAGTAAAACCATTTGCTCTGCCCCACTCAGAAATAATTGATAGATCAGAAGACAGGCGTGCTTTGGCCTTGTCACGTGAGTTTTGGAGTGATTGCATGCTGGGTTGCTGTGAAAAACTAGTTGAATACTTTAAGGTAGAGTCATCAGCATATGAGTGGATAGGACTAGAGGTATAATTGAGGAGATCATTAGTTCATATTAGAATGAGAACTGGAAACAGGACAAAACCCTGAGGTACACTGGAGTTGATAGGTTGAGAATGTGAGCAATGGCCGTCCACACCTGCATCTTTGGAATAGTCTGAAAGGAAATTAGAGACAAAGGCACAGCCAGAGGGTTAGAAATTGAAGGAAGGTAATTTGAATATTAAAAAATTGTGGCAGACTGTATGGAATGCTGTTTGATACGTCTACTGCAATAGAATAATTTTCATCAAAGTCTCAAAGGGAGGATGATTAATAGTTTATAGGATAAGAAAGGAGATCACCAGTAGAGCGGCCCGTAAGGAAACCATACTGGCGATCTGAAAGTATCTTATGGGAAGATACTGTATATGCTTAAGACATTTTGAATATAGAATAGTTTCAAAAGCTTTAGAGATACAAGAAATGAGAGCAATTGAACGATAGTTGAAGGGTTGGGACATATTGAATAAGGGCAAACTTCCAGCAAGAAGGAAAGACGTTAGAGGAAAGAGTTTGCCTAGGTGGGGAATCAGCACGGAAGAGCAATTTTTGGGTACAACAGGAGGAACAGCATCCGGTCCGGTCCGTACACCTTCTTGGTATTAAACCCAGAGAGGGCAGAAAGTACATCCTTAGAAGATATTATGATATCACACACTAATAATTGAGAGGGAGCTGGAGAGGGAGAAGTAGCACCGGAATCATCCAAAGTGGAGATTTTAGCTAAAGTTTGAGCGAAGAGTTCAGCTTTGTCAGAGAAAGAGGTGACTGTGGTACCGTCAGGGTGGAAAAGAGGGGGGAAAGACGAAGAAGTGAAATTGTTGGAGAGGTTTTTGGGTAGGTGCAAAAAAACTTGGGCGCAGCTAGATTTGGAAAGTTGACCACCTACGGTCTATAAAAAAGTTGGAGTTTAGGCATTGATATTTAACATAATTGCCTGTTAAAATACGATTGTAGTACATTTATATATAGATAAAACACAATTTTTGACCATTCGATACCTACATTAATATTGCATCTCTGTAGCGATGTCTACGGTTCGAATTTCCTTATAGCATGAAGCTCGCAAGTGGTCAATTTGAATGGCTAAACATGTATGTTGAAAATGTGTATGCATATCGCTTAATAAGGGTTCTGTGGGTTTGCTAGCTATAGTTAATAAGATATGGTAGGCCTATATGATACAGGCTTTAGTTTGATGTTAACAATATTGGTTGTGGATCTTTATGGCTATTAAAGGCAATGCATGCTAGTTCTAGAAACGATTGCGAAAATATAACAGAGGGACTTCACCCATTTGTGTATAAATATGGCAATATCTGAGAAACTTGTTCACGAAATATCATGATAACTGGTTACTGCAGTCTGTGTAATACCATTGAACATTGAAATAAACACAGATATATATATATATATATATGTCAAATATGCAAACAAGAGATTCTTGTGGTACTGACACCATCTAAGCTACTGACACAAAGCAGTATCTAGAATATAATTCAAACCACCCAAGGCATATCAAAAATAATATCCCTTTCCAACCTAGCACACAGAATCTGTACAATGTTTCAGAAACTAAACTAAGAGATAAAAGATTAGGTGAATTACAAAGCTTTCTTTTAGACCGTAAATATCCTAAAGGCCTAATAGAGGGTGGTATAAATCATACTAAACAGATCCGCATAAACGAACTACGAACTACAGACAAAACAATTGATGATACGTCAATCAAATACCATACCAAACACTCTTTCATCAATAATAAATGCACTGAACTATCCAACTCTAGCTCTTCCTAAGCTTTCTGGCATCTAGCCAAAAACCTCTCCAACAGTTTCTCTTCCTCGTCTTTCCCTCCCCTTTCCCACTCTGATGGCACAACCATCACTTCTTCCTCTGACAAAGCTAAACTCTTCACTCAAACTTTTACTAGAAACTCCACCTTGGGTGATTCTGGTGCTATTCCTCCCTCTCCACCCTCCTCTCTCTTACTTATGCCTAATATCCTAATCTCTTCTAAAGATGTACTTTCTACCCTCTCTGGGCTTAATAGTAATAAGGCGTACGGTCCGGACGGTGTTCCTCCTGTTGTTCTAAAAAACTGTGCTTCCGTGCTGACTCCCTGCCTAGGCAAACTCTTTCGTCTCTGTCTATCCTCTAACGTCTTCCCTTCATGCTGGAAGTTTGCTCACATTCAACCTGTCCCAAAGAAGGGTGATCGCTCTCAACCCTCCAACTATCGTCCAATTGCTCTCATCTCTTGTCTTTCTAAAGTTTTTGAAACTATTCTTGCTTCCAAATTTCTTAAGCATTTCTCTTCTCATAATCTACTCTCAGATTGCCAGTATGGCTTCCTTAAGGGTCGCTCTACTGGTGATCTTCTTTCATATCTTACTAACTCTTGGTCATCCTCCTTTCGGGACGTTGGTGAGACTTTTTCTATTGCACTAGACATATCGAAAGCCTTCGATAGAGTCTGGCACAAATCTTTAATTTCTAAACTACCCTCCTTCGGTTTCTATCCCTCCATCTGTGCCTATGTCTCTAATTTCCTTTCCGGCCGTTCCATAGCCGCGGTTGTGGACGGCCATCGTTCACTTCCTCACCCTATAAACTCCGGTGTTCCTCAGGGCTCTGTTCTATCTCCTATTCTCTTTCTAGTTTTTATAAAATTAATGATCTCCTCTACTGTACCTCAATTCCCATCCATTCATACGCAGACGACTCAACCTTACACTACTCCATTAGTTTTTCAGAACGCCCCAGCCAGCAATCCCTCAACGACAAACGTAATGAAGCCATAGAACTCTTAAATTCTGATCTAAATACTATCTCCAATTGGGGCAGAGAAAACCTTGTTACCTTTAATGCTTCCAAAAACCTGATTTCTCCATCTATCTACCTGTAAGGAACTCCCACCGGACTATCCCTTAAGCTCGGTTCACACATACCCGTCCTGAGCTCCCGTCCTTCCCCGACCACTGAAAACGTATGCAATCGTGCAAGGACTCCGACATAAACGGGTATGGTCTGTTCATGAACGTACAGTGACGCCACAACACGGGTCGCGGCGGCGAGGGAGCCGACATTTTTTGACATATCTAAAGCTCGGTTCACACATACCCGTCCTGAGCTCACGTCCTTCCCCGACCACTGAAAACGTATGCAATCGTGCAAGGACTCCGACATAAACGGGTATGATCTGTTCATGAACGTACAGTGACGCCACAACACGGGCGGCGAGGGAGCCGAAATTTGTTGACATACCTAAAATAAACGGATCAGGACGGACCAACCGCCAAAATCGGTTCAAGGGCGGGTCACCCACGTGACTGGTCAGCGCATAGGCGCCGTGTATAAGCGTCTATGCGCCGCCTAGGTGCTACCAGACGTAGTCTATGCCCCGACAAAAATATTTGAAAGTTGAGACTGCGACGTGGCAACGTCGCCTCACGTGATCACCCCGCGCATCCCCGCTAGTCCCCGCCCACCAAGCGTCCATAAAAGAGCCAGCCGCGTGTGGTCCTATCTCAGTTCCCAAGCCGCCGTCACCGCAACATTCACCAACTCGCACAACCTCCAACCTCCAGCCTACTCCAACCTCCAGCCTACGTTATGCCTAAGTCTGACTCCAAGAAGCGGCGAGGCATCATGACAAAACCGAAGAAGCCCGAGGACACCCTAGACAGCCAGGTGATGGAGGTAGTAGAGGAGACACAGGAGCGCCCTGCTGTTGTAGAGCAGCAGGGCGCCCCTCAGTCACCCACACCTGTCATCAGCCTGGACAACGATGTAGTGGTTGTAGATCCGGCCCCCAATGATTCAGAAGAAGAGCAGCATGAGACAACATCATCCGATGGTGACACCGACGGGGGCGTGGAAGATACCCAGGTGGCTGCTGTGGCTGGTGGTAAAGAGAAGCGTTCCCAATCGACGAAAGCCACCATCAGGTCCCTACTCCTGGAGGAGCATGTAGAACTTGATCTGGGAGAGTGGTATAAGGAGAATCCCATTCTCTACCAGAAGACCCGCAGGGACTACAAGGACGTCACTAAGAAAAACCGCCTCTACGAGGACAAGGGTTCGTCCATGACCCCACCCATTCCAGGTTAGTCTATGGTAATTGTTTATTGTGTAGTCTAAGGTAATTGTTTATTGTGTATGGCCTCTTCAAAGAAAATGTATTTTGTTTCATTTTAACAATTATATTGCTTCTATATATCATATAATACACCATAGAATACGTTTTTAATAACTAGAAAAAGAGGCCTTCGATTAAACAATTGCGAAGTCTATATATATATAAATCTGTAATAATTCAGTGGCGTGTTCAAATTCAGTGTTTATTTGTTAAATTGCCTGTAATTGCCATGTGTTCATTCTATAATATTCTATGATATACCCATGCGTTCACTAGATTGTGTGAGAAGGTGCGCTCCCTCGAATCACCTATCATAGTTTATAACATTATTGTGTGCAATTTCAGTGTTTTATTTGTTATATTGTCTGAAATTGCCACTTGTTCACTCTAGAATATTGTATGATATTATTTTGTCTGACCAGCTAGCCAATGCTTATATTAAATGATTTTATGCCTGTGTGAACTCAGAAACATCTCTTCCACAGGATATCAGGTCCGGCACTTCCTGGACACAATGCGGACATGCTACGGGAAGCTGACTGCCCCCAAGAGCGGTTCTGGGGCCACCAAGACCGTGACGGAGAGGGATAGGTGGATTCTAGATGTGTTCTCCTTCCTGGCCACCCACATCGTCCGGCACAAACCCCGGAGCATTGGTTGTAAATAGGTATGTTCAAGTATTGTAATTTCCTTGGTTTATATAGGGTTTATACATAATTATATTTTAGTAATTATATATAGGGTTTATACATAATAATATTTTAGTAAGTATAGCGATTTTGATAATTTAATTTGACTTTATATTGTCCTTGTCCCAGTTTTTGTTTGTTTAGTTTGCAAGTTTTACATTTTAATATCTACATAATTCGGTATATACCTTTATATATAATGCGATTCATCTCTGGTTATGGTTAATCCATCTATTTGTGTGGCATTTTCTGTACTGTTCTAGAACCCGTCAGCCTTTTGCAATATATATTGTTACCTATGAAATAATTTTTTACCTTTCCTTAAAAACAGTATTTATAATGTATTTAATTCATACCTTCGTAATAGTTATTGACAGACATGGTGGAAATATACACACTAGAGTTGTTTACAGATTTTATTAAGTCTCAATAAAAAAATACATAGATAGGCACTTTAACATAATAAATAAAAGCTTTCCTTGGTCTGCAGGCACACCACCCTGCCCCCACTGCTACGGTGCCGGAAGATGGTGGGAGCGAGGAGGATGACGAGGAGGAGGATGCAGCTGCCGCAGTCCCAGGCCCTTCGCGCCCAACCTCTGGGGCTAGCCATCCACAGCGCCGTCGGAACAATGGCGGCACTAGTGACGTGTTGAATGAGGCCACCTCCGTCATGGCGACTGTAAGTAGAAACCAGATTTCATATTTACAGCATATGTAGAATATGGAGTTTGTGTTTATTGATAAAACTTTGGTATTTTATTGTGGTCGACCCTGCTTCGTTGTCCTGAAACAGGTAAATAAATTTACTTCTACAGTATACTGTTATGTGTAAGTACGGTAGACTAATTAAGTATAAAGTGTATGTATAATATGTTCCTCTTGACATTTTCAGGTGGCGGCTGCAGTATCTATAAATATTTAATTAATATTAGTATTATTATTCGATGCAATAAAAATAATAAAACACTATTATAACACTCCTGGTTTTCCCCAAACAGCTACAGGAACAGGCCAGTGGTGTCCGCAGGATGGTGGACAAGTTCGCGACCCCTCAGCCATACACCAGGGAGGAGGAGTCCTGGAAGCAATTCTTCGGCTCAATTACGACTGAGTCCAGCAAGCTGGACCCCAGCGTGTGGGGCCATACCAGAATGGAGATGTTGCTCCTGCTGGAGAAATACCGGGGTAAGACTGCCCAGCATGATACCATGATTAACATCATGAGGTCATTCTCGGCTGCTTCTCCCCAGGTCCTACAGCAGGTGCAACAGCCCATTCAGGTGCAGCATGTTCAGCAGCCCATGCAGCATGTTCAGCAGCCCCTGCAGCAGGTGCAGACGGTTCAATATCTGAACCAACCATGTGTGTTGTATAATCAGTACCCTGGACCTGCCACACCCAACCTACTGCCCTCCACAACACCACAACGCAACTGCTCCACTCCCAAGGATACGACACTCCACAACATCAGTGTCTCATCAAGCCTCTTCGATGGCCTGACCAACGCCACATCACCAGGGACCAGCCAGCAGACCCTGCATACACCGCCTTACACCAAATAAAATATGTTTACCACAGATCCTTCTAACTGCACAACATCGTCGAACTACCTCCCATTTATTTAAGGGTGGTGACATGTTTTTGTTATGTAATTTTTCTATCTTTCTCTGGCTTGTATCCAATGAAAAATAAATATGTTTAATGTGCAAAATTATTATTTTTTATGTCCTTATTTATGTTATTAAATCATATGAAGATATCTGTGCACAATTATAAGAACATATAATAAGAAACGTGCACCAGTACATGAAAAGTAATAAATCAATGAAGAGGCATATAATACTAATAATAAGAAATGGAATTATAGAACAACTGCCAACAAAGAATAAACTGGACAAAAATGGAATTAGTCTACATCAATATAAATATGAATAATTAATACATAACTAAGATATACGATTTACAATAAGGTATGCAAAACCAAAGAAATAAAAGAAAACATGAATTAACTGAACTTACAATGTCATGAAATGAGAGTATACATAAAGAATAATCTTATCAATGCATAAAAAAACTAAATTGAAGACAAAATAGGGGTATTAAAAAAAAATAGACAATAATAAGAATACGCAATAGAAAAAAAAGAGAAATGAAAATACACATGAGTACACTGAACTTAGAATGAAAGATAATGATACTACATATGGAAATATAATGTGAATAAATACTACTGAATATAAATGACATAACATACCTGAAAAAAACAAATTAATAAAAACACAAATATGTTGTTTCTCACCTATATCATGTTCTCCTGCCACGACACACTCCCCGCTGGTGAGTTTACGTACTTCGTCAGATACTCCCGTACTCTCTTGCCAGCCTGGTTGCCTGTGTTGCGAGCTGTAGGGGTGGGAATACTAGGCAGTACGTCGTCATCTCGCGAGGGGCCTCGGGAAGCCAAATGGGTTTCGGGGTCCTCCTGGTCTGCCTCATGGGCCGATGGGCGACGTATCCTGAGGAAGTTGTGGAGGGTGCAGCAAGCCGTCACCACAGACTCGATCCTTGCTGGGGCGAGGGTGATTGATGTGTGGAGAACTCGGAACCTGTGGGTTGGAAAAAAATTAGAGTATAGTCAAACTAATAATTCTAGCATTGGGAAAAAAATGTCAGCCAGGGAAAATCTGTGGATATTTACAACCATTTTTTAGTGATAGAGGTTTGGATAATTTTTGTTTTATTATTCATATAATGAATAGACTATGAAGTTTGTAGACTAGAATATCATGACTGAAGTACACCATCGTGCTTTAGTAATATCCCCAAGACATATTACTGGATATTTAAAGTGTTTATATCATGTACAGTGGTACTAATAAGTCTGTGTTATATTAATGTCTGTCAGATGTTCAATTAGGTGGGTAAGTGTAGGAACATATTCGTATCTCTCACTCGAAATAAATAAATAATGTTTCAATACCATAAAATACTATATTTCTTGCTTACCTGTTCGCTAGGATTCCAAAGGCGTTCTCCACCACTCTTCGTGCCCTTGATAGCCGGTAGTTGAAGATCCTTTCGTCGTGGCCCAGACCCCGTTGTGGATACGGAATCATCATCCACGGACGAAGGCTGAAGGCGTTGTCACCGATAAAGTAGTAGGGTACATCTTGGTGACGGGCGTTGGACCCTGGGCTCAGGTTGTGGGAAGTTTGCATGGTTGGAGTTGATGAGTTCATTTAGTGGGGATTTAAGGAAGCACCCGGCGTCTGACTCGCATCCAGGGCTGCCGATGTCCACATGGATGAACTTGTAGTCCGCATCCACGACTGCAAGTAGGCCAACAGAGTAGAACTTTTTATAGTTGTAATACTTTGATCCACCGTATGATGGGTTCCTGATCGGAATATGTTTCCCATCGATCGCCCCTAGTGCATGTTGGAATTCCCACCGACTTGAGAACCTGTGTGCAATGGCCTTCCACTCCACTGGTGTCGTGAGGAAGTGGAACACCTCGTCAGAAAAGGCTCCAACGATGGCCTGACACGTCTCGGGAACAAGTAGGGAGATGGTGTTCTTGGCTACACGGAAAGCGAATCTGAGACTGGCGTAGGAGTTCCCACTTGCGAGAAATCGCAAGGTTATGGCCACTCTCAGCCCTACCTCCTGGGGCCTCCTCCAGAAGGTGGTCTTCTTCTCCAGCCGAGGCCGCACACGCTCGCATATCTCGTCTAAGAGTCCCTAGTCGAGCCGCATGAAGCTCCGGTACAGTTCTGGATCCTCTGCTGACACTTCCCTCATGAGGGTGTGGTAGTGGCCATAGGTCTCCCTCCTCAATAGGTATGGCTTCACCCACACATTTCGCTTTTTCCTTCTCTTCTTCAGCTCGCTCACAACTTCCATGAAAGTTAGGACCGTTGAGCACAGTTGTACGTTGCAATCCATGTACAGCTGCACTTGATTCAACAGAGTGGCGTACATGTTGAGGGACACTCAGCAGGAGAAGTTATATCGGCGGCACGCTGGTTGAGACTGAGGTGTCTCTGTGCCACGCCCCAATATATATGCATGATGGGGGCCATCGCCGACGACACTGCGTCCATCATATTGTGGTCGCAGTGTCGTCGCAGTGCCGTCACAGTGCGTCTCAGACAGGTCGTATTCAGACTTATTAGGTCGCCTTCCAAAGGGACTGGTCGTGGCACCAAGTCGCCGCCCATGATCCGTCTGCCGGGGCGGTCACGTGTTGAGATCTCCGTCCACTAACCGTGCATGCGCCGTCTTCCGGGGCGGTGACGTGTTGAGGTCGGGCATCAGGGCCACACATGGCCACTCGGGCCCACTCGGGACACAAGGTCATCCGTTTGATGCCGTCCAACAGTTTTTGGTGGTCGGGGAAGGACGGGAGCTCAGGACGGGTATGTGTGAACCGAGCTTTATTCTTCAACAATACAAAAATCAATCCTTCATCTTCTCTAAATATTCCTGGTGTCTCTTTTTCTTCTGCTCTCAGTTGGAAGGACCATATTACCAGTCTTGCTAAGGCAGCCTTCCAGAAGCTGGGTGTGCTCAACCACCTTAGGGGGTTCTTTTCCCCTGCACAGCTTCTTGCTCTGTACAGGGGCATAGTGCGTCCTTGTATTGAGTATTGTTCACATGTGTGGGGAGGTTCCTCTCACATTGCTCTCCTAGACAAAGTTGAAAGGAAGGCCTTTCGTATCATTAACTCCCGTCTACTCACCAATTCTCTGCAATCTCTCTCTCTCCGCCGCAATGTTGCATCTCTCTCACTATTCTATCGCTACTAAAATAATCAGTGTTCCTCAAAGCTTTCCCAGTGTATACCACCTCCTTTACGTAGGGCACGTGGTACCCGTCTTGCAACTCAATCCCATCCCTACTCTGTGCAACTCTCCAACCCAAGAGTGAAACGCTACTCTCAAACTTTCTTCTACTCAACAGCTGAGCTCTGAGACTCTCTCCCAGAATCAGTCTTTCCCTCTTCCTATGACATAAATTGCTTCTAACTCCGTGTGTCCAGGCATTTTGGCTCGAACGTCCCTTGATTTAGGCCCTGTCACTCTTTCAACTATGGGGGAGGCACTCGCTATAGGCAGTTCTGCTTTTTGCCTTCCTCAATCACATAGAAAAAAACAAAAACAAAATAGATAACTACATACAATCCAAACTATAATGACAATTTTAATGACGTAAAATCAGCTTTTAATGTATTACAAACGTCACAGGAAACTGAACATATTTTTAAAGAGGTTTCCTTAATTAAATCTAAAAAATAACCCAGCAATCTAAAACACTTACTAACAAAAGCAAGATTCGATACCGTAGCGAACCCAGGAGTGGCAAAGTGTGGTAACTCAAGATGCTTATTATGCACACAGATTATAGAGGGCAGTTAATTAAAATTTGTTGATACGAACTACACATTTAAGATTAATCATAATATGAATTGTTCGACACTCAATTGTATTGATGTAATTCGTTGCAATGGCTGCAATGCCATCTATATTGGCGAAACTTCGAATCTTAGACTTCGAACAAACCTTCACAGAGATCACGTAAGACACAATAAAGGGCTTTATGTAAGCCAACACATCTCTGAATGTGCTAAAAATATATCTCCTAATTCTAACATCATGCCATTTTATAAGGTCAAAAAAGATAACATTACTCTGAGAAAAAACAAAGAGAGTTACTTCATAAATAAATTCAAACCTCGGTTGAATAGAGATTAAATACACCTAGCTCGAAACACTGAACGAAGACTTAATTTTGAAATAATTTACGATAATAATTAAAGAAACACATGTAACTTAAAACAAAACTATTGCCGTAAGAACCATTGCCTGGTAATCCACACATGAGTGGATCTGGAACCAGCCACTCATATTTTAATATGAAGATCTACGAAAGTAGAGACATGAATTTATACATATTTTAACTGACATTAAACGTCTGTGAAACATTTTTAAATTTAGAATTAAACGCCATTATATTTTAATCCTACAGTTCGAGCCGTCTAACATGATACTCGGACTTCCTTTTTTCTTTCACTGACATTTGACGTCTGTTATTTTTAAAACTAACCTTAAGCATGTTATGTTTTAAATGATATCAACATAAAGTCCGTACAATTCGAGCCATCTAAAAGGATACTCTGATGTACTTTTTTTTAAATACCCCTACGATATTTTCTAGTATGTTCGGAAATTTAATAATAATTGACCGCATGTACAGTATATATCTTTAAAATTTGTATAGTGAGCCTACAATTGTCTATAGTTCTTTTGGTGTGGAAATATTTGTACTTATATATATGTATATATATATATACATATTTATATATATGTATATATATATATACATATTTATATATATATATAATGTTAAAATCATAGTTTAATTCCTAACGCAAAATTAAGCATATACAGTATGTCTAAATAAAAGACCTTCCATATTTGACTGGTTCGTAATACTACATTCATTAGTATTTAAGATATCTTGGATACACCCACACACACACACGCACGCAAAACACACAGTAATAACTGCAATATGCTGTCCTTAATATTATAGCCAAATTAAAACTCATCGGTCACAATGCTGTGGTGTTTTATCTTTCCTGATAATTTATAGGTAGCCTGGAACCAATAATAACCAAATAATATTTAACAACGTAAGTCTTTATATGTATGGAACTACATTGAACATAATTAACTGTATTGCGTAGTGTTAACATTTGATGCACAGGTGATTTCAAATGGCCCTCTACTTAGTGTGTAAGCTTTCAAGTTAGTGGTCATTGGAATTCCCAAATTGCCACATTGATGCCAATGGTTTTACATTATTTTCAATTGTGTAAGCTTTCAACGCATTTATGTATTTTGATAAATATATTATATTATAAGTTTACTATATAATCCATAGTTTACGTTCAATTGGTTATATATAGATAACCAGTTGCCTTTATTGATTACTTGATTTTACCGAATTATATAAGTATTATCTTGGTATAAAGTCAAGTCAGTTAAATGCTGCGTGGATAATGTAGCCAACTTTCCTCTAATTACCTTAATGGATAATTACACCAGTAACTTATTCACTTAATCACCATCCTACCTGACCTACGACTCGATGTGAAACACATTAGCCTAATCAAGAATGAATTATCGAATATTCCTCCCGCTCTCCACTCCTACCCGAATATCTATCTATATATATATCTATATAGGTGTATTTGAGAGTGTGCTAAGGTAATTAATAATATTATCAGCACAACACATCCGGGTGGATGGGACTAGTCAGGCTTGGTCGGCTACCCTTCTTAGTTAGTTAAAATAGGACTCCAGAGGTTATGAACTCTATAGGATTATTAAGCCAGCACACTGTACGCCAAGCAAATTGTTAGGACTGACTCCTCTTTTCGAGAACTCCAGTCCCGCAGCAACCCATCAAGGGGAGACAATCTTAAATAAATCCTTACTATTTACCTAGGGGTGAAGCAGGTTGGTTGATGAACTAGCCGCCCACCACTGTACAAATGTGGTAAGAATACATAGAAGGCCTCTGAGTCGGACGATTCCTAAGTTAAGTGTTCAGTCCTGTAAAGGCCGCGTCATACAGAGGTCGACCACGACCCGACAGTAACCCGAAGGCAATGACTTGCACTTTTCACCCGAATTCACCCAAAGTCCCCGAATGAGACTC
The DNA here is from genome assembly GCA_032716605.1 of Paralithodes platypus. Classification (NCBI taxonomy): domain Eukaryota; kingdom Metazoa; phylum Arthropoda; class Malacostraca; order Decapoda; family Lithodidae; genus Paralithodes; species Paralithodes platypus. Next base: position 31,411,836 of record CM064491.1, on the reverse strand, counting down.
GTACCCCGACTATGACTAGAAAGCAATTTGAATGCTACCCGAGGGACTCGAATGCGTCTCGAATACGAGTCGATGTTATCCCGTATATTACTCGAAACTAACCAGAGGTTGAAGGGAATTGAATCGACCATGAGTCGAAAGCTAATCGACGGTGACCCGAGTAGCAGATACCAACCCGAGTTAAAACCGAGTCACACCCGAAGTAACCCGACTTAAAACCGAATGAAAACCAAACCCCACCCGAAGTCAGGAACCCAACCGGAATGAAACCAGAATGTAAGTCGAACGTGACTAGAATAAGTCGATTATGACACGATTATGAGGCTATGCATCACCCCACTATATAAAGAGAGGGTGTGCTCACACAAACTTCATTTGTACAGTGCACCCAACACAGCATCATGTCACAGGAAAGCAACCTCCCGGACCCATCACGACCAGAAGAAATGGATGACGAGGCATTGGAGTTGACAATCTTAAGGCAGGAGATAGTTAATGCCAACCTCAGATATCAGATTACTGCCCGCGCCATCATGGACAAAGAACGTGAACCCCAACGTGCTCAACCTCGACGGCCACGATGACCAAGGAAACCCCGAAGCTGCAGCGTCAAGCCATGGGTGGCACAGCGAGAGACACACGGACACTACCACCAGTTGCTGAAGAAACTCCAGGAAACTGACGTGGTTACCTATAAATACTTTCTGCGTATGGACGAGGAGCTGTTTAATATGATTATCGAACGTGTCACACCCAGAATCAAGAAGGAAGAAGCCCCTGGAGCCCGGACTGCGAGTTGCCATGACACTACGCTTTTTGGCCACTGGCGAGGCCTATAAGAGCATGGCACTGAACTTCCGTGTAGGAGCCAACACGATATCACTGGCAGTGCGGGAGACGTGTGAGGCAATCATACAGGAATACATGGAGGAGCAAATAGTGGGCCCATCAACACCTGCAGGTTGGAAGGAGGTCGCCAAGTGCTTCAAGGATAGGTGGAACTTCGGACACACCATTGGGGCAATTGATGGGAAGCACATTGCCATACAGCCTCCAAGCAACTGCGGATCCTTGTACTACAATTACGAGCACTACCACTCCATTGTGCTCCTGGCAATAGTCAATCACCTGGGAAAATTGATGTACGTTGACGTTGGAGCGAACGGGTCAGCATCTGATGGTGGTATATTCCAGGTGACTGACATCCGGAAGGCCCTGGAGGACGGAGCAGCAGGATTGCCACCACCCGAGCCATTTCCAGGGGAGGACCAGCCAGTGCCCTACTTTCTGGTTGGTGATGACGCATTCCCAATGAGGGAGTGGTTGCAGAAGCCACACCCACACCGAGGGCTCGATGATGACAAGAAAAACTACAACTACAGACTGTCTAGGGCCAGGAGACAGGTAGAGAATGCCTTCGGTATGCTAGCCAACCGCTTCAGGTGCCTACTGACTACCATCAACGTACACCCCAGTACCGTGGAGAAGGTAGTCCTGGCTTCATGCATACTCCACAATATGCTAATCGACCGACGTGAGCCCCAACCAGAAGCCGGACTTCGTCGCCTTGAAATACCCCAAAGTGACTAGGCGAGGGACCCCTTGGCCCCATCAGCTCGCGTTCGGGTTTTATTCGACTTGGCTTCGACTAGCCTTCGACTTACATTCTAGTCATTCGGATCACGATTGAGTAATCATCAAGTCTAATTAGGAATGTCGGACATGCATCGAGTAATTTTCTAGTAGTATTCGGGTATCCATCCAGTCATCATCCTGAAATTCGGATCAGCATCGAGTAACAGTTGACCTTCGAACAAGTTTATGTAGGAATTTTCCACTGAGCATCGAGTCTAATTCGGGTTACGGTCTACATCATCGGGTCTAAGTCCACTTAGGTTCGATCAATTCTGGTATGAATCGGGTTAAATTTTTTGACTCGAAAGTGACCCGAATAGGTCGAATGCGATCAGAATATGGTAGAATGTAAGCCAAATACGACTCGAATGTAAATCGAAGGTGACTCGAGGATTTTGTAACGGTTTTTTGACCCAAACGCACTCGAGGATTTCCCAAAAGTTAACGCATACACTAACTTTTGGCCGACTCACCCGAACATTCGGGTGATGACCAGAGCATGACTAGAACTACTCGAACATACCAGAATCATACCCGATGTCGCCCGATTATCGGGCCGAATCCACCCGAACCTTCGGGTTACTGTCGGGTCGCGGTCGACCTCTGTATAACGCGGCCTTAAGTCCTTCATAAACTGGCACGGATTGTCCTCGTGGGGAATAGGTCCACTTGAGGCGTGTTGTGTATGGCCACCCTCAACGGGAGTTAGGCGTTGGGCAATAGATAGATATATATCAACACAACCTTTGGATTAATACTAAAAAGATAGCATCTTAATGAATTATAACGAGGCATTATCAAAATAAATGTCAAATGACGAAAAGAGACACTACCGTCTGAAAGGGTAAATATTGATAAGTAATAACATTGATAAAAAAGAAACATGTTACGTAACTTACTAAAGACCTCATATTTTAGGATTCATCTCTCGAAACCCTTACACTGCATCTGGCAATTAGCTAATATAACATTAAAGGACCTAAATTGCCCGGGCCATTATGTACAGTTGCCCACACAAGTTCTGGTCCTCTTCTCCTTTTGTTTATGGACATAAAAAGAGTGTGATTGAATATTTAGGGTAGTTCCTTATTGAACAGTTGATTAACTACTGAATAACAAATTACTCCCGTAATTCATTGACACTATATATAATTCCATAAACATAAACAGGAGGGGAACATAACTAGTGCGGGCAACTGTACACTTGCGTCCGTCAGCTGTACGAGAATAATAACAAAGAAAACCAGGCAAAATGTGAGGGTTCGGTGTCACTACCACCATCCTCATATTATGTTTGACCCCACTAACTCACTCGCCACCTCGTTCACTTCCTTCTTTATCATCAGAGAGAGAGAGAGAGAGAGAGAAAGAGAACGGGGGGGGGGGGGGGGGGCACCAGGCAATAAGCTATAATATGTTAACACCTGATGGTAGTTAGGCGCCACGTAAAGATCATTAACACTACGGTACATGCTTGGGTAGAGATTATCAACCTTTTGTGATGCTCTTTTACCAGCCAAGGAATTTACAGATCGTTATCGCCTCTCTCTCTCTCTCTTTGCATATATGTTATCAATACATTATGAGAATGAAGGAAGGGATGTGTAATGCATTTCACCCATGTCAAATTTAGTGATGCCAGAAAAATTCAGGTACGGTAGTTTACAGGGATTATCTCTATATTTATTATGTAATAATTATCTTTAACATATACTACTCTCTTTGTGCTTAAATTGCTCTGCATAGCCAAACCCAGAAACAACTGTGTGTAGGGGAGGGGATTTTGAACCCTCTTCCCCTCATCCTTAGCCCCATTAATTTTGAGATTTTAAGATGTTCGCCCCGCTACCTTGACAATTTCAATGTTTCGCCCCATTTCTTGTTCAGTTCCAAGACCTTTTGTGACTTATAGGTGCCAAATTTGTGTGTGGCGAGCAAAACCGAACATGGAATTTAGGAGGGACATTTATCACAATTATATCTCGAAGTGGGTCTTGGGGAATTGTTTAAGGCTTTGATGGTAGTTTAAGTAGAAAACAGTAAAACTCAAAATAATATATAAATAAATTGACAAAACAAATTGTTTAAACAAACGAGCTACATCCATTTGTTTCCTGCTACGACCGGGACTCGTATAAAACAAGGGCTCTTAATCATTGGACTATAAAGGCACACAGCCACAACGGTAACACTAGATCCAACCCTCGAACTTATAATGCCGGCGCACAAAAACACCTATACCCTCCAGAGTTAAATCTGCGATAGCAGGGTATCCTCTAACTCGGTATAAATGCACTACTACTACAGGCTGATGATCTCTGATACAGCCTGATCACAACAACATACAATTACGTTAATAATGTATACAAGGAAAAAGATAGAGAGCTTAATTAAATCACAGGAATGATTTAATTCAAACAAGAAGAAGGTATAATTAAAGTTACTCTAAACAATAATAAACTGTCACTCCTATATTAAAGAAAGTGAATGAAAGTCCTAAAGCATCGAACAGGAATCTTCTGAAGAAAAGTCTGATGCTGCTTAAGATGATCGAATCGGATTTTGAACTGTTATATAAAGCAGGAACAAGATATGACAAGTGTAGGGACATACAGTGTTAACTGGCACGGGAATAACGATAAATGCGCAATAGTATTATCTCCAACAACAAAAGAAGTACTTCCTCAGGAAACGCAAAAGCCTGCTCGGGTTGTGCTACTCAACAACAACCAAGGCTTACAATTAACGTGAATAAAAATGCTGCATACATATCATAAGACTTTATAATCCTAATCGGGTGTCTGCTAGGCGAATAAAGTTTAGCTGGGATGTCGTAGGCTAGGAAACAATGGCTGAGCAAGCGGCTCGTAGCCTAGCGAGGTCCTTAAGACTGTACGGCCAAATTACGTTAAATGACGGAGTGCTCTCTTGAGAGATCCAGATCGCTAGTATCTGGTTCTCTCCTGGCGACCCTCTTCAAGTCAAAGCAAAACGAGTTAGCACAGTGTAGGGTGGCAGAGGCAAAAGCCCTCACTCGCAACACAGTGCTAAACTCACAAGGTACACAGTCAGAACGACAACCTAGGCTTCCCACGTATCCGTTGCGATTGTACCAGTTCAACAAAACCTGGTACCCCTCCGAAATCACAACATCAATAGCCACACACCAGTCTAGCATTAAATAGCCCAGCAGACAACCAAGAAATAGGTAGGGAGACACCGCGAGTGTGTCGAACCTCTACAGACAAAATGTTAACCCCTCCAAAATGTCTAACTAAACATGGAATATCTGAGAGCTTCAGCATATAATACGATGGCCGATATATGAAATCGTGCAAAACCAAAGGGGAGTTATGATGTTAAATAGATAAGAAGAATAAGAGGTAAGAAGTTGAGAGAGAGAGAAAGTGTTCCATAGGTAGAAGTCGGGGACAGATGGCGAGGGAGATGTGAAGGTTATGCTGGTCAAGCATGCTCTGAGCAAGGAAGGCACAAAGGCAGCAGGGAGTGCGGGGGGACTACCTCCTGCCGCGGCAGGAGGGCGGCAAGGCGGCCAGCCACTCAGAGGGCTCGGCCATGGCATGACGTCACCGAGACAACGCGTAACACTACGCGCACAACACTCTGCCTCCTGCACTTACTCACTCACACTCTCTAGCTGTATCATTCAGTCTTATACATTAAACTTATAACTGATGATATAAAATATAATGCATTGTCACAGACGAAAATAAAGACCACTTCTATACTGCCTGTGACATGACGATTCACAAGAAAGAAAGTATAACATTGTAGATAGACTGTAGCCAAATTCATTGCCCTGGCGAGTGTTAGCGAGTGGCCAAGCGAGTGGCTGAGCCCACGTGGCGTTCTGCTAAGCTGCAGGCATCACATTCCCCAATGACAATTCAGCCACACTCACATGCGTGTTAATTTCCTCAAAATATATCTTTAACTATGGTATGACAGCTTAAGAGCTAAACTTATATATTTATAATAATACTGTCGCAGAAGTTCATCTATTGTATTTTCAGCCTAGTTTCCAATATCAATTGATATGCTAGATTCCACCTCTTCCGATGCCCCAGGATGCCGAGCAGTCATAACCGTGACACATCTAGGAGATGGACAAGAACCTCCACCTAATAATACAAAAATCCTGGCCAAAAATGCCTCCACCATTTTGTCCCTGACCAACAGCCAGATACACGACACATTACTAATACAAAAGGTCCTAGAATTATTGTCGTCAAAATGTCATCGAAAGTTCACGATACAAATAGCCAAACCACTATCATCCCTAGCCAAACATAATCCTTCCTTAACTAATTTATCCTAAGCTGTACTGTATATACCCTATATCATATTGTAAAGCCGTTATCCCACTGCGCGAACCTTCGATGGCGAACGCCCTGCGGCTGTGTATTTTTACTATGTCCGTTAATTCGCAGTAAATAGGGCGTATTCAGAAGCTAATGAAGTCGAACAAGGCGAATTATATCGATCGCAGTGCGACAGAAGTACGACCAAACTGCGCCTGTGGCGACTATTTAGGCGATAATGACGAATGATGTGCGACATTTTATGGCGAACCATGGCGAATCATGGAGAATTTGGCGATCGATGATGGCGACAGTAGCGATTGCAGGGGGAATGTCCAACGAATGTTGGACGATGTGATTGCGAACTCTGCGAAGGAAGTGCGAACGTGGCGAATGGAATACGACTATGAAATATACTTTCTCCCTTGATCGCACCTCCGACCTCATCATTGGGTAATTGGAGAGGCAGATAAAGGTGTGGGTATATAAATAGGATGGTGGAGCTCTGGCCTACAACAGTGTTTCTCATCATCTCTACTGTACCACACCGCACCACACAAGCAAACCACAGCGCCATGGATGTACTACCTACAACCTTGAATGTTCCTTTACCCTTGGTTCTGGCAATGCATCGTGAATATGCAGAGATCGAGTTGCTTGCGGCCCTCATCAGAAGAAAACCCAAAAGAAGCACAAGAGGGCAATGCTAATGAGGAGGTGGCATGTCCGACCTATGCTTTTGCGGCGTGAAGAATTTGGGATATACGACCGAATTGATGGTTGAGTTTGCAGAGGAGGATAGCGAGAAGTTTAAGAACTTTTTGAGGATGTCCGTCGTTATGTTCAGGGAGTTGCTTGGTCGTGTCGGGCCAAGGATTGTGAAGCAGGACACTAACTTTCGTGACAGCATCGAACCAGGTTTGCGACTTGCAATAACGCTGCATTTCCTGGCCTCAGGAAACACATACACAGACCTCTTCTTTGCCTTCCGAGTGGCACCGAACACCATCTCCAAGATTGTCCCTGAAGTGTGTGAAGCAATTGTGGCAGAGTACATGAAAGAGGTCATGGTCTGCCCAACGACACCTGCTCAGTGGAAGGCCGTGGCGGACGAATTTGTTCTCCACTGGGACTTCCCACACACCTGCGGTGCCCTGGATGGGAAATACATTGCCATCAAATGACCTAAACAGGGGGGCTCTAAATTCTATAAGTACAAGAAGTTCCACTCAATAGTTCTCATGGCCTTGGCTGATGCCAAATATCGATTTCTGTATGTGGATGTTGGAGCCCACGGGTGTTCATCTAATGGTGATGTGTTCCTTGACACCCCACTGAGGAATGCACTCGAGGATGGCCGTGCGAGACTGCCAGACGAGGAGCCTCTACCTGGTGGGGATCAGACTGTCCCATATTATATCGTCGGGGATGATGCTTTCGGCCTCCGCACATGGTTAATGAAGCCCTTCCCTCACCGCAGTATGACAGTGGACGAGAGAATCTTCAAGTACCGCCTCTCTAGAGCTCGGCGAGTGGTTGAGAATGCCTTCGGGATTATGGCGAACAGGTAAAAAAGTTATCATATTATATGCATGTGTATGAATGCCTGTATAGAGATTTATTAGTTTATTGCCAATCATATTTATTTACGTTGTAACATTTCTTAACTTGTTTATCTATTTTACATTCTTTACTCATATGTCATTTAATTGGATTAACAACAATTTATTTTGTTTATCTTAATTGACATCCTTTATACTAATATGTTTTGTTCCCCTTCTCATTTCTTTAGGTTACGCCTACTGCTGACCAGCATTCTCATTGATCCAAAGAATGTGGAGTCAGCAGTAATTGCAATCTGTTGTCTCCACAACCTCCTCAAGACTCGCTACCCCACCCACAACATCGCACGTGTTGATGAGGAGGACCACGCTAATTGGCGTGTCAACCATGGTTCGTGGAGGCAGGAAGGGTTATTACCTCACTCCAACCCCTTGCCCATAATACTTCCTCGGTAGTTGGTATAGTGAGGTTATACCTCAAAGAGTACTACACTCAAGGAGCAGGTCGTGGCTCATGGCAAGAATCAATGATCTAAGGTTAGTGAAATGGGTAATTGAATACGACGAATACATTTTAATATTTTGTATTCGAAAAACGTAAGAAAATAAAGCGAGTGATTTATATTAAACATAAAAATAAGCACTTTGTGAAATGATGATGATGATGTCATGATATGCAACAAATGGAATGTGGCTAAATGTGGTTCCGAAAAATGTATAAATTTATATTAATGTTTGTTCCTGTGACACGAGACATGTAAACAATCAAAATTAAGCTAATGCCAATTTTATTGCTTATATTTTGATGATTCACAAAGCCAAACATTAAAATATATTTGTGCAGATTTCGAACCCCCCCCCCCTAAAAAAAAAAATCAGGTACAATTTTTAATATATAATGTTGATAATGGTGTAGTTACCGAAAACAAAAAATCAGGTACAAGTCGTACCATGCAATGTGTATTGTGTTTAGTTTATGGCTACTCTAAATCCATCGCAGATTTTGGTGTGTGGACAGTGTCTTCATTTGTTGAAGGTGCTTGTACAAGTGGAACTGGGTGCGGGGATGGGGGTGAAGATATTTCCGCCTCATTCATGATATTTTGAAGCTGTTGTCCAGGGGTGGGGGGGATTTAATGAATATTGGGTGAATCGGGAGGAGCAGTGGTCAATGTGTGGTATGACGGCAAATTAAGATCAGATTGTTGGTATGTGTAGGTGTTTCAGTTGTGGGGGAAGGTCTGAGGGGCCCTTGCCCTAGGTGTTGCCCCACGGAAACTCTGTGTGCGGGACAGCCCGTGTGTTTGTTTGTTGGAGTGTCTGTTGTTGTTGTTGTTGTTGTTGCGTTTGTGTGTTTGTGTGCCAAGGAACTAATGATGGCTGCTGTCCAGATGTGTGGGGGCCCTGGTGGTATACCATGTTGATGAAATTCGGTGGGGTCGATGCCTGTTGCAAAGGAGAAGAGATGACGGGTCGTTGTGGAAGAGGAGGTTGGATATGACGAGGTATTGGCCCTGGGGCTGAACACTGAACTTTCACAAGTTCATTAGCTTCAGCATTCTCCAAGGCCATGTTGTCTTTGCGGCTGTTGCCGAGCATTTCCAAAGCATTACTGATGAACTTCATACTTATGTTCAGGTCAAGGGACTTGAGGGTGTTCATCATATATGTCCCAAAGGACTCAACCTCCTTCTCCAGTGGCGTCTTCTTCTTGGTGAAAGTATCCACCTGCTCCTCCGGGGCCACCATACGACCCACCCAACCCCTCAACACCTGTTTGAGACATAGAAAGAGAACGTCCATGAAATACTATACCAATTTATTCACCCACAAATCCTTTCATACATAAATTTACGGCATACATCACAAACAGGGTCGCAAACCCTGTGTGTCTACTCTACCCAAAGTCAGGGAGCGAATGGTTTTGCGTGTGTCGCCACCCTTATCTGAGTGATAACACCGACCATCTACAGTACCCCATGCAAGGATATAATTTCAGTGGGTAACGATAGTTATAAACGAATGCTGAGAATTCTTGATCATGAATGTATCAACGTACAAATAAAATTGTTGGCGATTGTTGACGAATATGAGAATGTTTCAATATAAATGGGTAAAAAGTACATATGCAGCGGTTGACGAATTTTAACGAATACTGAGAATGTGTACATCACAGTGAATATATAGTGTGTGCCGAAATATTTACGAACATTAAGACTGTTAATAATTATATGAATATGTCAAAGTAGAATTTTTGTTTTTCTGGGTCAAACCAATTTGGAAAATTGATATGGGATGAGAAATACCAAGAACTACAAGACTAATTTCTCCCACTGTACAATGAAGTGTCAAGTGGGGCAAATAGTATCATGATTCACAGGCCTCCAGGCTATGACCACGAAATAAGGACGGCAAAGTCAGGGCGGTCAATATCCTGGAGCAATGAAATGTGATAATAGTGTCACAGCCTGTCAGTACAATGTACAGTTGTAGAAATTTGTTATGTATTTTACTTATAAATACATACATATATATAAATATATATATATATATATATATATATATTTATATATATAATTATATATAATATATATGTTAGTAAAGCCAGGTAATAAATTTTCTTTAATACATACGAGGTTGAAAGAAATGGCAATTTCTGCGTTGGAAATTTTATTATTCAAAGTTTCCAGGTCTCTGATGAGTTTTCGCTGGGTGGCAGGAAGTAGATGAAGGAGATGAGCAAAATTCATGGTGGTACAGGGTTACATAAATGTACATGATGATACAGGATATACGACGCGTTTCACTGGACAACCAGCATTATCAAGTAAGGAAGGAATGATATAAAAGGTAAACAGGAAGGGTATATATAGAGGGTGGAGGATCAGAGGAGGCGGAAAACAGGGGGCAAAAGTCTGCTATTGGTGGAAACGTAAATTAGGAGAGAGAAAGGGGTTAACCGCTTCACGCATGCGCACTGGATGCGGGATGGTGGTCAGTAGGTGGGGTCGAAGCTGATTGGCTGCGTGTCGAGGGGCGTGGCCTAAGTTGTGTGGCGCCTGCAGAAGACGAAGCTGAAGGAGGTAGCGTGGGAAGCTGCGTCAAGGGCACCGGGGGGCGAGGAGGGGTATTAGGTCCTGTAGGGTAGTGCCTTTTGGCAGAAGGAAGGATCTGAAGGTCCAGAGTTTGGTTGTTGATGTTGGGATGTAAGGCTTGGATATATAAAGCTTCGAGTATAGGTAATCTCCTTGGGTCACTTTCTTTATCGAGTATGGTGGTGTGTTTCTCTAACTCGTTGCGTGTGAGGTGAGGGTGGTTAGGGGTGAGATAGTGGTCTTTGATGGCTCCAGCCTGAAGGTGAAGAGTTAACCGACGTGAAAGACGAGTCTGCGTCATACCAATATAGGAATGAGGTCCACAGTCCTCATAATTACAGGTATGTTGGTAAATGACGTGATCGTCGGTCATCGGGCTCTTTATCTTGGTGGAGGCTGGTTTGTTGCGGAGAACGAGGTTGGAGGTCTTGGGGGATTTGTAATAAATTATTAATTTGATTTTGTTTTCCGGGTTGGTTGGGTGGACATGCTTGGAGATTATTTCTTTTAAGACGGCCTCGTCATTTTTGTGTTCAGAGGACATGTAATTGCGGTAGAAGATCTTAATTTCATTGGGGGGGTCAATGTTGGGAGGGCTTTGGGTGTACCATTTTTCAAGATGGTGGTTGATGGTGCTGGAGATGTCGGAGTTGGAGTATCCGTTATTTACTAAAACTTGGGATAGTCTTTCTAGTTCCTGGTGGGTGTCGGCCCAGGTAGAGCAGTGCGTGAGGGCTCTCCTAACATAGGCGGAGATGGAGGATAGAAGATAACGGCGGGGGCATTCACTATCGCCGTTGAGGCATTGTCCTATGTTAGTAGGTTTAATGTAGACGGTGGTTTTGAACCCATGGTCGTTCAGAGCTACGAGGATGTCGAGGAAGGGGAGTTGTCCATTGTTAGATTTTTCAAAGGTGAAGTTAAGTCCGGAGGAGGTCATGAAGCGACGCTGGAGTTCCTGTAGTTCGTGGAGGTCCTTGATTTGCACGAAGATGTCATCCACGTATCTACAGTAGACGGCTGGTCGTTGGGCAGCTAGGAGCTCTTCCTCGATGGTACCCATGAAAAAGTTCGCAAAAAGAACTCCTAGGGGGCTGCCCATCGCCACACCGTCTATCTGCTTGTACATGTTGCCCCGGGGGCAAAGGAAGGGGGCCTCCTTGGTACATAGTTCCAGTAGTGTTTTCAGGGCCTTCTCCGGGATGTCCAGTGTAGGTGTATCAGGGCAATGATAAATTCGACGTAGAATCATGTCAATGGTCCTATCCACTGGCACGTTGGTGAACAGGCTTTCTACGTCGAGAGAGGCGATAGTGTGGTTGTTGTTACGGGGGGCGTCTCGTAAAATTTCCAAGAAATCGTGGGCTGAGTTAAGGTTGAATTGGCTGGGCACGTAGGGGGTGAGGAGGTTGTTCAGGGCCTTGGCGATCTGGTAGGTGGCAGTGGGGATCTGGGAGATGATGGGGCAGAGGGGGTTCCCAGGTTTGTGTGTTTTCATGGTTCCGTACACATAACCAGGGGTGTATTCTCCGACGAGTTTTTTAAGGTGGATCCCTCCTTGTTTGGCGTTGATGGCGGTGATGGTGGTGTTGGCAATACGTTTGATTTCGTCGGTTGGGTTGCGGGTGATCTTTTTAAATTTAGTGTTGTCACTTAAGATGACGTCCATTTTTCTAAGATATTCCTCCTTGTCATGGATCACGAGGCAGGAAGCTTTATCCGCACGACGGATGATGATGTTGGGGTTGTCTCTTAATAGTTTGGCAGCTTGGAAGTGTTGTTTGTTGAGTATTTTGCTATGGTGAGTTCCTCTGGTTTTGGCGGCTTCAGCGAGGAGAGTAGGTTGTAGGGCGGGAGTAGTGGTGACCTTGCCATCCTTCTTGAGTCGTAGGATGTCGTCCAGGAGGATTTCCGTTTCTAGGCGTTTCCGGTGGGGGCCAGGTTTGGAGCTGTAGTGGCAGTTGAGGCCTTTGTTGAGGAGGTCTTCTTGGTCCAGGGTCAGAATGGTGTTAGTAAGGTTTATATATCCTTTTGTTGGTTTGGGAAGTTTTAAGTTTCCGCCATAAAGACGGGCAAGCTTTTTTATGGTTGTGTTTTCGGCTTGTCTTCTGTGTTGTTCAAGGAGTTGTTCGAGGGCTGTGTTGATTTCGGCTTTGAGGTGGTCTGGAGGGGTTTCGTCTTCCCAAATCCCCTTCCTCGACATCCTCGTAGTTCTGAACGACCATGGGTTCAAAACCACCGTCTACATTAAACCTACTAACACAGGACAATGCCTCAACGGCGATAGTGAATGCCCCCGCCGTTATCTTTTATCCTCCATCTCCGCCTATGTTAGGAGAGCCCTCACGCACTGCTCTACCTGGGCCGACACCCACCAGGAACTAGAAAGACTATCCCAAGTTTTAGTAAATAACGGATACTCCAACTCCGACATCTCCAGCACCATCAATCACCATCTTGAAAAATGGTACACCCAAAGCCCTCCCAACATTGACCCCCCCAATGAAATTAAGATCTTCTACCGCAATTACATGTCCTCTGAACACAAAAATGACGAGGCCGTCTTAAAAGAAATAATCTCCTAGCATGTCCACCCAACCAACCCGGAAAACAAAATCAAATTAATAATTTATTACAAATCCCCCAAGACCTCCAACCTCGTTCTCCGCAACAAACCAGCCTCCACCAAGATAAAGAGCCCGATGACCGCCGATCACGTCATTTACCAACATACCTGTAATTATGAGGACTGTGGACCTCATTCCTATATTGGTATGACGCAGACTCGTCTTTCACGTCGGTTAACTCTTCACCTTCAGGCTGGAGCCATCAAAGACCACTATCTCACCCCTAACCACCCTCACCTCACACGCAACGAGTTAGAGAAACACACCACCATACTCGATAAAGAAAGTGACCCAAGGAGATTACCTATACTCGAAGCTTTATATATCCAAGCCTTACATCCCAACATCAACAACCAAACTCTGGACCTTCAGATCCTTCCTTCTGCCAAAAGGCACTACCCTACAGGACCTAACACCCCTCCTCGCCCCCCGGTGCCCTTGACGCAGCCCCCCGCGCTACCTCCTTCAGCTTCGTCTTCTGCAGGCGCCACACAACTTAGGCCACGCCCCTCGACACGCAGCCAATCAGCTTCGACCCCACCTACTGACCACCATCCCGCATCCAGTGCGCATGCGTGAAGCGGTTAACCCCTTTCTCTCTCCTAATTTACGCTTCCACCAATAGCAGACTTTTGCCCCCTGTTTTCCGCCTCCTCTGATCCTCCACCCTCTATATATACCCTTCCTGTTTACCTTTTATATCATTCCTTCCTTACTTGATAATGCTGGTTGTCCAGTGAAACACGTCGTATATCCTGTATCATCATGTACATTTATGTAACCCTGTACCACCATGAATTTTGCTCATCTCCTTCATCTACTTCCTGCCACCCAGCGAAAACTCATCAGAGACCTGGAAACTTTGAATAATAAAATTTCCAACGCAGAAATTGCCATTTCTTTCAACCTCGTATGTATTAAAGACAAAAAAATAAATATATATATATATATATATATATATATATATATATATATATATATATAGTTATATACAGTATATATCGAACTTTACACGTTATAATGCGTACCTCAACTTCTTCCTCGTCGGAGTTCTATAATCGCTTCCCCTTCCCTTTCCCTTTTCCGGCAGGGAGTCATCGTTGGCGGCCATGTCTCCGTCATTATCATTGTGGCCGAGCTCCACAATAAAGTTGCTGTCGCAACCCCTATCCCGTCTAGAATATTCAAACTGTAAAAACAAAAACAAAATAATATTATTCACAGGAATATAATAATAATGCGTGTTGAGAGACAGGTACCATGGACAGGTTTCGATCCGACTGACCCTCTGTACATTTTGAGATATGGGCACCGTCACCAATCGGTCATAACATAGTGGTGACAGTGCCCAGCTCTCCCAAATATACCGGTGGTCATTTGGTTTGAAACCTGGTCATGGTACCTGTCTCCCAACCTGTCCAAATGTTCTTTACAAAATAAGTAATAGTATGTGTCCTTCTTTGTTTACAGATGTGGTATATCCCGGCGGAAGTATGTGAAGCTGACATTGGACCTCTATCGGTGATGAAAACGGACAATGTATTCATATATATAATGTTAAAGATTAAACTGTGTTTGAACTAATCCTTCGTAGTTGAGTTTGACAAATGTTTGAAAATGGATTTAAATTTATCATATAATAAATTAATAATTAACGTGCACACTTGCTGTAATACAAACTTAGTTGGTTTGAAACATAGAATGAGGAATTACTGAAATAAATGTTTTAATGAAGCAGAGAATTACAGAAATGTTTATATATATTTACTGTCTCGTTGGTTCGTCCCTTCACTCTTGCGATGTGCCGATGCAAGAAGGTAAAATTGGCCAGGATCCACTTCTCCCTCTGGGTATTATATTTCGCCTTTTGCCCCGACTTGACAATGCTCAGCTTTCCATAGCGGGTCTTCATCCCCTTCAACCAAATCCGTAGTTGAGGAACTGTTAAAGAAGAAAAATAAAACTTTACATAAACATAAACATTTGTTGAAACTGTAGGACATGGGAAAAATGTGCTGGAGATGAGCAACAGCAATTATTCCTTGTCACTTTAAACAGTTCATATGTAGGTAAAATGTGCTGGAGATGAGCAACAGCAATTATTCCTTGTCACTTTAAACAGTTTATATGTAGGTAAAATGTGCTGGAGATGAGCAACAGCAATTATTCCTTGTCACTTTAAACAGTTCATATGTAGGTAAAATAAATATGTCAAAGACAGTATCCTCACAGGGTATTTTTTATTTTTTTATTTTATTTGTTCTATATTCCAACTACTCCCTCTCGGGCATAGGCTGATAGCCTTTACACTCAGCCGCTGAACACGGTGAGGCCCGTGAGGTCTTGCTCCAGTCTAGGGAGTGAGACATGCAAAGCTTCATGGCTCGAAGCAACTCCATCTCTGAAGCCGCCTCGCCTCTGCGCTTCACAGTCTCACCCCCACAGACTCGGACGGGAGGCCATGCACGCAGCCAGATCTCATGCCTTGGCCCCGCCCACTGCCGGATCCCATGCCTTGGCCCCGCCCACAGCCCAAAATTATTATATTTGATTAGATTAAGCCTAACTTAACCTAACCTAACCTTAATATAATATAATATAATATAACATAACACAAATAACAAAATACAAATATAAAATAAATTAGATTCGAGTGGGATCGAACACTGGATTATCAGATTCATGGGCGGGAGCTATTCCGACTGAGCTACAGAGAGACTTGGCAGTAGCGGTTTGAAGCATAGAGTAAGCTCTCTCTGGTTTGAAGGCTATAATTTAAACGCGGTTGGGCAGGGGGCGGGGCCAAGGGGGCTTACATTTTCGCACATGCGCAGGGGGTAAGGGATTCGGCTGCGTACATGGCCTTCCGACTCGGACCCTCAGTCTCAGAACGCCACCTATTGAGCAATTAACTCACTAGGCATTGCCCCCCTGTAGCATATTTTTGAATATGGGAATATTCATACAATGCTATTTAATCAGGGAACAATGAGGGTATTTTTGGGGGGCATTTCGGTGTGCTGTAGTAATGCACTGATACTAGCTACAGCATTTTTTTTTTTTTTTAAAAGACCTCCGTCTACGTATTGTGAAAAACCTGTTATCCTCCGGCAAATTGTGGGGTTGAGTGAGTGAAGGGGGGGACAGTGAATGAAGGAGGATGCATGTTTTTCATAATACGTGTTGCTAGCCCCAAACGCGCGAGCAACTGTGGCTTTCAACCATCCGACACATCCCCTTTTATTAATGTGCATCAGCACAAATTCCATCCCAATATTATCTTCCCATTGACATATTGGGATATGAACCCAGGTCCATTGGCAAGACCGCTCTGCCACACCTCCCCTAAATGATGTACTACACTTGTGAAAATAACACAATACGTCACAAATAACATTGTCAAAACTATTCGAGCATGTGTGCATGACTGTGTAATGAATACATATATGAAAATGACAAATTACTTTAAACCCGGGCAGCCGATTATTCACATCCATAAACCATCATTGTTTCACACACAATGTTCACTGCTATTTGAAATGCAAAACCCTTTGTTTTAGGCATATTTTTACAATTTATTGCACAGTTTAACACACACTCATTAATTTAGTTTTCAACTTACCAGTAAACTTGAGTGATTTGGACTTCTCTGCGAGGGCGGCATCTTTCTTCTCTCTGTTCCTGTGCTGTTTTAATCCTTGTCATACAGGTAATCATGCTCCTTATACCACTCAACCAAATCTTGTTCCTGTTCGTCATAGAACACGACATAGTTTCTGGCTTTGGGAGGTGTGGAGTCGGTGGTGGCAGAATCTTTACCCTTGTCAGGTGTGGCGACATGCATGTCCTTCTCAGCAGGTGAATTCCGAGGTGGGGCTGACCGTGAACGTGAGCGTGACCGTGAACGTGATGAGTTGGTGCGACTCATTCTTTGCTCTCCACTAGGGCCTGCTGTGGGCGATTGTTCCTGTTGTGTGGACACATTTTTCTTCACTTTTGGTTTGTTCTTCAGCGCCTTCTTCACTACTGAAGGTTTCTTGGCCGATTTCTTAGTAAATTTCCCCATGGTGGGGAGCGTATGTGAGTGATAGCAATGAAGTAGGGACGTGTGCTCTCGATCATGTATAATAGGTTAATGACATGCTGACCTCACTGGTATATATAAATGGCCAGTGAAATTTGAGCGACCATAGATAAGATTGGCGAAAAGGTCAAGGCGTACCGTGACTGCCCTTGTTCCCAATGTTCGCCCTCATTCGACCCCTGTCGTATTGCTGTCGCATTGCATGGGCTGACATTCGTCGAAGCATTCACTGTATTCGCACAACTGGCGTCTGGTTGTCGCCATAGTCGCTCCCATTCGCTCAAAAGCAGCGTTGCCAATAATTGCACTTCGTCACTTTCGCCAGAAATTTCACTGGGCAATCGTCATTAATTGCCATATTCGTCCGGCATTCGCCCGGCATTCGTACAACATTCGCCATATTCGTCCGACTGTCGCCTTGTTCATCAACGTTCGCCACAAGGGGCGAATATGGCGACAATGTTACAAATTGTGGGAACCTCGTGCGAAGAAGGGCGAATGCAGTGAGACAAAGGGCGAATGACGTGTGACATTCGCCATCATTCACAATTCGCTGCCGGATTTTTAACATGCTCAAAATTAACGGCGAATCTGGGTGAATTTGGGTGAACAGCAGCGAAGCTACGACGAATGATGTGTGCTTTCCATGACATTTGGAGAATACTAGAGAGAATGTGGGGAACTTTGGAACATAGACAAATAAAAAACAGTCGCAGGGCGTTCGCCATCAAAAATTTGCGCAGTGGGATAGCCGCTTAATGCTACTAACCACTGATACATTTTATCAGTGGTTAAAAGTAAATTATGTTTATTTTTAGAATCAGTGATAAACCACAGCTCTGGATACAATTAGTTAGCACATTTTTTTTTTGGAGGGAGAATATAGGACAACAATTGTTATAACAACAATGGCAGTTATTGAGATTATATGAAACAAATACAAATATTGGTCAATATTAGAAGTTATTAGGGCTATAGCCATTTCAAGGCTATATGCTTTACATTATTCAAAACTAGTATGATAAGAAACTACTATAACTGTGCTTCATATTCATAGTTTTGACACATTATGACACATCATTACACATTTGCTCATAATGAGTTTACCGATTGCTATGTTGGCGTATCGTGTTTTTCTTTATATGAAGGAGGTAAAAGGCAAAACTACCCGTAAAAATTGTCTCCTCAATGTTGAAAGAAGAGTGATAGAGAGCCAGGTTCAAGGTACGTTAGAGTCAAATTGTCTTGACACACAGAACTTGAACAGATTGAGGGAGAGATTACCAAAGCTTACTTGTTGATTAGAAGAAAGACTTAAAAAATTGGTTCAGTCTTGGCTTAGAAAGTAGGACAACATAGGGGTGGGAGGTATTGAAAGGCGGTTGCCACCCACTCTCCTTAAGAGAGGAGGTATACTGTAACTAAGAAAGCTCTGAAGAACACTGATCATTGTAATAGCGGTAGAAGGGTGAGAAGAACCCCTGGAAACAGTTGAGCACATCTAACTTCTAGGAAGCTGTTTAAACAGAATGGTAATATGATTTTACAAAGAATAGTGAGTAGTAAAAGTAACACAAGGAATACTGAGAGAAGATGAAGGGGTGATTAGTGTTTTCTTGAAGAATAAGGGATAATAGTATGGAATATTGTGATGGGTATGTAGATTTTATTATTTTGTTTTTCTATGTGGATCAGGGAGACACAATCCTGAACTGCCTGTACCGAGTACCTCCACCTGAGTTGAAAGATTGATAGGGCCAAAATCAAGGAATATTCGAGCCGAAATGTCTGAACAAACGGAGTTTAAAGCAAATATAGTCATAGGATGTGGGAAAGATGGATTCAGGGAGAGAGTTCCAGAGTTCAGCTATTGAATAGAAGAAAGATTGGGAGTATCGTTTCACTCCTGAGATGGAGAGTTGCACAGAGTAGGGGTGGGATTGTGTTGCAAGACGGGAACTACATACCCTACGTAGAGAAGGTGGTATACTCTGAGAAAGCTCTGAGGAACATTGATTATTGTAGTAGCGATAGAATAGTGAGAGAGATGCAACATTGAAGTGAAGAGGGAGAGATTGCAGAGAGTCGGTGAGTGGAAGGGAGTTAACCTCTAAGCTGCGCAGGTATGGTATTTGAAAGTGCCCGCGGTGCGAAGGTATTCTAATTCATTCCTCACTAAAATTGTCAATTTACCATATATATAATTAATACTTATCCATATGCACCTATTTTACTTTTAATATGAACATTTGAACATGACAAAGCATTAACACAAATGGTAACAGCAATTGGCTGGTGAAAATTGTATATTTTAGCCCCGTGGTCGTAATCTGGCCCAGACTGGCGAGAGAGAGACACCCTCTCTCTTGCATCTCTCGCATAGCACTGAGAGGCCAGGGGAGGGTAGGAGGGTCGGATTTACACTCCTCCACCCTCCTCTTTCTCTCCCACCCATCCTCCCATGAAAATACTCGATAGATATCGGGAATAATAGAGAAAATACCTGATAATTTAGGAGGAGGGAAAAGGGGGGGGGAGGAACACATGTGTAGGAGTGGTAGAAAGTAATGGAGGGAAATTATCTCACCTAAATACAAATTGCTTTTTTATAAGTGCCACTGGGGTGTTTTAAATGTTTTGTTTAGGCCTATGATTGCATGAGTCTTCCCGCAGCCGCCCAGTAGAACATCTTATGAGTCTTCCCGCAACTGCCGGGTTAATGATAAAAAAGGTTTTATTTTCTACTTTGTCTAGAAGTGCTGTGTGAGAGGATCCTCCCAACACATGTGAACAATACTCAATACAAAAACGCACTGTGCCCCTGTACAGAGCAAGAAGCTTTGTAGGGGTAAAGAACCCCTTGAGGCGGTTGAGCTCTCCCAGCTTCTGGGAAGCTGATTTAGAAAGAGTAGTAATATGGTCCTTCCAAGAGAGTTCAGAAGAAAAAGAGACACTGAGAATACTGAGAGAAGTAGAAGGGTTGACTTTTGTATTGTTGAAGTTGCTGGGAGTTCACGACGGGTACATAGATGGGGAAATTGCATTTTTGGAAGCATTAACCCTTATTTAGCGGGTGGTAAGGTATTTTACACAGTGCGGCCCAGCGGGCATAATCCCGAAATATTCGCTCATTTTCACTCACCCTAGCGCCGTTAATATTGTTCCAATACGAACGAAACGATCATTTTTGGAAAGAGCTACTCTTCGTATCCCCATATAAGTCTATTATGGATGTTATGAGCGAGTGTGGAGGGTGGGAATAGGTGAGGAAGAGGAGGTACTTCTTGGTCTATTTCCCGGGCGCGTTTGGATGCGTTCGCTTTGCCCTGACTTCGGCCTCCCGCGCTCTCTCTCTGGCTCGCTCGTTTTCCCTCTCTCGCGCGCTCTGTCTCTCTCTCTCTCCCTCATCCGTATATGTAATTCTCATTATTATTTTCTCTAATCTCTCTCACTCCTCCCGTCTGTCTCTCTCTCTCTCTCTCTCTCTCTGGCTCGCTCGCTTTCCCTCTCTCGCGCGCTCTGTCTCTTTCTCTCTCCCTTTCTCTCTTCCTCATCCGTATATGTAATTCTCATTATTATTTTCTCTAATTAATCCCTCTATTTCATTTATTTGCTTGTAATATTTCTGTATTATTATATCTTTCTCACTCTTTCTTCAGTTCAGTTTCTGTATTCTCTCTCTTTCTCTCTCTCTCTCTTCCTCATCCGTATATGTAATTCTCATCATTTTCTCTAATCCCTCTTTCTTTATTTGCTTGTAATATTTCTGTATTATTATATCTTTTTCACTCTTTCTTCAGTTCAGTTTCTGCATTCTCTCTCTCTCTCTCTCTCTCTCTCTCTCTCTCTCTCTCTCTCTCTCTCTCTCTCTCTCTCTCTCTCTCTCTCTCTCTCTCTCTCTCTCTCTCTCAGTTTCGCTTGCTTTGCAGGATTTTTTGTTTTGTTTTATATATAATATTATTTCAACACATTTCCAAATCACCCTATGGAGTAGTGTTGACGACTATTTTTTATTTTTGTTTTGGTGTTCCCAGGAGGTGTAATCCACATGTGATTGAGGTAGGCAAAAGGCAGTTATGTGATTGAGGTAGGTAAAAGGCAGTTATGTGATTGAGGTAGGGAAAAGGCAGAACTGCCTATAGCGATTGTATGAATGTGATTGAGGTAGACAAAAGGCAAAACTGCCTATAGCGAGTGTATAAATGTGATTGAGGTAGACAGAAGGCAGAACTGCCTATAGCGAGTGTATGAATGTGATTGAGGTAGACAAAAGGCAGAACTGCCTATAGCGAGTGTATGAATGTGATTGAGGTAGACAAAATGCAGAACTGCCTATAGCGAGTGTATGAATGTATGTATGAATGAATGACATGGATGTATGAGGTGGACCAAGAACCAGATGGATGGATGAGATTCGAAACTTATGGATGTAATGGGTGATGTTGCTGATGATGATGAATGCACTTGTGTTTGGGTAGTGTGCTATTCCACCATATGAATGATTGAATGACATGAATTCATGAGGTACTTTGAAATAGATGAATGAATGATTGAATGAAGTTATGAATGACATGAATTCATGAGGTACTTTGAAATAGATGAATGAATGATTGAATGAAGTTATGAATGATTGGCAAGAAGGGAGGAGGTTAGAAGTGTTCCAGTGTGTGGTACTCGGTGTAGCAAGGAATAGGACAGAGTCCCACATCACACCGACTACACTTGGACGCGACTTCCCTCCTATGTCGGGGCCTCCTTGTCGTGTGACTGCAGACGTGGCACACCTTCTTTCCGGCCACCCGGCCAGCAGCAAGTTGGTTAGGGTTGGGAGGTACAGTCACAAGCCTGTGGGTCAAGAGGTAGTCCCGGCACTCAAGGCGGCTGGGCAAATCCACGATCGCCCTCGGAACTGGTGCCGCACGTGTGGTTCCGTGCTTACGGAGGATGGCCTCTATGATGTCCTTGGAGAACAGCCTTACAGAGGTCTTCTTTCCTGTGTGCGTCATCCACAGGTTGGATGCGTTGAGGACAGTGACATCAAGATGATGGAGTACGACCTTCTTGTACCATTTACAGGTCTTCCTCAGGCAGTCAACAACAGTGATCTGCATATCACTTTTGTCCACCAACCGCATGTTCACATTATACTCCAGGACAGCGTCAGGTTTGGAGATAACAACTACAGTCCTGTTGCCTGTGACACGGTCCTGCAGGTATCTCCTCTTCCCGCTATCTAGCCAAAAAAAAAAAAAAAAAAAAAAGTGACCGAAATCGCCGATATATAATAATTTACTTATCATTACTTACTATATCTTATAAACAATAGTAGGTAGCCAACTTACCATAATACCGATACACCAAACCGATACGCATGCGTTTTTGTTTATCACCTGTTTACTAAAGTGCCACCATTATCGATTTTCTTCGAGCCGACTCGAGCGGGAGGGTTACCAATTGAAGTTAAATCCGCTAGCTTATATTGTTAGATGTAAGACATGATAAATACCACTAGAAATATGAATTGGCAAAATCCATATAATATCACTTCGAAATGGTTCTGATATTTCAAAACAAAACCGCTAGTGTAAGTCATTGCTGCTAGATCGAAGTAAAGGTCTCTAGATCTAGCGGAAGTCGCTATACGTATTGGCAGTACTGCACACTGCCGACAGCGATACGTTGTTGACATTGTTGTTGATGTTCCAGTGGAGGGATGAACAAAACATTTTCCTTGTCCAATAATAGCTATTTCATAGTCCCACAGGACTTATTTTGATATATTTATGACCCCTGGTATGAAGGTATGTTGCCTATATAATAATAGAGACAAATAAATAGTTAAAAGGACTAATAACCTAATAATAATGACAAATAAATAATTTACTCTGTGTATCCGAATACTCCCTGTGACCGAACTGGCCATGGCCCATATAGTTCGATTATGGGAGTGATCACTTGTAATGCCAAGCACAAATATTCAATCTTTCGTTGTTTATATTACCTTAAGAAATGTACTGAACGCCTGAAAATAATACGCTATAAAATGCTTGCAATCAAACTTTCAAGCAATTACAAGGTCACATGCAATTATAAAAAGATATTTTGTACACCACACTCTTCGCCAAGCTTCGTTGTTGCTTGTATTATCGTGAGAAATGTACCGTACACCCTGGTTATTGTGAGAAATTTACCGAACGCCTGCAAATAATACGCTATAAAATGCTTACAATCAAACACTCAAGCAATTTCAAGGTCACATGCAATTATAAATGTATAGGTAGACCCAGAGAGGAAGAGACAGAGAGAGAGAGAGAGAGAGTGTCGTGATAATATATATCAATTTTACATAGACTATGACCGCTCGCCACGGCCCGCCGTGGACCTACTGAGCTTTACTCCACTTATATTCACCCTCCCTCCCTCACCACACAGGGAGTTATATAAGGAAATTACCGTATTTTAGGGTTTTTGCACTCGTGTTGCACGATCGTTGCAAGACAACCAGTGATCGTTCGGGTGTCATTGGAAAGCTCAATTTACGCCCTTTCAGGGATACATACTTGTATTACGCTCTGGGTCTTGTTTATGCATGAAAAAGAGCACGGAAACAACCCCTTTTAGGGTAAACAAAAAAACGCTGGGCGACACAGTGAAATATACTCCACCACCCGCTCGTAAGGTGATAAAATGCTTGCAATCAAACTTTCAAGCAATTATAAAATGTAAATTGTACTTACCAACACCCACACCAGTATGTTCTTCGTCAGGAACGTCTCCATGTTGCTCAACGGTCTGTGCAACATGAACCACAACATTTGCAACATGCAAATTATGCTTGGGGTGAAAGCCTATGATCAGCATATTTTCGTCTTCCGAGTCATCCACACTATCAAAACTCTCACCCAGACCTTCCATGGTTTCATTCAACAGCCTATTAGAAAGTTCTGAAGAGTTCAGCATGATATCTAGTTCCTGGGCGGTGAGCCGGGCGTGATGAGTGGGCCGTGATGAGTGATGAGCCGGGTTTGATGAGTAGGGTGGCGCGACGCACTAGGGGCCACCAAATCGGACATGGGCAAATCTTGACCTTCCATTACGGCTGTTTGAGGGTTACTGAGTTATGGTTACGCAGTGGGGATGTGTGGGTGGGACCTTGTAGTACACCGCCTGACCACCAAGTTTCGCTTTCCACCTAAATTAGGGCGGGAATACGCCCACGGACTTAAGTCGGACCCCGCCATTTAGTCCAATTTGCTCGATTGATTCAGACTTAATTCGGGCCCCGATCTTTAAGGGTTAAAGACAAAAAGGTATTCTCTGCCCCAATTGGAAATGGTGGTTAGATAAGAAGATAAGTGTTGTATGGCTTCATTATGTCTGTTATTGAGGGATTGCTTGCTGGGGCATTTTGGAAAACTAGTTGAATAGTGTAGGGTAGAGTCGTCTGCATATTAATGGATAGAACTGGAGGTACAGTGTAGAAGATAATTTATAAATATTAGAAAGATAATTGGAGATAGGACAGAACCCTGAAGATCAATGGAGTTGATAGGATGAGCAATTGAATGATGGCCATCCACAACCACAGCTATGGAACGGCCGGAAAGAAAATTAGAGATACAGGCACAGATAGAGGGATAGAAACCGAAGGAGGGTAGTCTAGAAATTATAGATTTATGCCCTGACTCTATCGAAAGGCTTCGATATGTCTAGCGCAATAGAAAAGGTATAACCGAAGTCCCGAAAGGAGTACAAAGGAGTACAAAGGAAATCAAGCAAACAGCAGGTCTAGTGACCCCTCTAGGCTGCTTGTCCTCCAAAAAAATGAGGATTCAGTGTCCAAACAGTGGTTTAGAGTGGGTAAAGGAAAAATGGAAAAAGAAACTACTGCCCTGGAACTAATATCCGTGGCAGAATTAGGAAGTTAGTAGGGGACAGATGGGTTAGTAAAATTACACAGTTATAAATGATCTTTCGTATATCTAAGAAAAAGAGAGTAACGTTTTGGTAATATATATATATACCGGTACGCAATAATCCTTGATGAATCTGAGGGGGGAATACAATAAAGTTATTAATTTAGAAACACGGACAGCCCATATTGGCTATCTGAGAGTAGATTATGAGAAGAGAAATGCTTAAGAAATTTGGAAGTAAGACTATTTTTGTTTTAATTTAGAGATGCAAGAGATGAGAGCAATTGGACGATAGTTGGAGGGTTGAGAGAGGTCACCCTTTCTTGGGACAGATTGAATGAGAGCAAACTTCCAGCAACAAGGGAAGAATGTAGAGGAGAGACAGAGACAAAATAATTTGAATAGAAATACTGGAGTTATTTCCAGACATTTAGAGCCGTATGGGGAGCATCTTATAATGTTGAACCAGTTAAGCTTGGCATGTCTGAAAATGAGAACTGATTTAATTGAAATACATGCAGTTTTCAAGGACCATGATAATCTAAATGTGCAAAAGTATTATTCAGATGACAAGTCAAATTACATGTTATATGTATACTATTGTTCAAAGTCTAGATGAGCATAGCCCTTGAAAATAATGTTACACATGTTGATAAGGATTGAAGTCAGAACAAGCTAAATATTATATATGTATTTTGTTCAACTGTGTCGTAACAGTTTGGAATCAGCTACCTTGAGACGCTATACATTATAAAACTGTCTTTTTGTTCCAAGGAGGTTCCGATAAATGTATGGAATCCAATCCTCACTTAATTAATATCACCGCTAAACAACTGAGGGGATCGAGTCATGCACATGAATGTTTTATTTCTTAAGAACGAATATAATTGTCTGCCCCAGCCTATCTGTTGTTGATTGCATGTTTATACATTGCAATGTTTATTCCTTTTCATATTCAGGTAACAACGCTACTGCTAGGAAGTGTCACATTTGTAATACTTTAGCTTATAATGACCACATTCACTTCAGGATATACGGCCACCAGGCAGAATTATTATCTTTTCCAATTACAGTAACAGCAAGAAAAATGGCAGGTTGTAATTAAGGTTGACGGTCAACTATCTTTACTCCAACAACCCATCAAAGACAAAACAAGTGCAGGCTGATGTTGACAGTCTTAATATATCGCATTTAAAACTTCACAAGCAATTAATTTCTAAAAAATTGTTACATTATCAAGGACGAATCTAAAATTAATGTTGCAGTTTATTCAAATGCATTAAAACAAATTATAGATAAGAAATGGTGTTCATGCATTGTTTGAATATATATAAATGGTGTTCATGCATTGTTTGAATATATATAAATGGTGTTCATGCATTGTTTGAATATATATAAATGGTGTTCATGCATTGTTTGAATATATATAAATGGTGTTCATGCATTGTTTGAATATATATAAATGGTGTTCATGCATTGTTTGAATATATATTGATTGAGAAATTGTCAATCAAGATTAAGGAATTCTCATATATTCACAATTAGATTTGTCAACGGCGTGAATAACTGGAGAAGCAGTGACATGATTGCCTTTAGACCACAATCTCCAAAATGACTTTGTTTGCATCTTTTTAC
This sequence comes from Paralithodes platypus, assembly GCA_032716605.1. NCBI lineage: Eukaryota > Metazoa > Arthropoda > Malacostraca > Decapoda > Lithodidae > Paralithodes > Paralithodes platypus. The sequence goes on along the minus strand of CM064491.1, from coordinate 31,384,960 downwards.
ATAGTACCTTCAAGGGATCCAGATGGCGTTAGATGTAATTGGAATATGGCTAATTCTAATTCTTCCTACCAAGGTAATGACATAAATAGCCACTACAGCAGATAGGCGCATTTAATTGGCAGTACTCTGGCTAGAGCTACCACTGAGGAATCTTCCAAATAGAAAATATATGCTGAATGTTGACATTTATATGCTGACCATACATTCCAGGCATTGAATGCAGTTGCATACTATAAATTTAATTAAGTCATTGATAGCCAGAACAAAACACAGATTAATAATTGTAATATATATATATTCTCGTCAGCAGGAGGAGGATGGCTGAGGTACGGTAATTTGGACTTTTAATAAAATTTAACTTCAACATCTGCTGTATATGGACATTTCTTTGACTACCAGATGATATAGACATTGCATATAGTTGTATATTAAAATATGTACAATAAATAACTATTGAGAACACTAACAAATTTTAGAGACATCATTAAGGTGAACATGGGTGCCGATATTGATAATTCGCCTAGAGTAAGTTTGTTCACATAGGTAATATTATTGTAATCGAGACAATAACAACGGTTAAGCTAAGTATCATTGACATTATGATAATAATGGTATGCTAAACAAAGTTAGGTTAAGTAAGGATTAGGTAGGTCTAAGATACGATAGGTTAGGTTACATTAGTTTATTTAGTTTAGGTAAAATCATGGTACATTTTTTCATTGTTCGTTGAGATTAATTCACTCTACAGGGTTCTTATACCGTCGTCTCGGAAGTAAAATAACATTGTTGATAGTGTGAACTTGGGCGTGATGCCTGGGGAGTGCCGCTGACAGTTTAATTAAGCCAGAGTGTTTGTGTATCCTCGTGATTAATGCTTCATATTAGTCTTAAGTTCTTGTTGCAGGCTTCTTTACTGCCACTTGGGAGAAACAAGGAAGATTGCCAGGAATAAGCCGCTACCGACGAATAATGACCTCTGCGGGTCGCACGATGTATTATTATATTATAGATGATGGTATTGTAAGCTCGTGTTGCCTGCTTGCTTCGTGCCAATAGGACAATTGTGCATGAGTACCAAGACCAATGTAGTGAAGGGAATAACTTAGCAGTATCAAAACCACATATTGCAGTCCATTTCTGTATGGAAACTTCTGAACTTTTGTATTCAAATATGAAATTATATATTTTGTAATAATGCAGATTTAAAAAAAAAATCCACTTCCTCCCATGTAACTCAGTTTTAATGCAAGAGTCCAGGACAGATGCCAGAGACAAGCAAATAACTACCCTATATACATAGCTGATTAAATTGCCTGTAAGGATCCGTCTTAGTCGCTTTGGTTCGTCTTCATTTTTCTTAATTTATTTGAGGTCGTGCTATTACTATGTTCAGGAGTTTGGGTGGACACAATAAGTCTAGTGCATGTCAAAAAAGTAACATAATTTACCAAACAAATGTGCGTACAGTTGAAAATTACTAATTTCATAAATCGGTGTATTGCACGGATTAGGGAAAACATAATTATGATAAACACAAATATATAAGAAAGGCAAGGCGAAAATGTAAATATTTAAAATTGCTCTTGACATTGAAAACTTGTCTGGTTCTGAACAGCTGATTACAGGACCTACCCATATTTCTGGAAATTGGTTTAAACGATGTTCCTGGCGTTGTTGAGACAGCAGTTCTTGCTCATTTAGGTAGCGAGAGAGATGCAACTCTGCGGCGAAGAGAGAGATTGAAGAGAATCGGTGAGTGGACGGGAGTTAATGAGCTATAAAGGTTTCTTTTCTACTTTGTCTAGAAATGCTGTGTGAGAGGATCCTCCCAACACATGTGAACAACACTCAATGAAAGGGCACACTGTGCCCATGTACAAAGCAAAAAGATGTGTAGGGGTATATAACCCCCTAACGCAGTTGAGCACACCCAGCTTCCTCGAAGCCGTTTTAGCTAGAGTGGTAATATGGTCTTTCCAAGAGAGATCAGAAGAGAGACACCAAGAATCCTGAGAGAAGATGAAGGGTTGAGTTTTGTATTGTTGAAGTATAAGGGATAGTCCTCTGAGAGTTCATGATGGGTAGATAAATGGAGAAATTTGATATTAGATGCATTGAAAATAACAAGATTTGTTCTGCTACAATTGGAAATGGTCGTATATGAGAAGATAAGTGTTAAATGGCTTCATCCGGTAAGTTTTTGAGTCATTACTTGTTGGGGTGTTCTGGAAAACTTGTTGAATAGTGTAAGGTAGAGTCGTCAGCATATGAATGGATAGGACTGGAGGTACAGTTGAGAAGATCATTTATGAAAATTAGAAAGAGAATAAGAGATAGGACAGAACCCTGAGGAACACTGGAGTTGATAGCATAAGGAACTGAATGATAGAAAGTGTGGTGGAGTGGTCTTGCCACTGGACTGGTAATCCAATGGAGCCGGGTTTGAATCCCGATATGTCAAAGGGAAGATGTTATTGGGATGGAATTTGTGCTGTACCTAGTATCAATGCATTACCACAAAACCCACCGAAACGCCAAATAAATACCCTCATTGTTGCCTGATGAAATAGCACTGTATGAATATTCCCATATTCAAAATATACTATAGGGGGGCAATGCCTAGTGAGTTCATTGCTCAATAGGTGGCGTTCTGATAGTGAGGATCCAAGTCTAGGAGTTGAGACAGTGAAGCACTGGAGTGAGGCAGCTTCAGAGATGGGGCTGCTTCGAGGCGTGAGTGGGCAACTAAGCCCAATGCATACTGTGAAGGCAAGATGGCAGGGGCTGGTTTCAGCTAAAAGTGCTTCACATTTTTCACCCCCTAGACTGGAACGAGACCTCACAGGCTTCACCGTTCAATGCATAATGGTTGATTGGACAGGCTCTCAGCCTATACCCGAGAGGGAGCAGTTGAAATATAGAAAAAGACAAAAACATAAAACAAACGCAGGTATGGAACGGCCAGAAAAGAAATTAGAGATAAAGGCACAGATGGAGAGATAGAAACCGAAGGAGGGTAGTTTAGGAATTAAAGATTTGTGCCAGACTCTATCAAAGGCCTTCGATATGTCTAGCGCAATTGAAAATGTTTCACTGAAGTCCCGAAAGGAAGATGACCAAGAGTTAGTAAGATATGAAACAAGATGACTGATAGAGCGACCCATAAGGAAGCCATACTGGTGATCTAGGAGTAGATTATGAAAAGAAAATACTCAAGAAATTTTGAAGTAAGAATAGTTTCAAAAATGTTTAGAGATGAAAGAAATGTGAGCAAATGAACGATAGTTGAAGCGTTGAGAGCGGTCACCCTTCTTTGGTTGAATTAGAGCAAACTTTATGCAAGAAGGGAAGATGTTAGAGGAGAGACAGAGACGGAAGTGTTTGCCTTGGCAGGGAGTTAGCACGGAAGCACAGTTTTTGAGTACAACAGGAGGAACACTATCTGGCCCGTACGCCTTCTTAGTATCAAGCCAGGAGAGGGTAGAAATCACATCTTTAGAAGAGAATAGTATATTATGCATAAGTAGGAGGGAGGAATAGCACTGGAATCATCCAAGGTGGAGTTTCTAGAAAAAGTTAGGTCGAAGTGTTCAGCTTTGTCAGAGGAAGAAGTGATGGTAGTGCCATCATAGTGGAAAAGGGAAGGGAAAGATGAGGAAGACAAATTGTTGGAGAGGTTTTTGGCTAGATGCCAGAAAGCTTGGGAAGAGCTAGAGTTGGATATTCCAGTGCATATATTATTGATGAAAGCGTATTTGGCGAGTCGAAGAACAGATTTGCCTTGATTCCGGGCAGAAACATAGGACGAATGAGATTCTTAAGTTTGAAGGCGACAGTACCATATGAAAGTTTCCTCTTTATTGCGGACAGCAGTAGAACAAACGTGAGTAAACCAAGATTTTGTGTGCATTAGTCTGAGAGACAGAAAATGGAATATATGCCTCCATGCCCAAGAAGATTACCTCGGTTATGCGTTCAGCACTTTCCGTGGGTCCCCGACCTTGGAAGCAAAAATCATTCCATGGGAAGTCAAAGAAGTACTGCCAAAGAGCCTCCCAGTCGGCAACACCAGAGTGCCACAAGCGCCGCCTGCTGGGAGGATCGGGTGGCCGTACTGGATAGATAGGACAGGTGACAGAGATAAGCTTATTGTTGGAGGAGCCCTAAGGAGAGAAAACATCGACAGTATAAGCGGAAGGGCTAGAGGATAAAAACAAGTTGAGAATGTTGGGCCAATCTCCGAAGTGATCCGTGATACAGGTGGGTTGCTGAACCAAATGTTTTAGGCGATTTAGGATAGAAAAGATGTAGGCTCGTTCACTAGGTTGGTCAGTGGAATGAGTTGAGAGCCATTGATGGTGGCGAACATTGAAATCTCCTAAAAGAGGAAATTTCTGAGAAAGGGTAGATGGATAGGATGTGTTCCACTTTAAAGTTTAGATAGTCAAAGAATTTGTGGAAGTCAGTAGAGTTGGGGGAGAGATAGACTGCACAAAAATATTTAGTACAAGAGTGACAGAATAGTTTGAGCCATAGAGATGAAAATTCAGCGGAGTCAAGGTCGGGAAAACAAGAGCAAGTGAGTTTGTTTTGGACGTATAGACAACATCCGCCTTAGGCTTTGACACTAGGATAATGACAGGAGAGTTAAGAGAAGGGTTTGATGTCAGTAATCCCAGACAACTCAGTTTCGGTGAGAAAGAGAAGATCACTTTTGAGTGTAAATAATATAATGATGAGGTGAATAATATTCAATGACATATCATACTAAGATCTGATGACTCAGCTTTAGCTCCTAATAATTTTATTCTCAATATTCTTCTTAGAGGAGTTATATCTAAAATAGTTAGATACCACATAAAATATAAAACCAGGTTCAATGACGACTGCAAGCGTGCCTATTATATCAAACAGTTTGAGTATATAATGCTGCCAAGGCAGATTCTTCTTCTTCAGAGCTCTCCCAATGCATATCCCCCAACTTACGGCGAGTAGGATGCACCTTTCAACACAATCCCACTCTTATCCTGTCCAATTCTTCAACCCAACCCTAGAATTAACGAATTTTCTGTCTTTCTTCTACTCGACATGTGAACTTTGCAACTCTCTCCCTCAATCAATCTGTCCTGCATTATGTGCCTAAGACGAATTTAGACTTTGTTTGTCTAGGCATTTTTACATGTTACTGGCAGCTTTGTCTTTTGTCTCCCTCATACACATACAAACAATAATCTGCAGAAAGTTCTCGCCTGAGCTACTCAGCCACATCACTGGTCGGCCTAATTGAAGTCCTCATTGTTTGGAATATATTCTACCATGCCTCCACTTTGCGATTCTGATGGTTCTATCTCTGTTGATCTATTAACAAAGGCTAATATGCTCTCTAATATCTATATTCATAAGCAGAGTGACCAGGAATTGTTATTGCCCTTGGCAAGATTATCTAGTTCTAATCTCAATTCGGTTGCATTCACATCAGCTGAACATGGGAAAATATTTATTTGAACTTGATACTTATGGTGGGAATGGTCCTGATGTGTTTTCCCCTCTCTTGTTCAAGAAGATTGTTGTGTTCTTAGCAGCTAAATTGGCTGTAATTATGAGGCTACTCTTAACGTCTGGTAGTTTTCCTCTTGACTGGTGTGAGACTAACATCACCCCTATCGAAAGGTAGCTACTGCTTCAGCATCTCAATCTCCTACTTATATTATGGGTTCGAGCCCCAAAGAAAAGTATGAACACCTAATATTTAGTAGTGACTCCATAGTTAATTACTAAATATCGTCCTATTTCTATAACACCAATCCTCTCTAAGATTTTTGAGAGGCTTTTAGCTAGATGCTTGTCTTTGTACAATAATAATTTAACTTGATACCTGATTCACAGTTTGGGTTTCGCAAGGGTTTGGGTACATGTGATGCACTCCTAATACATACTATACTCATGATCTGTAATCATTGTTGGATTAAAGGTATGAATCTCATGTTGTGGTTGTTGACTTCAGTTCTACTTTTGTTCTAGTCAACCATAAAGCCCCCTTATATATGCTACAATGTCTTAATATTAGTGGATATAATTTAAATTTTGAATCCCATTACGCCATCAGACAGTACACTAGGAATGTTAGCATAATTTAAGTTTTGTTATCATACACATTTCAATGTGTTGTTGTTGATGGACAATGTTATGTTGCTGTGCCTGTGCCCACAAGGCTATGTCCTTGGGTGTGTGTTTTTTTGTTTTTATAATTATTAAAAGATGGCAATACGATCGCAAAGGAAAATGGGAGGGTCCCTATTAATTCCTAATAATCCCTACCTTGTACTAATAAAGCCATGAATAATCAATTCAACGTTATCCAGAGACTCTGTAAACATGCCAGAGTTCAATAGATATAAGGAAAGGTTACTGTAAAGGCCAGACCATCGTGAAATGGTCGTTATTATGAGGAGGTTCACAGTCAAGCCTTCTCTACCCCCCGCCATTATTGTTGTGATTTTCGGGACTTGCCAACGTCAAACAGGCTGGGACAGAATATCCCTAGATGTCATATGTATAACCTAAGTACGTATTTCGACTAAATGTCGAGTTTTAGTGCCACTTTACAATTTAACATCTACATAGCATGTAACTAATAATATAAACTCAAAATTACATTTTCATTATTGTTGGGTTATACAGCTTGCCTCATAAATAATTATTTGTTATATTGTATATGTATATTTAATTGTTTTCCTCTTGCTTTTATATATATATTTGATTTTGAATAATTTACAAGTGTTTTTACCCACATTAGTTTACTCATAAAGACGATCCCTCTTTAATTTAGCGCCCCCTTATTATGCAGATTTTCCCTAACTGCGGTAACACAAGCCATACGCGCAGATACATACATACATACAATTTTAAGACTGAGTGATCCACACATACGTGAGTTTCAGTTTCAGGCTCTTGTCCTAATGGCGGCGTTCCAGGCAACCCTGTGAAAGGCTATTTCACTTGTCAAATTTTTGGATTTGAGATTGGCACGTATAGTCCGATCCCAGGACTTCCTCGGTCCACCCTTTGGTGCAGCTCCCTCCACAATCACAGACCTGCATTTTTTCACCCAATTTTGTTCATCCATTCTCTCCACATGCACATACCATCCCAGTCCACTTGTACGCATCTCCTCGCTAATACTCTTTATACCTGAACGTCTCCTCAGCTCATCATTTGTTATTCTATCCTGCAGTTTGGCCCCACTCATCCATCTCACCATTCTCATCTCACTATGTTCCATTCTGTTGACATCCTCTACTTTAAAACTTTAACGGTCCATGTTTCTGAGGCATACGTCATTGCACTTCTAACACATGAGGCATACACCTTTCCCTTCAGGAGCGGAGGCATTCTTTTCATGGTCAGAATTGGCACCAGTTCTCTGAACTTCCCCCAGCCATATCTAATTCTCGCGACAGTGGCAGCCTCGGCCCCACCACCGGCAGAGATGGTATCTCCTAGGTAACAAAACTTGTCCACCAGCTCCAATGACTCATTTCCAAAATGCATAGCCAGAGGATCATCATTTAACACAAGCTCGCTCTTGCACACTACATACTCAAATTTCTCAATTTCTGACTTATCCTTCGGTAGGGGTCCTTTTATTCTACTACAACGCTTACTCCCATGGTGCACCCATTATAGACAGATGCTACACCAAATCGAGTTAGCGTCCACACCTTTTCCACACACTGCACATGGGTATGCGCCGCTCTTTTCCATATTGCCTCATCTCAATCTACAATGCATAACCTTGGTTTTGTTAACATTGATTCTTAAACCCTTGCTCGCCATGCCCTTTCTCAATCTTCTGAATTTGGCCTCAGCATCTTGCACATTGTCAGCTATTAGGAATAAATCGTCTGCATTTTTTTTTTTTTTTTTTTTTTTTTTTTTTTTTTTTTTTCCTATATTCCAACTTACTTCCTCTCGGGCATAGGCTGAGAGCCTTAACATTCACTGCTTTAAACAGTTCCCACGAGAGTCCGGATCTAAAATCTCTAGACAGTGTCTCCAGGACCATAATAAAGATGAGGGGGCTTAACACTGAACCCCGATGAACTCCAACACGGACTGTGAATTCCTCACTCAGTACACCTTTCACCCTCACTGCAGTTCGAGAATCATCATACATCTTCATTATCACACGCACCACCCACTCTTCCACACCAAGTTTCCTCATAGCTCACTGCACAACATATCTAGGCACCCTGTCAAAGGCCTTTTCAAGGTCTACAAACACAAAGTAAAGATCCCTGCCTTTTAGTAAGTATCTTTCCTGTATCTGCCTGACTATGAAGATAGCATCGGTTGTAACACGCTCTGGCATAAAACCAAATTGCATTTCATCAATGGATATGCTTTGCCTGATCAAACACTCAAAGACTCTCACAGACCTTCATGATTTGGTCAATCATTTTCATGCCCCTATAATTACCTCTATCTAGCACATCCCATTTTCCTTTGTATATATTTACTATTACACTTTTGTGCCAATCCTCGAGGATTTTCTCATCTTTAATAATGGTGTTTATCAACTCGGTGACTAAGCTGACACCAGTCTCCCCTAAGGCTTTTATCATCTCAGCGACAATGTCAGGGCACCTTGGAGCTTTACCGACCTTCATTATATTGACTGTGTCGCTTACTACAGCTGGTGTTATCAAAGGAGGGGGTCCAGATATTGTTTTTTCGATACTAAGCTGTTCCTTATCCCATTCAAACTCTACATTTAGCAATCGTTCATAGTGTGCCTTCCATCCTTCTCTGATTGTATTTTCTGCATACACAATCTTTCCATTATCGTTTCTAACACAGTTCACCCATAATATCCCTACTGTAATTTTTAACTCGTCTAGCTATGCTGAAGATCCCATTGGAATTGTCCGTATTACACACTTGTTCGAGGATCAGGCCCTTAATACCTTATTTAGCATTGTAAGTAACTCTTATGGCAGTTCGTTTAGCTGCCAAGGAGCCTTTTGCTTATAATATTATGCCCCACGATAGTGCTGCTACCCCTAGTTCGCGAGGAAATAACCCCTTTCTTATCCTTCCTTCTATTCTCTTAGGTTTTATCTGTGCCACACTTCCATGAATCTTTTTGATGCTCCAAGACCTTTCTTAAAGCTGACTGTATACGGGTAGTTGGCTTGGTGGAGGATAAACATAATTTACTCCATTTTCACCCACGTTTATCTGTGAGAGTTCGTGCTGGTGGATTGTTAGTATGATTGGGGCGGTGTGTATGAATGTGTGTGTATGTGTGTGTGTGTGCGTGTTTGTTGAGTGGGCCGACCTGTGGTTGGTTGTGTGTGTGTGTGTGGGTGGATGAGTGAATGTGTGCGTGGTTCATGGTTTGTATGGATTCATGTTTTTTGTGTATGTGTTGTGTGGACTCGTAAGCAGGTAAGTGATTGTTTTAGAGCATGTCGGTGGCTTAGGTATATGTGTGTGTGTGGGTGAAATGTTGGTTGTTACATGTTTATCTTTGCTTGTACAGGCAAATCTAGACAAAGTAGAAAGGAAGGCCTGTCGTATCATTAATTCCCATCCACTCAACAACTCTCTGCAAACTCTCTCTCTTCGCCACAATGTTGCATCTCTCTCGCTATTCTATCGCTACTACAATAATCAGTGCTCCTCAGAGCTCTCCCAGTATATACCACCTACTTTACGTAGGATACGTGGTACCGGTCTTGCCACACAATCCCACCCCTACTCTGTGCAACTCTCCAACCCAAGCGTGAAACGTTACTCTCAGTTTTCTTCTATGTAACATCTGAACTCTGGAACTCTCTCCCAGAATCAGTTTTTCCCCCCTCATATGACTTAAATTGCTTCAAACTCTGTGTGTCCAGGCATTTTGACTCGAACTTCCCTTGATTTTGGCCCTGTCACTCTTTCAACTATGGCGGAGGCACTCGCTATGGGCAGTTCTGACTGTTGTCTCCCTCACTCACATAGAACAAAAACAAAAACTATGTTTGTAGGAAAGAGCGTATATGCCTGAATTTTGTCTTTGTTTTTCTGTGGACGTGGTGGAAAACGTGATAAGGACTCGAGACACATAAAGGTAATGGTCGTGGTACGCTCACCCGTGTTGGGTAAACCATCTTGCTCCACTTGACAGGGTTGAGGCAATGTATTCCTTTACTCAGGTAGAGAACAAGTATTTTCGCTAACTACTGATTTTGCTCGCTCTCCAACATTTAGTAACCAATTCTAACTTGCATTAACTTATTTAGTTTATACATTAGCATAGCAAGCCATAATATAACGTAACCTACCTTTATTCATATATGACATAATTTGAATTTGTTTAACTTAGCTTCATTCGAGAGCGGCACGCTATTGGTAGTTCAAACCCTCCCGCCAAGCAAGGATACTTGGCTTCATTCCCGCCTAAGATCGTCATTTTACCATAAAATTAATATCATTATTACTTATTCATATGAGCCTATTTTACGTTTAATATGAAGATATTAACATGTAAACAGCAATAAAACAAGTGGGAATAGTATTTGGGGGATGAAAAAGACAAATTATTGCCGACCCTCCAGTCATTAGGTGAGAGGCGAACGTGACGTGACGTATATCCTCCCTCTCTGAGGCCTGAATGCAGACTGAGCCCTCAGTCTTGCTTTCTTTCTCTTCCCACGCTCTCTATATGCGCAGTAGACGACCTTTGAACCGGGTTGGAGATATTGGCGTGATAAATAAACTGATAAACAAGGGAATAAGTGGAAAAGTAAGTGATAGCTTGAACTGGGGGAAAGGGGGGAAGTAGTGGGTTTTGACAGATGTAGAGGAGTAATTGAAGGTATGGAGGGGAATTTTCTCACTTAATCACATATTCCTTTGTTTTGAGTGCTACTGGGGTCTTTTAAAATACTTTTTTAGGCCTTGGATCTTAAGAGTCCCATCTCCTTTCACAACCAAAACCTCTTAAGAGTCTCCGCACCGTTCCTGTGTTAATATATCCTATCTAAAACCAAAAGTAACCTAACATTAATATAGATCTAGGACAATTGCACACATAGCACAAAATGCCCCCACTCATCGGCAAAACACAGTGAAATGCGATAACATATGGTACATATCTTATTGAATAGATAAATATATGTTCACATTATATAGTAAAATGGGATAAATATTGGTTAAATTTTTGTTTATAACTAAATAACAAAGTATGTAAAACAGTAATTATACGAAAGGCATAACGACAACAATTGTTAACATAGTAAAGGTTTCGAAAGATTCATGTTAACTCATTCCGACACATATAGTTACAGAGAGATAGGCTTGGCAGAGTACACAGTTAGATTCGAATATTCCTGCGTAAAATCGGCTGGCCGCCAGAAAAATAATTGTCTTATTGATCAATTATCACCGACAAATATTGCCTCGACCGCACTCTACTACACAACACTAACTCGAGCGAAGCAACTTATGTTATTAGTATCTACAAAAATATATATTATGTATATTATATTATGTATTATTATGTTCCTTCCAACAACCAACAATACTCCTAAAATCGATTAATGAAATTTACAAACACATGTGGCAGTCCGTGGACTCGAACCCAGGATGCTCACACCGAAAATCAACACCTTATACATCGCACCACGAAGACAGTTAAAGGTTGATGGACACTGCCTACGATTTATTATGCAACTTCGAATCCTGCATATCAATCTAAGCATGTACACACATCCCAACTGCAACTCACATAGGCTATGCATATGTGAATGGAAAGAGCAATTAATGGGGCCTTAACCATATAATATATAATATTATTGAGTAAATTGCATTTTCCTAAATTTCTCCAAGATAAAATCGCAATTGTCTTCCCTTTAACTCATAATATTTATGTATGAAAATCACTGAGTAATGTTATTGTATGCCTTATATAACATTTCTAGTCACATTATCGCTCATTATGACGGTAAAATTAGATATATTCTATCTCCAATATATTATTTTATACAAATAAATATATAACTATAACTTATATTCAGCCTCGTAGCAATAATAGTAGCGAAATATTCACTCTTTTTCGATAATTGACCATAAATAATAATTATTATTTTTTTTTTCCCTGGATAGAGGAAAGGTTTATATATTATAACAAAAATAGAACAAATATATAGCCCCAAAAGGACCAGTAATTTACCGTAGGAAATACGAGAGTTTACTGATGAGCAATATTTCACCGGCAATTTCTCGCTCTATCTCTGGGAAAACTTTTTATGAGATTTTGTTTTTGTTTTTTGTTTTTTCTATGTGATTGAGGGAGGCAAAAGGCAGAACTGCCTATAGCGAGTGCCTCCCCCATAGTTGAAAGAGTGACAGGGTCCAAAATCAAGGGACGTTCGAGCCAAAATGCCTGGACACAAAGAGTTTGAAGCAATTTAATTCATAGGAAGAGGGAAAGACTGATTCTGGGAGAGAGTTCCAGAGCTCAGCTGTTGAGTAGAAGAAAGTTTGAGAGTAACGTTTCACTCTTGGTTTGGAGAGTTGCACAGAGTAGAGGTGGGATTGAGTTGCAAGACGGGTACCACGTGCCCTACGTAAAGGAGGTGGTATACACTGGGAAAGCTCTGAGGAACACTGATTATTATAGTAGCGATAGAATAGCGAGAGAGATGCAACATTGCGGCGGAGAGAGAGAGATTGCAGAGAGTTGGTGAGTGGACGGGAGTTAATGATACGAAAGGCTATCCTTTCAACTTTGTCTAGGAGAGCGGTGTGAGAGGAACCTTCCCACACATGTGAACAATACTCAATACAAGGACGCACTATTCCCCTGTACAGAGCAAGAAGCTGTGCAGGGGAAAAGAACCCCCTAAGGCGGTTGAGCACACCCAGCTTCTGGGAGGCTGCCTTAGCAAGACTGGTAATATGGTCCTTCCAACTGAGAGCAGAAGAAAAAGAGACAGCAAGAATATTGAGAGAAGATGAAGCATTGATTTTTGTATTGTTGAAAAATAAGGGATAGTCCGCTGGGAGTTCCTTACGGGTAGATAGGTGGAGAAATAGGGTTTTGGAAGCATTAAAGGTAACAAGGTTTTATCTGCCCCAATTGGAGATTGTATTTAGATCAAAATTTAAGAGTTCTATGGCTTCATTACGTTTGTCGTTGAGGGATTGCTGGCTGGGGCGTTCTGAAAAACTAATGGAGTAGTGTAAGGTTGAGTCGTCTGCGTATGAATGGATGGGAATTGAGGTACAGTTGAGGAGATCATTTATAAAAATTAGAAAGAGAATAGGAGATAGGACAGAGCCCTGAAGAACACCGGAGCTTATAGGGTGAGGAAGTGAACAATGGCCGTCCACAACCGCAGCTATGGAACGGCCGGAAAGGAAATTAGAGACAAAGGCACAGATAGAGGGATAGAAACCGAAGGAGGGTAGTTTAGAAATTAAAGATTTGTGCCAGACTCTATCGAAGGCTTTCGATATGTCTAGTGCAATAGAAAAAGTCTCACCGAATTCCCGAAAGGAGGATGACCAATAGTTAGTATGATATGAAAGAAGATCACCAGTAGAGCGACCCTTAAGGAAGCCATACTGGCGATCTAAGAGCAGATTATGAGAAGAGAAATGCTTAAGAAATTTGGAGGCAAGAATAGTTTCAAAAACTTTAGAAAGACAAGAGATGAGAGCAATTGGACGATAGTTGGAGGGTTGAGAGCGGTCACCCTTCTTTGGGACAGGTTGAATGTGAGCAAATTTCCAGCATGAAGGGAAGACGTTAGAGGATAGACAGAGACGAAAGAGTTTGCCTAGGCAGGGAGTCAGCACGGAAGCACAGTTATTGAGAACAACAGGAGGAACACCGTCCGGACGTTTGCCTTATTAGTATTAAGCCCAGAGAGGGTAGAAAGTACATCTTTAGAAGATATTAGGATATTAGGCATAAGTAAGAGAGAGGAGGGTGGAGAGGGAGGAATAGCACCGGAATCATCCAAGGTGGAGTTTCTAGCAAAAGTTTGAGCGAAGAGTTTAGCTTTGTCAGAGGAAGAAGTGATGGTTGTGCCATCAGAGTGGAAAAGGGGAGAGAAAGACGAGGAAGAGAAATTGTTGGAGAGGTTTTTGGCTAGATGCCAGAAAGCTTGGGAAGAGCTAGAGTTGGGTAGTTCAGCGCATTTATTTATGAAAGTGTTTGGTAAGTCGAAGAACAGATTTGGCTTGATTCCGGGCAGAAACATAGGAAGAATGAGAGTCTTGAGTTTTAAGGCGTCGGTACCGTTTGAATGCTTCCTCCTTATTGAGGACAGCAGTAGAACAGGCGTGAGTAAACCAAGATTTTTTAGCATTAGTCTTAGAGAAAGAGAATGGAATGTATGCTTCCATGTCTGATAGGATTACCTCGGTAATGCGTTCAGCACTCTCCGAGGGTCCCCGGCCACGGAAGCAGAAATCATTCCATGGGAAATCAAAGAAGTACTGCCGGAGAGCCTCCCAGTCGGCAGCGCCGAAGTGCCACAAGCGCAGCCGGCTAGGAGGATCGGGGGGCCGTACTGGAGAGATAGGACAGGTGACAGAGATATGTTTATGGTCGGAGGAGCCCAAAGGAGAGAAAAGATTGACAGTATAAGAAGAAGGGTTAGAAGTTAGAAACAAGTCAAGAATGTTGGGCCGATCTCCGATGCGATCCGGGATACGGGTGGGTTGCTGAACTAACTGCTCTAGGTCATTTAGGATAGAAAAGATGTAGGCTTGTTCACCAGCTGGGTCAGTAGTGTGAGAGGAGAGCCATTGGCGGTGGTGAACGTTGAAATCTCCTAAGATGGAGATTTCTGAGAAAGGAGAAATGAATAGAAATGATATATGACGGAGGGGGTTAATAATTTAATTGTTAAAATCTTGAGATGTGTTGGCTATACATTGGCCTGCAAACGAACATTATGGTTAGCCTGCAAACAACTATTTTGGTTGGCCTGCAAAAGACCATTATGGCTGGCCTGCAAACGACCAGTATGGTTGTTTTCACCCTTGGCCAGTTAGCTCAAGAGTCATTACTAAATATTGGGTGTTCATTAATTTAGTACATTTATGTTGTATGCTGTTGTATACTATCATTATACTACCTAGCATAATGGCATGTAAATTGTCAATAATGTGTAGGGTAGATTACCCTGATGATTAAATTACCGAGGATGTGATGACATGAGTGAGAGGTGTATGCAGATTGTGGGGTGGTTAGGAACGGTAGGGATAGTTGGTTGGTAGTGATCGTGGGGAGAGGTTGTGCTAGCGATCGTGTTGAGAGATTGTCCGGCGTGGTTTTGGTACTAGTGGGCTAATGGCTGGGTAGCAGATGGTGTTAATAGGGAGTTGGATGTGGTATGTGGTTTGTTTGGCATTGCATGGCATTGTAGACGTTTGTGCTGTGGTTATGGTGTATCGGCGTTTGTACTTCTTGCTTGCGATATTGGTTGGTAATTTCGCTGAGTGGATGGTTTATATTGGAGGGTTCTACGTTGTTCTGGAGGGCGAGCTATGTGTTTGATTGGGGTTTATGAGATTACGTCATAATTGAATCAAAGGAGCCAATCTCCTCTGACCTCTATGCAAGATTACATCATTGCAAGGAACCAATAGTAGTTAGCCAGCTACATTGAAGGAGAACTTCAGTGTAGCAATGGCCGGCTTGTGTAAAGGTTCAATTGTTATAGATACCTCACAAAATAATGACGCGCCCTTGAAAATATTTACCGAGCACGGTTGCCTCCCTACCCAGTAATTTGTAAACGGTGTGGACATGATTGTTTTTACTCTGGGGTAAGAGATCAGTGGAGATATCCGCACTACTGGATTTTGGATAAAATAACCACCTGCTGTGATTGTGGATATGTAGCAGCACATAGAAAGGGCACATTTCTTGATAATGTTAAACTCGAGCTATGGCAAATAATTTGCTTCATTAACTTGTGGTTGAATAAAAACTTACAACATTGGGAGACCTGCATGCAATTAGATCTGTCTCTTAAAGCTAGTGTGGACTGGCGTAGTTTCTGTAGTGAAGTGTGCAGTGCATGGTTTAAAGATCAACTCCCTATTGATGGTCATAATGTGGTTGTGGAAATAGAGGAGACCTATGTTGTGAAGACTTATTGTGGGATTGCAACTTGCTAAGAAACAATATTAGTTGTTTGGTGACATTGAATGCGTGTCGGGGAAGAGATTTGTTGTGCCCTTGGTCGATGATGACGCAAACCCTATCCCACGCAGTCGTGAAAACGTATTCCCTCTCATCCCTAAATATATTCGCCAAGGATCCATAACTTATTTAGATTGTTGGAGGGCATACATCACCATCAGTAACCTTGGATACCAACACGCCACTGTCAACCCTACATTGAATTTTGTCAACCCCACTAACCGACAAATCCACACTCATACGATCGAGTGGCTCTGAAGAGATGTGAAGGAGTATATCAAGAAGCCAGGCATCCTCGCACATTTCCTTTAACAATATCTCGCCAGATACCTCTTCCCCAAGTCTTACCATGCTGTGGTAATGCACTGAAACTAGGTACAGCACAAATTCCATCCCAATAATATATTCCCATTGACATATTGGGATTCGAACCCGGGTTCATTGGATTACCAGTCCAGTGGCAAGACCACTCTGCCACACCTACCCTAAGATTGTTATCATGCGTTGAATTTGGTTCCATTTTCTATATAGCATGTTTTATTTTTATTTTTTTTAAGTTTTCCTATCCACTATTTTTAGTAGAAACTATATATATTTATTATACAACATAAAACACTCATATCGACCAACAACTGCATCTCTCATTACAAATACAATCAACTTAATAACCAATTATATCATTGATGGCAATAATTGTAATATATTATAGACTAGACACGACAATTCAGTATATGCATGTCAAATATTTAGAAATTCTCTTCCGACCGAAAATGTGATATACTGTATATGATTTGGTATCGTCAATAATCTTGTTTTCCTTTTAAGGGGTATTAAGTACGTCATTAATATATCCAAATGTGTGAAGGTTGTTTTGTAACAGCAATATATTTCGCTCATTATCTATATTTTTGATGTCATTCAGAGTTGCATTCATTGTGAAAAGGTTACAACCCATTTGATAGATTCACTCGTAAAAACAAGCGTAGTGTTGGAGGAATTTATATAATTAAGCGGTACGATCGAATTCAGTATGAGGTACTATAGATTGAAATTATGATTATTGCTGAATTAATAACCCTAATCTCGGACTAAATAGTTAACTGGAGTGTTCCTATCTATTATTAAACAATTTTGTAATTATAATACCTACGTTAAACTACTTTCCTCTACTAGCAGCCCTAACGGGGCTTTAAGATCTAAAAAAGCTAGGCAACCGAACATATTCTTAAAAAAGTATGAAATTATATCCATGTCAAAAGCATATTTAAATACACACTCAAAGATGCGAAGTAGACACTGATAATTGTTGGACTTATATTGGTAATAACCCAATCAGTACTGGTGACGCCTTTATAAATATAATATGGTTACAATTCGACGATATTGTTTAATAACATAACTGTCTAGGCTCAGGAAAGAACTTGGGTTCTAAGAGGGTTATACTGTTATACAGTAGCTCTCTAGGTGTGTAGTATCATCAATGTAAGCAATGCATAATAAGCAAAACATGTATCAATATCAGATAGTCCCATCCACTTATAGGCCCCGGTACTAAGTGCATGTAAATATTCAGTGACAGTGTTAAGTGGTGTGTCCGCTTCTCATCTCTCCGTAATCAGACAGACAGGCAGGCTGAAGATTATAAAGGTTGTCATCATAATTATTTCACGGTTATGTGTTGTCCTCTTGCTTGGAGAGAGAGATAAGAGCGAGATAAGAGTGATGTATATTCCAGAAGGAGTCTGTTGCAGAGAGAAAGATAAGAGCAAGAGAGTTATATATTCCAGAATGAGCTTGCTGGCAGTCTGTGAATCCGCCACCATCTCTCCAGACAATTTCCTCATATTTCCCCATTTGTCCCCTCATCTCTGAATTACTAGGATTTGTGGCCGCTGGATCATCGCTCAAGTTGCGTTAAGGCACAGTTACACGGGCGCGTATTTTGGCGATTTTGTATTTGTAAATTAGTTTCTGGTAGCAATTACGGGTTACCATTGTGTTGGTATTGATAACTAGACATATATCATGTTACTTTAGGCAACTTAGCTTAAATAAAACATGAACACTTGTTGGGCTTTTTTGTTTTTTCCAGTAGCACTGAAGGAATTACTTCGTAGGACAATGGTATATGGAATATTTTTTCGAATAATGTATTAGTATTAATTACTCGCCGATACGAATGCAAAATAGTCCTGAAATGTTACAAGAATAAAGTAACCAATACACATTTAACGGACAAATCAAATTTAGTGTTATTCTGTCGGATTTGCCTCAACTTGCTCTAACTAACCTTCTTCATCCGAACTATTTAATGTACTGTTTGTGTAAGAGGTAAATTTAATTTCACTTATGAATAAAACTTATATAACGTATTAGTCTATGATGGTAGTGACATTACAAAATACATTATCCAAATAAAGTTACATTTTGGAACAAATATTGTGAAGGGTAATATTTATGTTTACATAACAGCTTATAAACATATAAATAATAACAGTTTGTATCATTGTTCAAATAACAAAACAGGGAGGAACTACTTTATTTTTCAATTTGCTCAAAATGTGTACAGTATATTCAGACAGGCTATGCATGCATGGTTGCTTTGTTAATTATATCTGGTTATTTTCATCTTCCATAATCACCCGAACTATGATGACTACAGAGCATAATCGCCTATTAGCGGATGAAGGCCTGACCTGAAGGCCGAACAAGTAGGAGGGGCGGCGGAATAGCAGTGTTTGTCAGGAGTTCTTTAAAAAGCTGTATTAAATCAGGTATTAGACTAAATACTGATAACGAAAGTGTTTGGGTTGAGGTTAGCGAAGGTAGTGAGACCATAATTATTGGAGTTATTTATAGACCACCAAATATGAGTAGAAACGAAGGTACAGCTTTATGGCAGGAAGTGAAAATAGCATCAAGGTTTAGCAATGTGTGTATTATGGGGGATTTTAATTTTCCGAATATTGATTGGCAGCATCAAATCGGCGACTCAGATTCAAAAGAGTTTATTGAGGCGGTACAGGATAGTTTTTTATTTCAATTCATAGACTCGCCTACTAGAGGTAATAATATCCTCGATTTAGTTCTCAGTAATAATGAACAAATGATAAATAATGTAGAGATAGGAGACCAACTAGGAAATAGTGATCATAAATCAATTTATTTTAACATACAATGGACAGGAAAGGCTAAAGAGAATACGACACTTATCCCAGATTTCAGAAAAGCCAATTATGGTGGATTAAGACGAGCCTTAAGAGTCGATCCTATGGTTAAACTATTAAGTGGACCCTGGTGCGCTAACGAACATACTCTCTCTCAGATACCTGTCTTAACTCAGGATAATTTGACAGCTACATATAATAATTTTATTTCTTCACTCCACAATGCGCAAAATAAATATATCCCCAAAAGAAAATTTAGATCAACACAGAACCAACCCAAATGGATGAATAATAGACTATTAGACCTTCTAGGAAAAAAGAGAGGAATATATCGAAAAATAAAGAAAGGCGAAATTCACCTACTTGCTTACTATCAGAATCTATCAAGAGAGGTTAAAAAAGGTATAAGGACAGACAAAAGAAATTATGAAATCAGGATAGCCAATGACTCAAAAAATAACCCTAAGGCTTTTTACCAGCTATATAAATCTAAAGTTAGAGATAAAATAGGCCCCCTTAAAACTTCGATAGGAGAAATGACAGAAAATGATTTAGAAATGTGCAGTACATTAAATAGTCTGTTTCTATCCGTTTTCACTAATGAAAATTTGGCACAGATTCCAGAAGTCCGTAAGGTATATAGAGATAGTATAGAAAATAGGTTAAGTACGGTTACTATAAGTAGAAATGATGTGCTTAAGGAAATTGACAGACTGAAACCTCAGAAATCGCCTGGTCCCGATGAGGTATATGCCAGAGTATTAAAAGAATGCAGAGATGAGTTAAGTTACCCATTAACATTTCTTTTTAACAATTCATTAGAAACAGGTATAGTTCCAGAAGCTTGGAAGCTTGCATATGTAGTTCCGATTTTAAAAAAAGGTGATAAATCAATAGCATCCAATTACCGTCCCATTAGTCTCACTTCAATCATAGGAAAGCTACTAGAGTCAATTATTGCTAGGAAAATGAGAAACCACTTAGAAACATTTAACTTAATCAATTCTTCTCAGCATGGATTCACTCAGGGACGTTCTTGCCTTACTAATTTGCTTAGTTTTTTCTCAGAGGTATATGAAGCAGTAGATAATGACAAGGTATACGATATTATATATTTAGATTTCAGTAAAGCTTTCGACAGAGTCCCTCATGAGAGATTGATGAGAAAGGTTGAGGCACATGGAATAGGTGGCGCATTGTTGGGATGGATTAGGTCATGGCTAATTGGTAGGAAACAGAGAGTCAGCATAAATGGTACCAAGTCAGAGTGGGGAGCAGTCAAAAGTGGTGTCCCCCAGGGATCGGTATTAGGTCCCCTGTTGTTTCTTATATACATAAATGACCTAGATTTAGGTATAACTAGTAGGATAAGTAAATTCGCAGACGATACTAAAATGGGGAGATCAATTGATTCAGATAGCGATATAGAGTGCCTCCAAAGGGATCTAGATACCTTACATGAATGGTCAGTAAATTGGCAGATGAAGTTTAACATTGACAAATGCAAGGTATTAAAGATAGGGAAGATGCAAACAAATGTTAAATATAAACTAGCTAATTTAGAATTAGAAAATTCAGACTGCGAGAAAGATCTAGGTGTGTTTGTTAGCAATGATTTGAAGCCTAGAAAACAGTGTATAGGCGTTCGTAATAAGGCAAACAGGATTCTCGGGTTCATCTCTAGGAGTGTGAGTAACAGAACTGCTGATGTTATCTTAAAACTTTACTTGTCATTAGTGAGACCCCATATGGATTATGCTGTCCAATTTTGGTGTCCTTATTACAGAATGGACATAGATTCATTGGAGAGAGTACAGCGTAGAATGACAAAAATGATCCATAATATTAGAAATCTTCCGTATGAAGAAAGGTTGAAGAAATTAGGTTTACATTCGTTAGAGAGACGCAGAGTTAGAGGGGATATGATAGAGGTGTTCAAGTGGGTTAGTGGGATTAACAAAGGGGACATGACAAATGTACTAAAGCTCAGTGATGGCGAAAGAACTCGTACCAATGGTTTCAAATTAGATAAATTTCGTTTCAGAAAAGATATAGGCAAATATTGGTTTGGTAACAGAGTTGTAGATGGGTGGAATGGACTACCAAGTGCTATAGTGGGATCTAAAACTGTAGGGAGCTTTAAGATCAAATTGGATAAGCATATGGACGAGAAGGGTTGGGTGTGAAGGGGGATCAGCCGGGTTGGGCCAATCAGCGCTCTGCAGACCCCCATAATCCTGCGTTAATCTCTAACCGTTTTGGTAAGATGATCCTCAGGGTATTAGAGTGTTGAGCCTATAATTGGGCTTTGTAATTTATTTGGGGTTGTGTGGGACAGGGATCTGCCTTGCTTAGGCCAATCGGCTTTCTGCAGACTCCCATTTTCTTATGTTCTAATAAACACCAATGAAAGTGGATCTTAGTGCAGCATGATATGTGTGTTTTGCAATATTGACTTGCATATATTTTTCTCGCGATAAGGAATGCTCTTGAGGCTGCACAACAGTTTGATAAAAGAGAGGGAGGGAGATAGAGAGAGGGAGAGTATTATTGAAGCAAACTACATGTACTGGAAGCAATAGGCACAAGGATTTATAGGGAGTAGTATCTCAAAAACCTTGCGGCTTATGTAAATGATCAAGAACGGAGAGATTGTATAGGGAATATTAATTATATAGTTTGATAGGTGTCTACTTCTCTCATCATAACCTGTTTTCTTTAACATTTTGTATTTTTCCGGGGAGGATGAAGCTTATTAAGCCAATCCTAACCAGTTCTATTTTGCAGCCATGATTGAGGCTCCGTATATTGTGTATGTGTATGTGTAAGTGTGCCTGTGTGTTTAGGTTCTTTCATTTATAAGCATTGAATGTTTTAAACATCAGCGTCTACAATATATTTTTGAAACCTTACTCCGCTCTCGAAATGTTTGTTCAATAACATTCCAAATAAAATAGACTAGCATCACAGAACATAGAATATTATGTAACATTACCTATTTGCTTCCGAATAAGCAGATTAAAATGAAACTATTGTGATAGTCTTTGACAGTGCTGTAAAGTAATACATCCATACACTAGCGCCATTTTATGATGTTGATGACAAGTTTATTTTTATTCTAAGTGCATGTGTATTAGGATTGAAATGTTTGTTGACGAGCTTGAGGAAAAGTGTTGTACATTCCATTCAGAAATACAATATTTGTTGCAGTGCTACTTCTTGAATTTACATAGTTTTCTATCTATTTTGCCTTCGAATCTTTGACTCCAGGTATATATCTGTGTTGTAGGTCCAATGTTCACAACACTATGATGCACAAACTCTCCCATGGTGGGCTGGCAGGAAACACCATGGAAAGGGTAAACATAAAACCTGTGATGTATATTGTATCAATGTAAATATAACTTACCTCTAAAGTATTAAATTGCCTTACAACTGCTTAGTGTGTTTCTACCTAGCTGGTCACTCACACAAGGTTATAAACTGGGCTACATCAGTAAGGATTGGATTGACTGATTGATAGAAAACATGGCACTACAAAAACAAAAACAAAAACAAAAAACATATGGCAGTGTAAAATCTAAAATATTCATCAACCCGTAAAATGAAGCCCTTCACCGTAGGTATGAAAGGATTACATTTTTAAAACATTAATTAAGATTTAAGCTAATTCAGGTCTCGCATATGACTTACACATATTTATATAATATGTTTATTTGGTACTTGATATACCTGTACGCTAAAAGCATTGCATTTCAAAGGGAGGCATTTATCAATTTCATACAGAGAGAGAGAGAGAGAGAAGAGTGAGGTTATTTCCTACACGCTTTCATTTTCTTCCACCCGTATTTCCAACTCATCGTCAATTTGTTGTTGTATTGATGTTTTATTTGATGTTCACATACATTCAGAAAGCTTTTAAAAGTCCCATTATAAAAAAAAAAATCCGATTAAAGTCATGTAAATAATACAAATACCGAAAAACCATAACAGATGCCAGACTCCAACTCCAAACCAAATCAACCACCGAAAGTGATGTTAACATTTAAGATTCTCCTTAACATGTATTACGCTAATACACTTGGGGAAGGGGATGCACAGACAAGAATCTAGCAATTTCGTAAACTGTATTGTGTGTGTGTGTGTGTGTGTGCATAATAATAAACATAATTGTTGGATGAGAGCTCAATTGCAGCCCTGAGGCTGAATATCTACAGAGGTTCTCTTAATATATGTACAGTACAATGTTTGTTTTCCCTTGACTGCGAGGAGGTCAAATGCGATCTTTGACGACCGTGAAGTACCGGAGGCTCGACCATTGTACAGACGCAGATGACACACTGTATTGGTGTAACTATGTGTAGGCCAACACAAGCTGATAGCATCTTGGCTAGTGAGGGATCACAATTCAATGCTCCTCCATCTGGATGCCTAATTTAAACTGTCGTAATCTGTGGGATTCCAACCCTGGTGTACTATCGCCTGGGTGGTTAAAACATGGTGCCCTAGTACACTGGACCATCCTGGCTCGTGGGTGTGTGCGTGTGCGTGCGCGTGCGCGTGTGTGTGTCTGTGTATATGGAGGGAGCGAAGACACAAGCAATAAAATACACTGAATGGCACATAATAGAGGGATTAAATACCTGGTTATAGTGCATGGTAATAGTTTGTAAAGAAGGAAGCACTCTAGGGAAAAGGAAGATGTTTATGTGTGGTAAATTAGTAAACGAAAGGAGAGGAGTGGTGAACAAATAGCTAGTGTAAGAGGTAGAAACACTATTGGAAGGATAAGACGAAGGGGATGCAAGTAAATAAGAATTGACAGGGAAAGCATCATGGGCGACTGTAACGAATGACATGCTAGAAAGGTAGGAGATAAGAACAGGACGATTGGAAGAGAAAAAGCTTGGAGAAAGGGATGGGAGAGTAAAACAAAAATAAGTAAAACATTGTTGAATTGAAAGAGGAGGACTAGCGGTAGGAGAGGGAAGGATAACTCGAGGGTGAAGAGGAGACATTGATGGGAAGGATACAAAGACTAAACGGATAAAATTACGATAGTTGAAAATTATAGAAGATAAGAAAAGATAGGATACTAGAATTTACCAGTACTGTACAAAGGGAGATAACATATGCAATTGATAAGTTACATAAATACTATATCTGAAATTAAATGCAAGAAGGGATGAAGGGAGGACAGAGCAGAGGGGAAGTAGACATGAATATTTGATGACCGGGGTGAACATTCTGGGAGAAGGAAGAGCAAAAAGAAAAGGAAAAAGTAGTCAGTAAAAGAGAGCAATATGGCAAAACTCGTGAGGAAAAAACAGGAGTGGCGAACGAGAGGAAAAGGTTACTCGAAGGTCGGGAGGAAAACAATACTGAAGAAAGGACAAATAAAATAAATAGTGGTGATGGTAGAGGCAATGAGGTGGATATTGTGGTGCGTAGCAGACGACATTATAGGAGCAGTAAAAGAACGTTGTATTGGTGGTCGGTGGGGGAAGTGGAGTGCTCGCGTTGGGGAAAGGTAATCGGAGGAATAGCAATGGAAGTCAATATATTGTATAGTGAAAACTAAATTATTTATTTTGTGTTTATTTAATCAATATCCATGTCTATGTTGCATGCTGTTAAGTAGCCGAGTGTCATTAAGTCTTCTGAGAGAGTCTTTGCATCGTTTACCATTTCCAATGTTAGTTAGAAAATCAATTTAATAATTTATATACATTTGATAATAGTTTGGAGTTAGTAAAATAGTTTAAATTAGTAAAACAAGCGAATTATTAACGTTTGACTGTTTAACCCTCTGGCTGCGGTTATATTTGCGCTATTTAGGGCATATTCAGGCACTCCTGAATGATTAATCAAGTATCTGCATTAAATAAACTGTATTCTGCCGAAAACTAGGCGAAAATAGTTTCAAAATTACACCAGAACGAGCTTTGTAGGTGGCGGGGTTCACCCGCAGCGTTGCTATAGACATTCGGGAAAACTCGCTAATTATTAGCTCTCACTCGCTCGGCAACACTGTCGAGACAGACGCGCGAGACCACAGTCTACCTCAGTGAGCGGCTGGCTGCTCTGAGGGTCGGACGGAGGTCCCTCACGCTCCCGCCCACTGACACTCGATTTCTACGGATTTTACAGGCTTTAAAGCCTGGAAATTGCTGTAAATTGTCTATGTGTTCCAGAACGTCTCCCGCAGGGAAAGGGTTAATATATAGCCGAATAGTAGAAACAAAGCAAAACTAGAGAGGGGGCTAGACAACCATAGTAAGGAGAGTTGAAACATTAAATAATAAACCCAGAAACTGCTGGAAGGTTTGCTGATAACACCTGCCGGTTGTTCTATAAAGATGAGATGTTAAGGTGGAAATGAGAGTGAGACCAAGTAAAGGAGGACATGTGGAGGGATTATAGAGATGGTGGTGATTGGTTTATAGGTACCAGTTGATGAATTAGTTGGAAGGCCACTGAATAGATTGCATGGCTGCAGGATAGACTGGATGGTCGAGGAATGGTTTATTGGATGAAATGGATTTGGAATGGGTACTCGGAAGATGAACTGAATATTTGTTAAATACTGTAGGTTTAATATATAGCTGACATATTAATTGGATGGCCATTATATAGATTTTGAGACTGAAAGGATTAGATGGTCGTTGCAAGGCTTGGATAGGATGTGGATGGATTAGGTGGTCATTGGGTTAAAATGATGATCACTGATCGCTGGATGTATTAGGTAACCACTAGATTGGATTATCCCTAAATAGATCGGACAGTCTTTAAATGGATTGGGACATATTGACGGTACTGGATGTTCTCCGGATTTGAAATATCGCTGGAAGATCAATGACTAAGTTTCATTATAACTAAATTAATGGTATGATCAGTACATGGACCGGATAATCGGTAGAGGGTTATTAAATTGAATGGATGGCTTCTAGATATATATATTTCATGACTGGTCAATGTATTGGATGGCCAGTGGTGGACATTATGGTTATTAGACTTACAATGGTTTAAGTAAATATCAAAATGTTGTTAATTCAATATTTCCTTCATCTTACGACTTAAACAATATCAAGGTTCGTGAATCTAGACATTTTGACTCTAACGTATCAGTCTTTCAATTTCAATGAAGCTTTAACCCTCGTCTCTTTGATATGATTAGCTAAAATATTACGCTTTCTGAAATTTGCCTTAACAAATATTTTGATATTATAGGTGTGGGTGAGTCCAATCTGAATATGGGCAAAGTTCTGGGCGAAAAACCGTCAACCCTGGAGGGAGAGATCTCGATGACTGTGATGGAGATGTCTGAAGAAGAGGGCGGGAAGATGAGTAAATTAAGGATGGAGTAAAATGTGTTGGATGTACGATAGTGAACCGAGAGGGAAGATGAACGTGGGGGCGCAGTTAACCCATTCAACACAATTCATGTTTGTGTATATATCAACAGATGGCTTTTCATGGTAGTAAGACTCCAAAATAAAGTAGACGAATAAACTGAAGTTTGACATTATTATAATGTAGGTGATTGATAAGATGGCTGACTTTGGCACTGAATGAAGGTGACAATGATGACAGAAACTGGTAGTCAAGTTAAGTGAAAGATATGTTGTGTCATTATGTATGCGATATCATTATTTACCCCTTTAGTATCATGAGGTGTTTGACAGTTTAGACCAGTGGTTCTTAAAGTTATTCAGCTCCGATACCCCAAAGTTCAACTCCAAGTCAACCTGATACCCCCTCTCCAATATTAGCCTACTAACTTTTAATTTCCTGTAAAAAAGAGAAAACAGGACGGCTATGAACAAAGCTGAATTCTATGGACTCTTTTATTTTTATTTTCAGTGATTTGCACTGACCTCCTCGCAGAGCGCTTTGAAGATCCGATGATTCAGGGGCCTCGCACGAATAAAATTCACGGTCTTCACTGTTGAGTCTAGGACCTCCTTCAGGGAAACTGGGAGGGTTTGGGATGCCAAAGCATGCCGGTGCAAAACACAATGTGATGAGCTCACATGAGGTGCCTTTTCCTTCACGAGAGTGGTGAATCCGGATTTGTGCCCAATCATGGCTGGGGCACCATCAGTGCTGACTGTTTCCTCCCACTCACTCACTCCCACTTGTAGTTGCCAGTTAGTCACTCCCTACTCGTAGTTGCCAGTTAGTCATAGTCACCATTCAGTGCACGAAATTATTAATTTAATATTTTCCAGGATGCCTTTTTGGATACCCCCAAGAACCGGTTTCAATACCCCATGGGGGTATTGAGGCACTACTTTAAGAACACCTGGTTTAGACGTACAACATTTTAAACGGCAAGATTTTTCTTAAAATCTATAATGTTATATAATTTAAATAAATATTATTGTATCATTATATATTATTCACAAAAACGCAACTTATTGGTGTTGTGAAAAACTATTGTATTCTAACGAAAAATGCCTTCCACTACATCAAAAGAAAATAATACGATTAAATTGGTATTCTCATGTAAAATATTTGGATGACAATCTTATGCTCTCATGGAGGCTTGTTTACCTTCACCAGGCACAAGCATTATGTTCTATTTATCTTCTTAATAGGTGTACTGTATGAAGTAATATTCTATGTTTTGTCAATTTCAGTAAATATTCTAAATGCATATTATTTTATCACAAATTGCATCTCCACCCCAAACTTCTCCTCCAATTTCCTATTGATTACCAGGTGTCTATTGATTACCAGGCGTCGAATTATGATGAATCAGCTTGATACTTTTAATATGGGAACCGTTTATAGCCCAGTCAGAGGGAACAAAAATTTAATTCTGCCAGAGTTCTACAATGGCTAGTGTGACATTCCAGCTACTTTAACAAACTGAGCTCTCCATTTGATAGTTTGGCAGCCACGTTACCAACAATGGAATGAGGTTGGCTAGGAACTTTAATATATATATATTTATATATATATATATCATGCATGCCAAAGTACATTCTTCAGCACAAACAAGGCTACACATATTTCTTCATTGAATCTTTAACACGAGAAAAGCCGAACTACCTATTAAGTGGTTTGGTGGGCAAAGGCGATGGTCCTCTTAAGAGCCAAGGCCTAAAACAAGCCCTTCAATTATCAGTTATTTTTTCTCTCATTCCCCCTTATATCGGGTAATATTCCGCGTGAGTTTGCCTTACGCAGTTTCTTTAACATCAGCTAGACAGCTAGAGATCCATGCAACACAGAGACCTGTATTGCAAGGCGTCAGTGCCGGTTTGGAACTCGAGATGAGGATATTCGCCGCCCCAGCTCTCACCTTATGATACAACCGAGCGGGAATAATATGTCTTTTTCACCCCCCAAATGCTATTCCCACTTATTTTATTGCTCTTTAATGTTAATATCTTAATATTAAGCGTAATATAGGCGCATATGGATAAGTAACAATTATATTTTTGGTAAATATGACAATATTTGTCAGGATTGAATCAAAATACCTTCGCCTGGTGGGACGTTTCAAATACCATTTGTCTGCGCTTCCCGGGTTAAGGCTAAGTACGGCATTGTTTTGCCTCGCTAGCGTTCAATACTTGTTGAAATAGGTGTCATACACGTGTTCATAAATGCATGGAGCAGATTAGACAACTGTTGTTTGTTATGTATAATAGTTGAATAAAGACAACACGAGTCTGCTATATTTGTATGGGCTGTAGTCCCACCACATATGTTTCTGAAGGCAACCCTGACTAAGCTCTTGAGGTGGGAGGGCGGCAGTGGGGAGTTATATGATGGCAGGTAATGTTTTTTTTTGAACCTCTGTGCAGATGGAAGACGGTGTGGATGGTAGAGCACTGTGGAGTTTGGGGGTAAAGTGGTCCTTTACTGTCTCACTAGTTGAGCAGAGATGGTGGCTCACTGCGGCAGGTGGAGATGATAATGGTGTATACTACTCATTTTGTGTCAACCCCTTACAATGTTGCACCTCATGTGTCAGCCTGCTACAATGTTGCACCTCATGTGTCAGCCTGCTACAATGTTGCACCTCATGTGTCAGTCTGATACAATACTGCACCTCATGTGTCAGCCTGCTACAATGTTGCACGTCATGTGTCAGCCTGGCAAAATGTTGCACCTCATGTGTCAGCCTGGCACAATGTTGCACCTCATGTGTCAGCCTGCTACAATGTTCCACCTCATAATTCGGCACCCTACAATGCACACTTCATGTGTCAGCATTCTACAATGCTGTGCTTCATGTGTCAGTACCCTACAATGCTGCACTTCATATGTCAGCACCCTACAATGCTGTACTTCATGTGTCAGCACCCTACAATGCTGCACTGCATGTGTCAGCACCCTACAATGCTCTACTTCATGTGTCAGCACTCTACAATGCTGCACTTCATGTGTCAGCACATTACAATGCTGTACTTCATGTGTCAACACCCTTCAATGCTGTACTTCATGTGTCAGCACCCTACAATGCTTCACCTCATGTGTCCGCCTGGCACAATGTTGCACCTCATGTGTCAGCCTGGCACAATGTTGCACCTCATGTGTCAGCCTGCTACAATGTTCCACCTCATAAATCGGCACCCTACAATGCTGCACTTCATGTGTCAGCATTCTACAATGCTGTGCTTCATGTGTCAGTACCCTAAAATGCTGCACTTCATGTGTCAGCACCCTACAATGCTGTACTTCATGTTTCAGCACCCTACAATGCTGCACTGCATGTGTCAGCACCCTACAATGCTGTACTTCATGTGTCAGCACTCTACAATGCTGCACTTCATGTGTCAGCACCCTACAATGCTGTACTTCATGTGTCAGCACCCTACAATGCTGTACTTCATGTGTCAGCACCCTACAATGCTTCATTTCATGTGTCAGCACCCTACAATGCTGTACTTCATGTGTCAGCACCCTACAATACTGCACTTCATGTGTCAGTACCTTACAATACTGCACTTCATGTGTCAGCACTCTACAATGCTACACTTCATGTGTCAGCACCCTACAATGCTGCACTTCATGTGTCAGCACCCTACAATGCTGTACTTCATGTGTAAGCACTCTACAATGCTGCACTTCATGTGTCAGCACCCTACAATGCTGCACTTCATGTGTCAGTACCCTACAATGCTGCACTTTATGTGTCAGCAATCTACAATGCTGTACTTCATGTATCAGTACCCTACAATGCAGCACTTCATGTGTCAGCACCCTACAATGCTCCACTTCATGTGTCAGCACCCTACAATGCTCCACTTTATGTGTCAGCACTCTACAAAGCTGCACTTCATGTGTCAGCACCCTACAATGCTGTACTTCATGTTTCAGCACCCTACAATGCTGCACTGCATGTGTCAGCACCCTACAATGCTGTACTTCATGTGTCAGCACTCTACAATGCTGCACTTCATGTGTCAGCACCCTACAATACTGTACTTCATGTGTCAGCACCCTACAATGCTGTACTTCATGTGTCAGCACCCTACAATGCTTCACTTCATGTGTCAGCACCCTACAATGCTGTACTTCATGTGTCAGCACCCTACAATGCTGCACTTCATGTGTCAGTACCTTACAATGCTGCACTTCATGTGTCAGCACTCTACAATGCTGCACTTCATGTGTCAGCACCCTACAATGCTGCACTTCACGTGTCAGCACCCTACAATGCTGTACTTCATGTGTAAGCACTCTACAATGCTGCACTTCATGTGTCAGCACCCTACAATTCTGCACTTCATGTGTCAGTACCCTACAATGCTGCACTTTATGTGTCAGCAATCTACAATGCTGTACTTCATGTATCAGTACCCTACAATGCAGCACTTCATGTGTCAGCACCCTACAATGCTCCACGTCATGTGTCAGCACCCTACAATGCTCCACTTCATGTGTCAGCACTCTACAAAGCTGCACTTCATGTGTCTGCACCTTACAATGTTGCACTTCATGTGTCAACACCCTACAATGCTGCACTTCATGTGTCAGCACCCTACAATGCTGCACTTTATGTGTCAGCACCCTACAATGTTGCACTTCATGTGTCAACACCCTACAATACTGCACTTCATGTGTCAGCACTCTACAATGCTGCACTTCATGTGTCAGCACTCTACAATGCTGCACTTCATGTGTCAGCACCCTACAATGCTGCACTTCATGTGTTAGCACCCTACAATGCTGCACTTCATGTGTCAGCACCCTACAATGTTGTACTTCATGTGTCAGCCAGAGTCAGATAGTGATAAGGTACAGTACAATAGTATGACACCTGTGGAGGCTCTAGCTGTCCACTCTTGCTTTAAGTGAGCTATATCTTGTGAACCTTTAAGGATCGGCTTCATAGAGCTACTGAATGTTGTGTGAGCTGATGTAGTCTTACTTTTGGTGACAGCATTAGGCGAGCGTGGTGCGAGTCTGAGAGAGGCACGCTAGGCTTGGGTGCGTGAGCGCGCGGCTGATTTTACTACTCTTGCTGGCCCAGAAATACAGCTAACACACTGGTGGCGAGGTGTTGATTGAAATAACTGGTTAGTCTTCACTGCCTTCACTTTTATCTTGCTTGGTTTCCATTATATTCAAAACTCTGACATTCTTCTTTGAAATGACGGGTCTGAAGACTAGCCATCCAAGAAGCAGTTGCAGAGTAGCTAGTCTGCAACTCCAAGACCCTATAAAGACGAGAGAAATGCAGGAGCCACCCTTGTTTTCCCATGCTCTGGCCAAGGGACAAATAGAAAAGCGACCCCTGCTTCCCCCGTTTTTTGTGACAACAGCCCCAGGTGTGGGAGGTCCCCCTAACTCATTAGCCACCTGCTCGGGTGACGCCCCATCGCAGCCCTGTGCCAAGCACGGCGCTACATGTCCTCAGCTCCCGGATGTGAAAGCCACGGAAGAAATAGTTATGCAAATAAAACATCAACGGCCTGAAGTCTACAGATATAAATGGATATAAACGAGAGGACACATTGTGGAGGGTCGGGAGATCCAATAAACCTCGACCAAGAACAACTAGTAGGCGAGCTAAAACAATGATTGTTTTGGAATGTCGCTCATGGACGAGTCCGTACACATCCCATTTCTCCATTATTAGACTAAGTAACTAGGTTTCAATTAATTAATGAGCTACCTAGCACATATGTATCCATGTAAACCACCATTATGTATACCTACGATAAGTATTTGCCTCACAACTTCATCACAACCATTTCACAATATCCCTCTGATGTTGAACACCTGTAAATGGGAGTCAAGGAAAAAGCCGCACATTATCTCAGGTAAATTGTGGAAAAGTATGCAAGCTAAGCGACCCTACTATTCAACCCCTACCCAGGAACCGAGTAGCTAAGTAACAGTGGAGCTTGCACCAGCCTGCCCTTGCCCTGCCCGGAGAGTGTGTGATCCTGAAGTGCCCCCTGGAGTCCTCTCGGAGGGACGCCCCACCTTTCTGAAGCCTGGAACCTGAAGTCCTGCCGAAGGGACGCCCCACCTTCCTGAAGTCCTGCCGGAGTAATGCCCCACCCTCCTGAAGCCTGAATTCCTGCTCCAGTGGCACCCTCTACCCCTGACGTGTGGCTCCACGAACCTACGGTCAACGTCGGCCAGACTCTTACTCTCTCTGCCCTCCAAAACTTACCCTAAGTATCCCTGTGTATCTTAATTGTGTTATTGAGGTATTGGTTAAAATATGTGAATCGTGTTGTGATAATTAATTCTGAGATCTGTGCCCAAGATCTTTAATTATGTATTTAGTTAATCCTTCTGAATTGTTATATAAAGACTTAGTTAAGGTCTGTGTTTAAGACCTAGTGTTCATCATTAATTTACATTCTCTAGAACGTAAGTAACTAGGTTTAAATTAATTAATGAGCAACCTAGCACCATATGTATCCATGTAAACCACCACTATGTATACCTACGATAAGTATTTACCTCACAACTTCATCACAACCATTTCACAATATCCCTCTGATGTTGAACACCTGTAAACGGGAGTCAAGGAAAAAGCCGCACATTATCTCAGGTAAATTGTGGAAAAGTATGCAAGCTAAGCGACCCTACTATTCAACCCCTACCCAGGAACCGAGTAGCTAAGTAACAGTGGAGCTTGCACCAGCCTGCACCAGCCTGCCCCTGCCCAGCCCGGAGAGTGTGTGATCCTGAAGTGCCCCCTGGAGTCCTGTCGGAGGGACGCCCCACCTTTCTGAAGCCTGGAGCCTGAAGTCCTGCCGAAGGGACGCCCCACCTTTCTGAAGCCTGGAGCCTGAAGTCTTTCCGGAGTAACGCCCCACCCTCCTGAAGCCTGAAGTCCTGCTCCAGTGGCGCCCTCTACCCCTGACGTGTGGCTCCACGAACCTACGATCAACGTCGGCCAGACTCTTACTCTCTCTGCCCTCCAAAACTTACCCTAAGTGTCCCTATGTATCTTAATTGTGTTATTGAGGTATAGGTTAAAATATATGAATCGTGTTGTGATAATTAATTCTGAGATCTGTGCCCAAGATCTTTAATTACGTATTGAGTTAATCCTTCTGAATTGTTATATAAAGACTTAGTTAAGGTCTGTGTTTAAGATCTAGTGTTCATAATTAATTTACATTCTCTAGAACGTCCTATGCATACGTTATATACATTTGTTTTAAATTAACTCACCTTGCCATACTCACAGATTTTCCTAATATATGTATTCTGTTGTGTATTTTGCAAGTTGACGTCGAAGAGTATTTCGTGTGTAATTACCCTTCTTGATTCATCACTGATTACCTAGAACCTATGCCCAATGTAATAATTAATTTACCACAGTATCCTCGTTGAGAAGTGCTGTTACTTTATCAATACATTTATTTCCCAAGTTCCCTCAGTTTTACTCTCTTACTTAAACTCCATTGTAATTATTTTATGAACCAGTATTTACGTTCATTTGATTACTGATGTAAGTAATTCTGATTCTTCATGCTCAGGAATTCTACCAATGCATAGAGTCTGTTACTTAATTCCACATCACTTACCATACACCTTTAATTCTAGTGTATGTTTATTCTATTAACCCTTCTTTGGCGGCGCCCGGCTATAGCCGGGCAAGAGAACCAAGGACTATGTGGCGGGGCCCGGCTATAGTTGCATGCAATTTTGAGAACGTAATGTGCTCTGAGAGAGAGCGGAGCGGTGGGAGGAGCGTAGGTTACCTCATGACCGCTCGCCACGGTGGCCGTGGAGCTACTGAGATGTACTCCGCCCTCCTCCACCCTCCCTCACTCGTTTCACACGTAATAATGTAAGGAAATTACCGTATTTTACCGATTTTGCCCTTTGGTTGCAAGATCGTTGCAAGACAACCAGTGATCATAGCAGGATGGTTCTGGTGTCATTGGAAAGCTCATTTAACGCCCATTCAGGGATACATACTTGTATTACGTTCTGGTTCTTGTTTATGTATGAAAACGAGCACGGAAACAAGCTCGTTTACGGTAAAACCCCCCGCTGGGCGGCACAGTCAAATATACTCCACCACCCGCTCTTTGAGTGTTAAGACTCTGTTAACTCATTCAGACCTCTTGGTGATACTATTTTGAGTATTACCTTATCACAACTTCGTCATGTGCGCCACCTTCTATTTATAATTAATATTGACTGAGTTATTAATTACACTGTCATTCTCTGATAGTTTCAGAGCGTTCATTGTCTAAGCTTATTTAGTCAATTATAATCTGTTCTTAAATACAATTAATAGATATTCTTCTATATTCCATTCCTAATTATATATTCAATTTACATCTGAAATCCTCGGCGTGTTTCGTTATTATTACATACAATCGTTTGAAGTGATTATAAGATTCCCATTATAAATTACCTAAATTGAATTTCCTTGAGAATAAATTGTGCAAATAATTAATTACTATTCTGCCACCAATTTCATATTTTTATCATTGAAACTAAATTCATAGTTGCATTAATTCCAAACTAAATTTCTACCAGCGCAGTAAAGTAGATGACCTGACCAGCTACCTGTACAAAAGTCGCACCCAGTAGCCAGCCTACCTGACTCTCGTGCCCTCACCCACTTTTACCCGGGTTCATATTTTTCCCTCTCAACTTGCCCAGCCTCTCTCATTTGAGATTGTGTTCTATTGCTCTCACTGTTGTTTTACTCACGGAAGACACTCGACTCACATCATTGTTATTATTAAGGGTTGATCCTATAAGTTACGTGTATTATTTAGTTGCATATTATTCACCTTGTTTATAACCACAATTGAAGAGCAATTGCTCCTCATTCATGATCTACCATTTATATGCCTTGTTATCCTTGCCTGATAGTTTCAATAATTATCTAGGTGAAGCTGCATTCTGATTGTCAGGTATATCTCTATTTTAATAAACAGGTGCATAATTGTTATGTGTGTGGTTATTGAGTTCAGTAGTACCTAATTGAATACTTATTTGTGAGAGTTTGAACGTGTTAGATTTGACCCTGTTGATTTATTTATGGTCTATAAGTCTAGATCTGGATTTTAGTAAAGACTATAATTCGAGCTGTAAATATTATAGCCCGACATAACATTCTTTGTTCTTGCGGGTTTGTCTTCCTGAAGTATAACAATTATTGAAAGGAATATATAGGAATGAGAACTGCAACTGGTTCTAACAAGATTGCTCGTTGGTTTTTTTCTCAGAAAATTGGAAGTATCAGGTGATGAGCATAATTGAATTAACTTAAATTATTTATTTACGAAATAACTGAATTTAATATTTTTCAAAACATACTTTGAGAAACGACACAATCTCGAAATCAATAACGTCTACAGACAGGTAATCCCAATCGCTTGACACATGGTGTAACATTTCTTATTGTTACTTACGAAAGTCCTGATTTGATCATCACTGGAAATATAATTACGTTTATCTATGCCAATATTTAAGGCAGTTATGTATAAATCAGTGGTTGGAAGGCTTTACTTTTAATGACATGAAATTGTATACTAATGTTTAATAAAGTAACGTCGTCATAGATGTAATAACGTTATAAACTGTACATGTCATTCATAACAAAATATAGCTTCATGTGTTACTACTGATCTTAAATTAAGTAATTTAGTCATACAATAATGAATTGACTTGATAATTGATAATATATAATACACTGAACTATATTATTACTATTACACAAGGCTAAACAATGGCAGCATAGAATCACAACTTTAACTAATATATGGTAGCAACAAATGTTTATATCAAGTGTAGTTAAATATATCATTAATTGATGTGTGTACAGGATATCGTAGTCTTATAATGAAGGTAAAGATGAGAGACAGCATAAACAACCCGATATTTATTATTTTCTATAAGGGCAAGGTTTCGGCAAATGCTACCGCCATGATCACGCCTAAAACATAACAAGATACAACAAATATAGTAAAAAAATTGAATTATTTATTATTATTGACACAAAAATAATTATAATATTAAAGTAATTTATTACACCAAATCGATCCTAATTATTACATTGAGGTTTATACTTAACCTAAATATAATAAACGAATAGTGAAAATACGATTCAATACCATACAAATGTGTTTCTTGAAGAGTTATGAAATATGCAAAAGTACAAACAATAATAAGACCGTACTTATAGAAACCTAACATATTGATAATTAAAACAATATTAGCGAAACATAATGTGTTAGTCTGAATATGACCTGTTACGACCGGCACTACGAAATAAACAAGGGCACTTAAGAATGGACTAGATGATAGGCTATATCTGCAACAACGGTACGCTAATTCCAAACCCTCGAACTATTACGCCGGTGAACAAAAACACTTAAACCCTCCAGAGTTAATCTCCTGGATAACGGGGTATCAATTAACTGGGTTTTAGTGCACTTCTACAAAAGCTTGCCGATGACAGCAAAGCCTACTCACAAAAGGAGTACTTTACGTTAATAAAATGCTCTTAAGTAATAACAATGCTTGAATAAACTACAATAAGATTTAATAAAGGAGTATATGCTTACGTTAACTTTAGTGTGAGTCTGTACTCTACACTAACCTCTACAATGCTCTATGAAAGCACTGGAAGTCTAGTCCTACAGCAATCAGGTATAGAATCTTCTGAAAACGTCTGATGCTCTAAGATGCTCGTTAATACAGAACAGAAATAAATGCAGGGGCAGGACACCAAAGCGTGTATCTTAAATACACCAATAAGTAGGATACATAATATATATAACAAGGGAGTGCAACAACTCTGTGACAGCACTAATAATAACCACTCAGGAACAGTACTTCCGTAGCCAACGTAATAGCCAAACTTGGTTGTGCACTATGCATCAACCTTGGCTAAAATAAAGCGTGAATAATTCCTAAAGCATACACAATTAAAGTTAATAAACACAATGCTGTCTTTCTCACTAATAAAGTCTAGCAGTGGCATAAAAAGGTACTAAGAAGCTAGGCAGAGCGCAAGCATGCTCGTAGCCTACTGCCTCCCCTTGAACAGATTTCCCTTATGTTACGTTAAGTGACTTGGAGGCTCTCTTGGTAAGTCCAGATCTCTAGTATCTGGTCTAGCCCTGGCGCTCCACAAAGGTCAACAAAATGAGGTAGCAAACATAGAGGTGAGAGTAGGCAAAAGCCCTTCACTTGTATACTGCTACACTCGCAAAGGAAAATATGCACAAGGATTACAGGCTAGCTAGCTTCGTCGATGTTGTACAGGCTCTAACTTGCCACATACATAACTCAGACAATGACCAAAGATACCTTCCACTGTCTAGCATTAAATAATAAGAGAGAACAGCCCATTAATTAGAAGCACCCCAACACTATGGTACCATTTAACTATGACTCTAATAATCCCCAAAACTAGTGCATACATATATGGAGAGCTGGTGCTGGTAATACGACTGGCCGACTATGGAAGCCGTATGCAGAACCAGAAGGGATAAGTAATTGATTAAAGAGAGTAGTATGAAACGGAAGAAGTTCAGAGAGAGAGATAGTAGTATAGAGGGTTATATGGGGGACAGAATTGCAAGGAACATGTAGAACCTAGCACACCACGCCTAGCTCTGAAGGAGACACAAGGACAGGAGCCCGCACCACCGTCCCAGGACCGCGGCCGCCAATCACAGACGACTAAGTCATGAAGAGGAAGTGTTCTATGACGTCGACAGGGCCGCCGGCCAATCACGGGCGTGGGAGACTCCTCCGAGCGCGGGAGGCAAACGTACATACACACGCACAAACTACCACCAGGCTGCCTACCCCGCTCTCTCTCTCCTTAACTTTACACCATGCATCTTATATTATAGCAATGATATAAAATACTTCTAAGTGTCACAGACAAGAATAAAGATCACCACTGATCTGTCTGTGACAACATGTACTCTATGAAAGAAAGAACATCGTTCTACGATTATTGTAGACCATATCACTGCCCTGGCGAGTCCCGAGCACATTCTGGCAAGCTGGCCAGTGTAACACCCCGCCCAAGATGTGGGATGTTTCAGCCAGATGCGAACCCCACATCTGACCAGACAGAATGCCCATCAACCCCGCATCACCTAGCCACTCTCCCAAGTTTTGAAAACAAGGCACGATCACAAACATAAAACACTGCATTATAAAAAAAATCTGCACAACACTTCCCCAAAATAATACCATCATAATAATTATATCACGCTCAGCGAGCAAGCTTCACCAAGCCTAGCCTACTAAGACAACAGCTCAGAGTGTCTTAGATTCTTGCTGTGATATACTGCACTTATATACTATCAAAAGGAAGAGTTTTTATGTGAGGTTTTGATATATTTTAATAGTGTTTTGGGCGGCGTTGCACTACAGTGGCAAGCCTAATTTATTGTTCTCCACTCTCAACACACACTGATTGAACGGCGAGGGTTCTCCTGCATACAAACCCTCCTGTGACAAACAATCAGCCAAAACATTATCAGTGCCCTTAGCATGCCACACATCCAAC
This sequence comes from Paralithodes platypus, assembly GCA_032716605.1. NCBI lineage: Eukaryota > Metazoa > Arthropoda > Malacostraca > Decapoda > Lithodidae > Paralithodes > Paralithodes platypus. The sequence continues at coordinate 31,345,590 of CM064491.1, read as the reverse complement.
TTGTGTTCCGGCAGCACAACAACACCTGACACTGATAAACTGCCCAGTTCATCGCAAGACTGGCACTTCTCTTCGCTCTTTCCGGCAACGGGGCCTGCCAATAACCTTTCACTAGTTCTACCTTCGTGATGAGCGAGGCAGCCCCGAAGCGGTCTATGGTGTCGTCAACTCTGGGTAATGGATAGGCGTCTGTCAGGGATAATGCTTCCACACTCTTGCGATCAACATACACACGGATGTTGCCACTTAACTCAGGTTGCAAAGTTACTGGCAACGACCCCTCACGATATCCTTTATCCCTCAGACCCTTTTTCCACATGTCATCTAGCTCTGCTTTCACAACAGGCTGTCGAGCAGGATTTATACGGTAGGGAATTAACTTGAGCCTTGCACTGTCTCCAGCCTCCATGTCGGATTCTACCCCATACATCAGGCCTGGAGAAGCAACAAACATGCGGACGTACTGCCACAGCCTAGTAAACAACTCCTCTTGTCGCTCAGGAACAAGAGGTTGCAACTTCTCTCGCAGGACAACATGCCTAGTGCCCTCCCACAACCCAGCCGAGACCGCAGCTTCTAAACTATAGTCTCCCTCCTTCTCCACCTTCGTCCCTAGAACAGCCAGGTCATGAGAGGGACAATCTGTACCACCTGTGCAGTCACTCCCATAGTACATAATTGCTAAGGCTTCCCCGCCGATACCATACATGCGCACCCCCGCATTCCTTGCAACTACATCTGCCTGATCCTCCTTTTGACCACCACCCTTGGCAGCCATGGGTCGACCCTGACCTGACAACCATGCCAAAGCCTCGTCGCCCACCTTGAACCACTGAAACAACGAGACCAACGGTTTACTGACACTCATGTGACCTGCCGGCGGAACCTCGTGCACCGCATGAGTTGTGAGGCCTGGGTGCTCGGCACAAACAGTGGGGTATGGACCGATCAGGTGCTGGAGCGCTGCACACTGCTGCTCAGGCAGGTGCTCTAGCGCTTCCACAGCCACCTGACTCGTATCCCCCGCCCACTGCTCCACCGAGACATAACAATCCCGACTCTCCTCCATCTGTGCCCCACTGCCCCCCTCTCCTTCTCCACCTTGGTCGCTGCAGACCAATGCAGGGACAGTAGGCTGCTCAGGTGGTTGCCTCACAAACTCCTCTAACAGGTTCACCTGACATGCTTCCCCGTCCTCGAGTTCAATAACCCCGTTCCCACAACTCTCCTCCACCTGGGAACTACTCTGTCGCGGAGTGCCATCACGCCCTACCATGTCACTAGGGGGGACAGATTCTGGGGCCGCTCCGGAGCTCACCTTTGGGTCAAGTACCGAGTCACCAAGGAGTGTTGCTGGGTCCAAACTCTCAACCCGACCATCAGCCTCGACTTTCTCCTTCCGACCCTTCCTCCGCTGGTCTAGAACTTGGGACACCTGTGACACCTGAGCGGACTGAGATCTCTCGAGCCCCTCTTGCTCCTCCCCACTCGTGTCGGCCGCCCTCTCGGCAACGACTAAGGGTGGAACCTCGGAAGTGGGCACCTCAAAGTCATTACCGATAAGGAGGTCGACCCCCTCAACTGGCAACTTCTCCACCACACCCACATCCAACTCCCGTGTCACACCGTCCACCTAAAGCTCCATTCTGACCAGCGGGTAAGACCGCGTAGCATTGATGCCTTGAACCACCACAACCCGAGCCACGTTAACAGGCTTGCCAGTGAAATTCTTAACCAGTGTCTGGGAAGCGCCCGTATCACGCAACAACTCAAGCCTATGCTTCACACCAGCCCACCTCACAGTGCCGTGCCCCCTATGACCACAAAAAACATCACGGACGGGTGACGAGCCCTCCTGCTGCTTCTGCACCGGCGATGACTTCGCAACCGACCGTTTACCCCGGGCAAACGCGGAAGACCTCAAAGAAACGCCGATGTTGCTCACTAGTGACACCACTGCTGTAGGCAGTGTGCTCGAACATGAGCGCGCAATATGCCCCTTCTCATGACACTTGAAACACTCCACTTCACTCTTGGACTTCCTCTGAGGTGAGGAAGGGCCATGGCCTTTCTTAAACGGGAAGGGTTTCGACTTGGGTTCATAATTGGCAACATTACTCTTAAATGAATAATTTGTGTCATTAATTCGGGGGGGTGGAGTGGTACGCCCCTGGTTACCTGCCTCAGCTCTCTGTGCAAACCCGCACCCACGAATCAATGACAACCTAAGGTTAGCCAGCTCAGCCGCCTTCTGCAGAGTATTTGGTTGCTTTTCTTTAAGGTTAAGAGTCAAGGCAGTGACTGCCAGTACATTTAAAAAATTGTTCCAGCAACACTAGTTGTTTTACTGAATCAAAAGTAGTTGCCTTCTCCGACCTTAACCAATTTTCAAATGCGTCTGACAGCTCTCTAGCGTGTTCCTGGAAAGTACTCTCCTTTCTTTTTGGAACTGCCTAAAACTTCAGCCTATAGGTCTCTGGCTGTAGCTCATTCGCCCTCAGGACAGCCTCTTTCAACAACTCGAAATTCACACAGGAATCTAGGGGCAAAGCATCGTACGCCTTGAGTGCTTTCCCCGTCAATCGTGAAGAAACAAGGGTTGCCCACTTCTCCTCGGGCCATTGGTGCTCCAGGCACTTCTTCTCGAACCGGAGAACAAATTCTGTAATTCCCAACTCGTCAAACACTGGAACCAACTTTAGTAGATGCGACAGGGACTGGTCCTGGGCTCGACCCCCCTGGACGACCCGGTTCCTCGTCACCTCTACACGAGTTTTCTCTAGATCAACATCGGCACGATACCTTTCAGACTCATACTTAAACTCAGCTTCATGCTTTCGCTGCTCGAGCTCATGCTCAGCCTGTCGCTCCTGCTGCTTAAGTTTGGCGAGCTCGAGCTGAAACAACATTTCGGCAGACAAACCTTGAGGAGGGGGTGCTACTATCGGGGACCCGCCCCGTGAATCACCTAGAGGCATACCCAACCGTCAGCGGGCATCGGCCTGCGGGAACGTACTCGCCTCCGGAACCCGAGGGGGCGCCATGGTAGGAGTCGAGTGGAATGGGGGCTGGGCCGAAGGTGCCCCAGCTCCCGCTCCACCCGAAACCACAAGCACCCCACCCAGCACACTGGCAGCCAGCTCACTTCTCGACATACCGCTAGTACCGGAAAACCCTAAGACCGTGGCCACACACTGCAGTCCGTACCCTTCTAGCCCCGAGACCCGGTCCGCCGACATAGGCTTCCCCCCCAAAATCCGAGCATCCTCCTCACTGTTCACCACCCGATCGCCGCTTAACAACTCCACCTTCTCCACCTCCTCGCCTGCCTCTCGCACTGAGCCCTCACTATGCTCAGACCCATCCAGTGACATGATGGATTAAAAAAAAAAAAATCTCAAGTCCAGACAAAAATAGCCAAACTCTTGCGTAGCTTTATTCACCATAACATATTCGAAGATGTTCTTGAGTGCAATAATAGGTCACCAATAACTCCAACAAATTCTATGTATCCTCAAAATAATATCTAATGCCAACAATGCGAGAAATAAATTCAACCCCCAAATGGCAATAAGATTTCTCCCAAAAAAAAAAAAGGCAATATTCAGTTCACTATATTCTAGTCTAAGGTCGCCATTTGTTACGACCGGCACTACGAAATAAACAAGGGCACTTAAGAATGGACTAGATGATAGGCTATATCTGCAACAACGGTATGCTAATTCAAACCCTCGAACTATTACGCCGGTGAACAAAAACACTTAAACCCTCCAGAGTTAATCTCCTGGATAACGGGGTATCAATTAACTGGGTTTTAGTGCACTTCTACAAAGGCTTGCCGATGACAGCAAAGCCTACTCACAAAAGGAGTACTTTACGTTAATAAAATGCTCTTAAGTAATAACAATGCTTGAATAAACTACAATAAGATTTAATAAAGGAGTATATGCTTACGTTAACTTTAGTGTGAGTCTGTACTCTACACTAACCTCTACAATGCTCTATGAAAGCACTGGAAGTCTAGTCCTACAGCAATCAGGTATAGAATCTTCTGAAAACGTCTGATGCTCTAAGATGCTCGTTAATACAGAACAGAAATGAATGCTGGGGCAGGACACCAAAGCGTGTATCTTAAATACACCAATAAGTAGGATACATAATATAACAAGGGAGTGCAACAACTCTGTGACAGAACTAATAATAACCACTCAGGAACAGTACTTCCGTAGCCAACGTAATAGCCAAACTGGGTTGTGCACTATGCATCAACCTTGGCTAAAATAAAGCGTGAATAATTCCTAAAGCATACACAATTAAAGTTAATAAACACAATGCTGTCTTTCTCACTAATAAAGTCTAGCAGTGGCATAAAAAGGTACTAAGAAGCTAGGCAGAGCGCAAGCATGCTCGTAACCTACTGCCTCCCCTTGAACAGATTTCCATTATGTTACGTTAAGTGACTTGGAGGCTCTCTTGGTAATCCAGATCTCTAGTATCTGGTCTAGCCCTGGCGCTCCACAAAGGTCAACAAAATGAGGTAGCAATCATACAGGTGAGAGTAGGCAAAAGCCCTTCACTTGTATACTGCTACACTCGCAAAGGAAAATATGCACAAGGGTTACAGGCTAGCTAGCTTCGTCGATGTTGTACAGGCTCTAACTTGCCACATACAAAACTCAGACAACGACCAAAGATACCTTCCACTGTCTAGCATTAAATAATAAGAGAGAACAGCCCAATAATTAGAAGCACCCCAACACTATGGTACCATTTGACTATGACTCTAATAATCCCTAAAACTAGTGCATACAAATATGGAGAGCTGGTGCTGGTAATACGACTGGCCGACTATGGAAGCCGTATGCAGAACCAGAAGGGATAAGTAATTGAATAAAGAGAGAAGTATGAAACCGAAGAAGTTCAGAGAGAGAGATAGTAGTATAGAGGGTTATATGGGGAAAGAATTGCAAGGGACATGTAGGACCTAGCACACCACGACTAGCTCTGAAGGAGACACAAGGACACCACCGTCCCAGGACCGCGGCCGCCAATCACAGACGACTACGTCATGAAGAGCAAGCGTTCTATGACGTCGACAGGGCCGCCGGCCAATCACGGGTGTGGGAGACTCCTCCGAGCGCGGGAGGCAAACGTACATACACACGCACAAACTACCACCACGCTGCCTACCCCACTCTCTCTCTCCTTAACTTCACACCATGCATCTTATATTCTAGCAATGATATAAAATACTTTTAAGTGTCACAGACAAGAATAAAGATCACCACTGATCTGTCTGTGACAACATGTACTCTATGAAAGAAAGAACATCGTTCTACGATTATTGTAGCCCATATCACTGCCCTGGCGAGCGCTAGCGAGTCCCGAGCACATTCTGGCAAGCTGGCCAGCGTAACAGACCGTGTAAATGTGTGTCATGCATTTCTTCCTTATTTACTCGGTCATATTCAGACTAACACATTTTTTTCGATGAAGGTCTTTGTTTACATTATTAAGCATTCTTAGTTTGATATTTACATTTGTTCCTTTAGGAACTATGACTATGACATCGTCTACGTATCTTAGCCATGTGGATCGCCTACCAATAATTCTAGTATAATTATCTGCCTGAAGTGTCTCCATATACTGTGGAGACAGACCATAACGGCACTGAAAGGTGAGCCCATCGCTAGGCCCATGTGCTGTACATACTCCTCGTCAATAAGCGAAAAGGCACCAAACCTAACACACAGGGATACGCGTTTGATGTATCATGGTCATGGCACTGGCATATCTTCGTCCTTGATGTTAACCATCGCTCTTGATACTGCCTCTAACGCTCCTTCTTCCAACTTCCAACTCCCTGGTCCTACATATAGACAGTCACAAACATCTGCCGAAATGGGAGGAAGCAAACGAGATAAGGATACGTTTAAAGACAAATATGAGAAAAACAATAGAAGCCGCCTATATAACTAAAAAAGACGTGACCAAGCATAGGGAGATATTTGTCAGGTGGTCATACATGCAGCAAATATAGCTCTATGATCAAAGGTTGGAAAGGTCAAGTAGGATTAAGGATATTAGTACGTAAAGCAGGACACATAATTACTCACCATATGGCAGTACTGGTCTATGTTGCCAAAAAGGAATGTCCACACTTTTGTATATAATGTAAGAACACTCAGTCTGTGTTAGTCTCTCAGAAGATGGGTTTTCCATAGCCCAAAATGTTAGAGAATAAAGAATTAAAGCTCTTGTCTGTGTTTTCCCACACCTAATTATCCATCTACCTGCCAGTATGAATCATCCATATATATAATTATATATATATATATATTTTTTGTTTATGTAATGCAAAATTATATAATTGATTACGTGAGCTGGAGTGTGTATGTTTTGGTTCTCACGTGTCTGCTTTCTGTACAGAGGCAGTGCCGCCCTGTCTATCATGGTCGCGGAGTTTGGAGAACTCTCTGGAGCCTCGAGCGAGTAGGCCTATATAAGCGCGAGGCACCCTGTCACTAGGACTCCAGATTTACCAGCTTTTAGCATCACATCTCTGCCTCTCTGTCTTCTGTCTGTACATAGTTTACCATTATACCTAGTGAGTAGTGAAGTGACAAATCTCCTGGCTACCATCAAAAGATAAAGCAGTCTGCATTTTTACCTGTGATCGAGTAGTTGAGTATATAAGCGTGTCACATATTATAGCCTACTTATTATGCTCAGTGATACCTTGTGTACTAGTTATAAGTTAATAATTAATTATCATTTAGTTATACCTCAGTATTGTTTTTTAAGAAGAAATATCTTCTCAAGTGTAATTTTAGAGCTTATTTTTAATTTAAATAATTGTATTAGTGACTTGAATTGCTTTTATTAAAGTTTTGAGCATTTCCTTAGTGATTAAACATATATTAACCATTTCCAGTAATCTTGAGAAAATATTAATTCGCATGTAATTTAACTATGTAAACCTTGCATTGATTCAGTAGAGGTATATATTTATTAATTTTTCACTAGCATATTTCTGTTGAATTATTATTTTTGTTGTTAAGACAAATCTTAGTGTAATTTATATTCGTATTCTTGTCCTGAAGAGCCTATCATTTATGTATATATTATAATACTTAATTTATTAAATTAATAATTGTATTACTAGTTTCCTTGAACCTGGATTTTTCGAGCTGGAAGCAGACATTCATTTTGAATTTTAATTTGCCTATTGTTTGTGTCTTTTTCACCTCCACAAGATAACACTGGCGACCTTGTACCAGGATCTTCAGGATTTGTAATAAGAATATATTCATTGATTTGTTTGTGATTGGAATATTTAAATTTTCATGATGTCTTCTTCAATTATTTCTACCTTAGAGGAAGCTAAAGATTTTGTAGCCGGTGTTCAGACAGTTGTTTGTTACGACCGGGTGCTACTAATAAAACAAGGGCACTTAATCATTGGACTAGAAATGGCTTATATGCAACGACTCAACGCTAGATCCAAACCCCTGTACTTATAAAGCCGGCCAACAAAACACCTATACCCTCTAGTTTTGATCTGCGATAACGAGGTATCCTTAACAGGGTGTAAAGGTACTATACTTCAGGCTAACCTACTATGGTATAGCCTGATCACAAACAATATGTAAATTACGTTAATACTCAATAACAATGATCAATAGAAAGCTTAATTAAATCACACCAATGATTTAATGCTCAAGAAGAAGAATTATTAAAAGTACTCTAAACAATGTTAACTCTTCGCTCCTGTATGAAAGAAAGCGAATGCTAGTCCTGCAGCATCGACCTGGAAACTTCTGAAGTATGTCGGATGCGGATAAGATATTCGAATCGGATTTAGAACGATAATAAAGCAGTAAGTAAGACACAACAAACAATAGGAACTATAATGTTAACTGACAAGAGAATAATAACAATGCGCAACAGTAGTAATGCTTAACACTCAAAAGAAGAAGCACTTCTCATGCAACTCAACAGCCTACTATGGTTGTGCAGCTCGACACCAACCTAGACTTGTAAAACACAGTGAATCTATAATGCATACATATAACTAGAGCTTATAATCTAATTAGTGTCTGCTCAATTAATAAAGTCTAGCTGGGATATCAAGGCTTAGGAAACTGTGGCTGAGCAATGCGACTCATAGCCTAATGTTGTCCTCTAGGTGGCTCAAGCAATTACGTTAAGTGACTGGGATGCTCTCTTGGTAGATCCAGATCTCAAGTATCTGGTTCTACCCTGGTGACCCCTCCAAAGTCAAGCAAAGAGGCAGCACGATGCTGTAAGGTAGTAGGCTAATGCCCTCTTACACCACAATGCTGCACTCGTAAACGAACCAACCGAAATGACAAACTAGGCTCCTACAGGTTCAGGCGAAGTCGTGTAGGTTTAAGCAGAACCATACACACATCGGTGACAACGTCAAAATAACCTTATCCCAGTCTAGCATTAAATAATGAAGCAGACCACTAATAATCCTGAGGGAGGCACTCAAAAGACAGTCCTGCAACCTCTGGTTAAACTAAGAACCCTTCCAAAATCCTAATCTAATACATATATATCTCAGAGAGCTTACGCAATGAATACGATGGACCGATATGAAATCGATTTGCTAGATACCCAAAGGGAGGTGGTGTGAGTTTAAACAGATAAGAGATCAGAAATAAAGAAGTCTAGTGAGAGAGAAAGTTCCAAAATGGTGGTGAGAATGGAGACAGATTTGCAAGAGGGGTGTTGTTGTTGTTGTTGTTTTTCCCCAAGCTGCCTGGCCGAACAGCCCCAAGGCCCGAGCAAGGCCAAGGCCACAACCGAGCGCCCCCACAGAACCCTCCCTGCCGACCACAATAAAGCCTGGGTGACCGAAGCCACTCCATGGCGGGGAGCTGAGGAGGGCGCGGAAACGCCCGGGAAACCAAAGCCCCACCCAAGGCCCTGTGCCCCTCAGCAATTATGAAGAGAAAGTTGAGGGGCAAAGGAAAGATGTGACGCTTTGGCTTCCAATCTTGGTAGATTAGGAGGTCAATCCACGCAAGAGACGCCGTCACTTGAGATCTAGAAAATATATAAGTAAAAGGAACAGTCAGAGTAAGCTATGGGTATGGCAGAGATCGCTCAGTTCTCACTCTGATAGACCAGCCCATCACCATCAGGGAGGCACTCAAAAGACAGTCCTGCAACCTCTGGTAAACTAACAACCCTTCCAAAATCCTAATCTAATACATATATGCAAGAGGGGTGTAGATCATGTGCGTGTAGGACCAGCTCTGAAGCTGTATCTCCTGCCAGGGTAGCAGCAGGGAGGAGGGAGGAGGGGCGCGTGCCTCGGCCAATGGGGAGCCTAGGCATCACGAGGCCCAGTGACGTCACGGCCAATGAGAGCCCACCCGCGCGACTGGTTACGTCACAGTACCCTCTCGCTCTGTTTTACTCACTCGCTCTCTCTCCCCTCCATTATTCACATACAAACACGTTTTATATTATTGCTCATATAAAATAGAGTGCGTTGTCACAGACAAAAACAAAGTCCACCACTAGACTGTCTCTGATCAGACGATTACTTAGGAAAGAAAGCACATCCTCCTACGCTGACTGTGAGCGATTTCCTTGCCTTGGCGAGTGCTAGCGAGCGGCGAGGGCCCCCACAAGGGTGTCATGCTTCATTCTGCTAGGCTGACTGCCGTCACATGTTGAAGTAGAAAGTAGGAATACAAATTGTTGCTCAGTACCTGGAGATTGCTCCTCCTCGTAGTGCCACTAAGGATCAAATTGTTGCAATGATTAATAAAAAAAAACATTAATGACTCCTTCAGTTGACCCGAATATAAATGCACAATTGGAATTTGCAAATATTCGGTTAGCTCAATCAGAAGTTGGAGCACAGGCACAACAGGCACAAGCACAGGCTCGTGCTCAGCAAGCACAGGCACAAATTGAACTTGCTAAGTTAGACCATGAGTACCGTATGAAACAGAGTGGAATTCGGTCATCTAATCCTGATAATTTTGATGTGGCCAAAAATGTTAGACTTGTCCCTGTCTTTAATGAATCTGATGTAAGCTACAGGTTTCAAATGGCCTAAACAGTATTGGCCAATACTCCTTCAGAGTGTACTCACTGGTAAAGCTCAAGTTACTTGTGCATCTTTGTTTCAGGTTCAGTCTGATAATTATGAAGTAGTTAAGAGCCTAATTCTTAAGGCCTATGAGTTTGTTCCTGAAGTCTACAGAGCTAAATTTAGGACCACTTATAAGCAGGATAAGCAATTTCATGTTGAGTATGCAAAAATTAAAGAAGATTTGTTGGATCAATGGTTAAACTCTAAGAATGTAAATGCTGACTTTGATAAATTTAAGCAGATTATCATATTGGGTGGATGGGACTCGTTAGCCTTGGTCGGCAACTCATCTAGGGGAGACAACCTTATACAAATCCAGATGGATAGGAATCGTCAGCCTTGGTTGGCAACCTATCTAGGGGAGTAAACCTGATACAAATCTGTACTGCTTACCTAAGGGTAAGGCAGGTTAGTGGATGGATTAGCCGAACACCACTGTAGACAAATAGTGCTAACAAGATACACAGAGGGCCTCGGAGTCGGAAGGATCCTAAATTTAGTGGTCAATCCTGTAAGTCCTTCAATAAACTGGCTCGAGTTGTCCCTCTCACAGGGAATAGGTCCGCTTGGGGGCATTCTGTGTATGGCCACCCTCGTAAGGGAAGTAAGGCGTCCGGCAATAGATAGATAGATAGATCATATTGGAGGACTTCAAAAGATGTATCAGGAAGGATTTAAGTTTATATATTGATGATAAAAATGTAGAAACTGTTTCTGATGCTGCAATTTTAGCTAATGAGTATGTTCTCACTCATAAACATTGTACAGGTAATAAAATAAAGAGATATGAGAGTAAAAATGCAGCCTCTTATCAGAGTACAAGTGAAAGGAAGGAGAGTAAAGATGTTTCTCAGGAAGAAAATACTAGTTCCGCTTCTAAATTATCTAAGAGGAAATGCTATTATTGTGGTAGACTAGGTCATGTTGCTGAGAAATGTTTTAAGAAACAGCGTTATGCTAATAATAAACCTGCAAATGTTTAGTCAGTTGGTCTGGTGTCCACTCTTGAGAGTTCCCAATGTCTTATAAATGACTCTGTTTCACCTGCTTTGAGTGCTTTGGAGAGTAACGTAAGCTCTATTGATAAAGCTCCTCTTTTGAGCAATAATTTTGTTGTACCTGCTTTGAGTGTTTTGAAGGGTAATGTAATCTCTACTGATAAAGCTCCTATTTTGAGCAGTGATGTGGGTGACTCTCTTAAGAGTTCCTATGCAAATTTCCTGTCTGATGGTTTTGTCAGTTCACTTAATGGCAGTGACAGGAAATCTGCTAAACTTTTACGAGACACAGGTGCTTGCCAATCCCTACTAGTGACCAGTGTTTTAGGCTCTGATAATTCCTCTGGTGAAACTGTAATGTTGCAGGGTTTAGGGGGTAACTATTTGTCTGTCCCTCTGTACAGAGTGAAGCTAGAGTCCGATTTTGTTCATGGTCCAGTTATGGTAGGATTGGTTGAGACACTCCCTATGTCTGGTGTGACTTTCCTCCTTGGAAACGATATTGCCAGGGGTGAGGTCTGTCCCGCTCCTCAGTTGTCCAGTGAGCCGGTGGCTGGAGTTGAGGGGGGCTCCCCTGATGTGTTTCCTGCATGTGCTGTCACTAGGGCAAAATCTAAAGTTACTGTTGACCTAGAGGGTGATGATGATTATGATGATGATGATGATGTTCTCTTGGCTGATACATTCCTTGATAATTTAAACCATTCAGAGGATGAGGCAGTTCCCTGCAGTGTGGATAATTTGTCACCGTGTGACTTGGTAGAGTTGGAGCAGGCTGACCCAGAGTTGGAAGGTTTAGCTAGTTCTGCTTGTAGGGAGGAAGACTCAGCTAGTGCTTTTACTTGTTACTATTATTTTTAAGTCAGGAGTACTAATGAGAAAGTGGAGACCCCAACGTCATCAGCAGACTGTGAATGGGAGGTTGTGCATCAAATTGTCATCCCTCGAGTTTGTAGGCAGGATATCATTAGGGTGGCTCATGATTCCAGTTTGACAGGACACAGGGAGTGAGGAAGACTGTAGCACGTATTCTGAAGCACTTTTACTGGCCAGGTATTTATCATGATGTTTCCGGGTACTGTTAATCTTGTCACACCTGTCAAGTAGTGGGGAAGTGTAATCAAAGGGAAAATATTGCACCACTCGTTCCCATTCCTGCTTTTGAGGCGCCATTCACTCGTGTGTTGGTTGATATTGTAGGACCCCTTCCCAAGACTTCTTCAGGGTTTTCCTATTCGCTAACACTTATAGATAAGGTTACTCGTTACCCCGCAGCTATCCCACTCAGGAACATTTCGCCGAAGAATGTAGTCAAAGAAATGCTAGGGTTCTTCACAAGTTTTTGATTGCCTAAGGAGGTACAATCAGATCAAGGAAGCAATTGTATGTCCAATGTTCTTAAGCATTCTTTGAAAGAGTTAGGCATCACACAGATCACGTCTTCTGCATATCATCCTCAAACACTGTGAGCTCTGGAGAGATATCATCAGACACTCAAATCTATGCTGAGAAAGTACTGCTTGGAACATCAGAAAAATTGGGATAAAGGTCTTCCTTTTGTGCTGTTTGCTTCAAGAGAGTCTCCAAATGAATCACTAGGTGTCTCACCTTTTGAACTACTCTTCAGGCATGAAGTTAGAGGTCCTATGAAGTTGTTGAAGGCATTTTGGCTGTCGTAATTGGATGATGTTAACCTGCTAGAATATGTGGCAAATTTCAAGGAACGGTTATCTACAGCATTCCAGCTAGCTAGAGAGAATTTGGGAACTGCACAGAAGATGAAAACATGGTATGACAAGAACTCAAGAGTACGCCAGTTTCAGCCAGGTGATCAGGTCCTAGTTCTGCTGCCAATACACGGACAACCTCTTCAAGCTAAGTTTAGGGGACCGTACATGGTGGAGAAGAAAGTCAGTGATGTCAACTACGTTATTGCCATGCCAGATCGTAGGAAGAGCAAACAACTTTGTCATATTAACATACTAAAATTTTACCACATGAGAGACCCTGATGAACCCGTCTGTGCTATAGCTGTTCCTCAAGATCCCGAATGTGAAGCACTCCCCTGCAGTATAAACTTGAGCGATAGCCTGGGGCAGAACTATGCTATCATGAGTGATATGGAGACTAAGTTGTCTCAACTAACCACTGAGGACAGGCAGGAATTCACGGCTCTACTCCAGAAATATCAGCAAGTGTTCCAGGATACTCCAGGAAGGACAACCATGTTGATGCACAATGTGGATGTTGGAGATGTGAAGCAACTTAAGCTGCCAGCCTACCGTGTGAATCCCTTGAAAGTTCCCCTGATCCAGACGGAAATTGACTACTCACCCACAAGATGATTGAGCCCAGCCAAAGTGAGTGGAGTTCTCCTGTCACCTTAGTCCCGAAACCAGGTGGATCGCAAAGGCTCTGTAATGACTATCGATGTGTTAACCAAATCACCAAAACAGACACCTACCTAATACCTCACATGGAAGATTGTATAGATAGGATTGGAAAGGCACAGTACATCAGTAAGTTTGACTTATTAAAGGAATATTGGCAAGTACCTATGACTCGGCGTGCTAGGGATATCTTGTGTTTTGTAACTCTTAGTAAGACTTTTGCATGTTCTGTAATGCTGTATGGTATGAAAAATGCACCTGCGACATTTCAAAAACTCATGAACATTGTAACCGAGGGTTTGGAAGGATGTGTTGTGTATATTGATGATATATTGATTTTTAGTGACACCTGGAAAGATCACGTATGTCATGTCAGTAACTTTCTTGATCGTCTGGTTCAGGCTAATCTTGTTGCAAATTTATCAAAATGTGAATTTGATCAAGCGAAAGTCCAGTGTCTTGGTTATGTAATTGTTAATGGACAAGTTGTTCCACCAGGGGCTAAAGTGCAGGTGATAAGTGATCTTCCCACACCTAATAATAGGAAAGAATTGCAAGAAATTATCGGTATGGTAGGATACTACCACCGGTATGTTGTAAATTTCTCAATCCTTGTGTCACCACTCACAGATCTTCTGAAAAAGGGAGTTAAATTTGAGTGGAATGAAGCATGTGAATCCTCTTTCAACATACTCTAAGCTATCCTGTTGAATCAGCCAGTGCTTTTCACCCCTAACTTTGCTAAATCCTTTGAAATAGCTGTGGATGCTAGCATTACAGGAGCTGGGGCAGTTTTGTTGCAGGAGGATGACCAAGTTATTGAACATCATGTATCTTATTACAGTAAGAAGTTCACTCCACCCCAACAGAATTATTCAACTATTGAGAAGGAACTATTGGTTCTGATTTTGAGATTGCAACATTTGTCATTATTATGTGTTCAAGCCCAGATCCTATTGTTATTTATACTAATCACAACCCATTCAAATTTCTTAGTAAATTTAAAGATAAAAATCAAAGACTGGCCAGGTGGAGTCTGCTTCTTCAAGAATATCCCTTTGATATATGGCATGTTAAAGGGAAAGAAAATGTGATTGCAGATTGCTTGTCTAGATGTAGCCTAAGCATTTTAAAGTAATAGAAATGTTCCCTGTAAATTTCTTTCTTTAGGGGGAAGGTGTTATGTAATGCAAAATTATATAATTGATTACGTGAGCTGGAGTGTGTATGTTTTTGTTCTCACGTGTCTGCTTCCCGTTTGGAGGCAGTGCTGCCCTGTCTAGCATGGTCGCGGAGTTTGGGGAACTCTCTGGAGTCTCGAGCGAGTAGGCCTACAGTATAAAAGCGCGAGACACCCTGTCACTAGGACCCCAGATTTACCAGCTGTTAACATCACCTCTCTGCCTCCTGTCTGTACATAGTTTACCATTATACCTAGTGAGTAGTGAAGTGACAAATCTGGCTACCATCAAAAGATAAAGCAGTCTGCATTTTTACCTGTGATCGAGGATTTGAGTATATAAATGTGTCACATATTATAGCCTACTTATTATTCTCAGTAATACTTTGTGTACTAGTTATAAGTTAATAAATAATTAAAGTTTAGTTATACCTCGGTATTGTATTTTAAGAAGGACTATCTTCTCAAGTGTCATTTTGGAGCTTATTTCTCATTTAAATAATTGTATTAGAGACTTGAAAGGGGTGAAGTCACAAAGTGTGAGGTGAAGCTGAACGGTCAGGCTATGGAGATCGTCAACTCTATTAAGTATCTGGGCAGTGTGTTGAGTAAAGATGGGACTATGGATGAAGAAGTGCGGGAGAGGGTACAACAGGGGAAGAGGGTTGTAGGAATGCTAAAAGCAGTAACAAGAAATAGGGTGGTCAGTATGGAAGTGAAGAAGTCCTTGCATGACAGTGTGGTAATCCCGACACTGACTTACGGAAGCGAAGCATGGACGTTGGTTGAGAGACTCAGACCAAGAGTGAGAGCAGTGGAAATGAATTACTTAAGGAGTGCGTGCGGAGTTACATGGAGGGATAGACAGACTAATGAGGAAGTAAGAAGGAGGTGTGGTGTGGAGGTAGATGTGCTGGAAAGTGTGAAAAGGAACAACTTGAGATGGTTCGGCCATATGGAACGTATGGAAAGCGAGAGAATGACTAAGAGGGTGTACGAGAGCGAGGTGGAGGGACAAAGAGGGAGGGTAGACCGAATGAGAGGTGGAAGGATGGAGTGAGGAAGTACATGAACGAAGGCGGTGCTGGTTGGGGGGAGGGGCGTCGACTGACTGGGGACAGAGGTGCATGGGGGCGGTTCGTTCGTGGCCACACCTTCGGGGATCACGGTGTCAGGCAATAGATAGATAGATAGATTAGAGACTTGAATTGCTTTTATTAACTTGTTGAGCATTTCTTTAGTGATTAAGCATAATATGTTAACCATTTCCAGTGATCTTGAGAAAATCTTAATTCATGTGTAATTTAACTATTCAAAACCATGTATTGATTCAGTAGAGGTATACATTAATTAATTTTGTACCTGCATATTTTTGATAGATAGATAGCTATTGGTATATATCGAGTTGCCTAGATTCCTTGTGTCACAGCAAGTCCAACTCTCTCGGTTACAGGCGAAAAACAATATTTCAATCAATTAAGATCTAGTCAGAAATTCATTAAGCGCCTATCTCTCCCTCTCCCTCTCCCCATGCAATCAATTCACAGTTCAAAAATTCCACAAACGGATTCCTTTTTCTATATTGCAGGTACTGACGATTTCATGGCGCTTTACTCCAGTACGGTTTAAAAAAAAAAAAAAAAAAAACGCTTCCGTGTAGTGGACATATTTACCTGACGTAATGCATTCAATTCCATGTACTGAAAGCAATATACTTATACAATATGGTTAATTATTGTTAATTGGATACATGTACAAACTAATACATAACACACAACGCTATTAGTCCCTCCAGTACCTATGATGTTATTTCGCAATTCATGCTGGTTATGATTAAATATAATATAATAATATACCTTAGGAAGAATCTCAAGGAAACCAAAAGAAAAAATATTCTTTGTTAAACCTTTGACTCCTGCAGTTGAATACAATCTTCTAATGATAGCCAGAAGATAGGTAATGCATCTTTGATATACTAAACTGATAAATTTAAGGAGGGATGGTTGATTTTCTAGGTTAATTTCTCCCTCAGTTTTAGCCCCATTAATTTTCAGATTTTAAAACGTTTGGCCCATTACTTTGGTGATTTTAAAACCTTTCATCCCATTTCTTTGTTAATATTTAGACCTTTCGTACAATTTAGGTGTAATCTTTTCCTGGGGAGCGATAGAGAGCCTATAATATAGTGGTAATCGGCCTCCGGCCGGGTTCTTGGGGTGATACAGTGCAACATAACCTAACTTTGAGGCTCAAAGCTCACTCTATAGGTCATAGAGACTAGAGCCACATATGCAGAGAATCACCTCTAACTTTTCAATTTCAAGTTGTCCGAAACCGTGCACAACTAGTGGTTGGAGACCTAGCATCTGCGAAGAAGAGAAGAGAGAATCCGCAAGTTGCAACGATATGAATTATAGGCCTAACTAAACGCTTAAGAAACACCAGTGCCATAATACCAGCCCAGCACGCCAAGTTCACGAAAATTCACCCTCTGACACCAGGGAAATAATACAATTAAGTAACATTTGTGCGTATCTAACTGTTCGCGTGTCTTCTTAATAAACAGTGTACTACCCTTTAGGAATACAAAACACATATTCTATCATTGTGTTTCGCTATATAAACGTTCTCAGCTTACGATCAAGCATTCCCGCATTGACGTAATCTCGGGTACTAAATTGTAAAGATTGAATTCCGAAGACACTCAACACCCATTCCCGCACACCATATTATAGTGATTCCCATTTAGTTAAATATTCTTTTATATGTAAATTGATTTAGAATACTATAGCCGAACGAGTAGAGAAAACGTGATTTTGTGATATCATTTTTGGTGGACGTGAAAGACTGACTTTGCTAAAACTATTCTGATACTTAATAAATTGAAACACATTATTCACAATTCCCATTTGTATAAACCTATACTATGTAATTCAACTTACATAAAACAGAAATTTGATTTAATCTAAGAACTCGCACCATTAAATAATTGCATAATTAAATCACGCACAAATTTTCTTTGTTTTTAGAACACGCATTTAGATCATGTATGTATACAATCACTAACTGAAGCAAACTAATTTTAAGTTTCTATTTGAGAATTGTGTACGAGTTATGTTTTGTGTATTATTAATATCATTACTATGTGAACCTAAATCCATTTTTGTATAAATAAAAGTGTTGTTCTGTACCTATTGTATAACTTGCCTTTGTATGTGATTGTAATTATAGATAGAATACTTACAGTATACCTCCTTGTTAGGACTTACCAATAACCAGATTTGCTCAAGCATATTACTGGTGGCTAGCAGTGGTGATAAATACAAAGAAATCATAAGGATTCTTTATGTTTCTATCAGATATTACAAAGAGGTATACCGGAGAGAATGGTGCAACAACGCTTATTCATCTGATCCCTAAATTCAACCCAGAGTTGTCTGACATTGCAAATTATATGGAAATGGTGAAACCTGTGTTAGACCTAGTATATCAAGAAGATAGAGTCAATATAGTGATAGTGCTCACACAAATGAAAAGCTGTGGCATTAGTAACAGGATAAATGGGTCCAAATCTCACATGGAATATATTTTTGTAAACAGTGGACTCCGTTCAGCCATCGCTGGGTACAATACCATTATCTCAAATTCCGCAGTATATGCGTCGGCAATGTATGTAACGCTAAACCCCAGAGCCGCAAAGGATGCGTCAGCACTGTCGACCTTATTTACTCTTGTCCTATGGTAGATAGAAGGTTCAAATTTGTTTGGGAATATACCTTATGATGTTGCCGAACAGTGGTGGTACTCGGCAACCCCCAAGTCCAGCCGCGCAGGTGGGGACGGGCGGGTGGGGAACGCCAGTTTACCCACTTATCTCACTGCCACTTTTGAGCATATTTACTCTTGTCCTATGGTAGCTAGAGAGTTCAAATTTGTATGGGATATACCATATGATGTTGCCGTACAGTGGCAATACGTGGAAACGCCCCAGACCAGCCGCCGTGGGGATTGGGACGCACGGGAGGATGGGGGAAGACAGTTTTCTCGTTGACTTCGCGAGTTTCTGACTTACCTTGTCGCCTCGTGATGTTTGAACAAAGGGAGGAGAGTGGGTTTCGCTCCCCCACTGTGTTCCATGACATACTTGACTACCACCAAGTGGGGAAGAGGAGAAGGAGGATGACCCAGACCCCATGGCATTCCTTAAACTTCCGCCAGGCCATCGTAGGCGTCAGAAGAGACGAGCTGAGGATGAGAGGTGTCATGTTGCTACACAACACCTCGTGCGGCATAGTTCTCCCCCATGCCTGCCTTCACCATCACCTCACACACTCCCCACTAAAAATACAATGTGAAAACCCATTTTTCTAAGTCAAAACTGCCTAAAACAATGTGTAAAACTCATATTCGAACTATAATACATACGATAAAGAATAAAATCAATATACAGAGTGCGTGAGAGAGGCATAGAATGAAAAGGAAAGTGAAAGGGGAGTGGGGTGTCAGTCAATTGGCCGTGTGTACGTGTGTGCGTCTTGGGCCAAGATGGCCGCCCATCGCCATGGTAACCAGGACGTGCGTGGGCCTTGCCACTCGTCGGCATTTATAAAACATGAATCTATGCACTTATCACACTGTAACTTCACTTACAATGACATTATGTGATACATGTTGCTTATATAAATTATGAAATATGAAGGCACACATTATACTTGGGTAGTGTAAATAACCGTCACTGGAAAACTGGAGGCATCATATATCAGCCATGCTACCTCACCCAGCTGTGGTGTGCCGGCTCGGGAGGTTTGAGGAGGCACCTGGCACCAGCTGATGGCTGAGCCATCCCCCCCCCCCCCCTTCCCTTCTCTTAGGATCTCCAAATGACCGAGGTGCGAGTTTTTTTTTTGTTTCCCTTTGTTTCTCACCAATTTAAGCTGTTTTTGGGAAAACAAACATTTTCATTTTCGGCTAGTCCTGGAGTGTGCATTTTTTTATTAGCTGGTGCCCACTGGGTTAACACAATTCTACGCCGTAAAATAGGAAAGAAACATACATATTGTTTTATTTTAAAGAGACAATGAACGGAGGAAGGAAAAACACAGATAAAACAAAAATGTCCATGTGCCTAAAGGCATCCTCCATTCATAAAATGTTTGTAACAACTGGATTTAAACATTTGTAGATTGTAAGTTTGTGGAAAGCAATTCGAGGGAAGTGAATTCCAAAGAGTAGTAGCTCTGGGGATAAATGAATTCTGATAAGCAGAAGTTCTGCATTGTGGAGGAGAAAGTGTAAATTCATGGGCGCTCTCAGCTGCCCTAGTTCTACGGGGAAAGATGTGGAGAGGCGGCACAATTGAAGCAAGTTCCTCGGAACAATTGCTGTGAAAATATCTGTAGAATAATGCAAGGGATGCAACGTTTCTTCGTATGGATAATGTAGGAAGGTCCTGTGTGATTGCAGGGTTATTGATTAATCTAATAGCTTTATTTTGAATTTTGTCCAACTGCCTCAATGCAACCACTCCACTTCCACCCCACAGAGGTGAACAGTAATCCATCTGAGAACGCACATGACTTTATATATTACGGCCAACTGCTCGTCAGTGAAGAATTCTCGAACTCTGTACAGGAGTCCCAGTTTTTTAGAGGCATTCTTAGCAATGCTTCTAACATAATGTGTCCAGCTCAAGTTAGTAGTTAATGTTACACCGAGAATGTCAATACTAGGGGAAGTGAGAATATTTACATCATTAAAAAATATATGGGAGTCAGTGAGATTCTGTCGGTTAGAAAATTGAATGTACTTGGTTTTCTGTGCATTAAAGGAAACTAGATTCTCTTGTCCCCATTCATTAATTCTAGAAAGGTCCTGGTTCAGAGAAATTGCAGTGTTTATTTTTGAATTTATAAGATCGGGTTGGGTGAAATAATTGGTAAATGTGAAGGAACTGTGGAGTGTTGAGTCATCTGCGTAGGAATGTATTGGATTATGAATGGTAGATATGAGATCATTGATATGAATGAGGAACATAGTTGGGGCCAAAACTGATCCCTGGGGAACACCAGCATTTATTGAGTGAAATTGAGAATAAAGGCCATCTACCATTACAGGTATTTTTCTGTTATGAAGATAAGAAGAAATTAGTGGAACTAATGATGCAAGGCCGTAGTGTGACATCTTCGACAATAAGGATTGATGCCAGACTCTATCAAATTCCTTTGATATATCCAGTGCTATTGTATGTGTTTCACCATGTTGGTCTGTAGCTTGGTTGATTTGATGCGTAAGAAGGCAAAGAATGTCTGCAGTTGATCGACATCGTCTAAAACCATATTGCCTATCACTGATTAATTTATTATTCTCCAGATGCTTAATTATGTGATTATTTAATATAATTTCAAAGACTTTGCCAAGAATGGAAGTTATAGCTATTGGTCTGTAGTTTGATGGATCTGAAGAGGCACCTTTTTTAGGACTGGATGGATGTTTGCTTCTTTCCAGGGTACTGGGAAGCATGAGGTATGAGTACACAGACGGAAAAATTTTGCCAATACAGGAGCGAGCACCAAGGAGCAATTCTTAAGTACTATTGGAGGAATTTCATCTGGACCAGGAGCCTTATCTACTGAGAGATTCTGCAAAATAGTTTTGACATGTCTGGTGTGGATCTTAAGTGAGGGAATTTCAGGCGAATTAAAATTAAGTACAGGGACATCTTGATTTATTTCATCTAAGGTTGAGTTGGTGGAGAAAATATCCGCAAGAAGGTTAGCTTTACCTCGTGGATCACTTACAAGATTGCCAGTCAGAGATTTTAACGGTGGAATGGATGAAGCAGTAGTGAAGTTGGATTTGAATGAGTTAAGAGTAGACCAAAATATTTTGTTATCATTTGGATTATTTAGAAGTTTATTTGCCTGCTTATGGAGAAAGTTTGATTTAGTTAGGTTTAATACAGTTTTGGCATGATTTCTGATGTTTCTAAATTAATTAAAGGCTTCATGTGATTTGATCTTGTGTATGCATTGTAGGCTATTGCTTTTTGTTCAGTTACTCTAGCACAATTATGGTCAAACCATTTAGGTGAATTAGATCTTTTACTGTACTTTTGATGAAGAATAAAAGTTTCCATTCCCATTTTTACAAAATCTTGTATGTGGCTCAAGGTGGAGTGTGCATCATTAGAAAAGAAAGAGGTCCAGGGAATATCAATAAAGAAACCTTGAAGACCCTCCCAGTCTGCCCTATCGTAATGCCATTTAGTCACCAAAACAGGTTCAGAGTGGGAAGGTGTGGTAGGTGATAGACAGGTGGCCTGTATCAGACAGTGATCAGAAAATCCAAGCGGGGACCTCACTGTAACATCATAATTTTCTGAATTGGTTGTTAAAAATAAGTCCAGTAGGTGGGAATTATGATTAGGATTATCTGGTACACGGGTGGGTTGGTTGACTAGTTGAGTGAGATTAAATGAGTCTGCAAATAGCTCACATTCAAGACCAGCATCATCAGTCCTGGCTGAATGAGTGAGCCATTCAACATTATGGACATTAAAATCACCCAACACAGTGATTTCAGAAGAAGCATTTAAGTTGAGGACACTGAGTTGTGAGGACAGAGAATGCAACCATAGCGCAAAAACCGAGAAACGTTTCCCTGGAATTCTTTTAAAATCAATACAAAGAAATATATTACTAGCCAGAATTAACCCTTAATTAGCGGCTCACCACATAAGTCGTATTTAATAAAGCTGGACTATGTGGCGGCGCTCGACATAGGTCGAGTGGCAATTTCAGCACGTAATGTTGCTGAGAGAGAGAGACAAGTGGTGGCAGGAGACTAGCGAGCGTATGACTGCTCCAGACCACCGCGGCGAACCTACTGACACGAATCTCAGCTCCCTCCTCCCTCTCTCACTCGCTACATACTGAATTATATGGGGAAAGTACCGAATTACATGCTTTTTGCACTTGCGTTGCACGGTTATTGCAAGAAAACTAGCCATCATAAAAGGATCGTTATGGTGTCAATCAAAAGCTCTGTTTATGCCCTTTCAGGGATAGGTACTTGTTTTACATTCTGGGTCTTATTTAGGCATGAAAATGATCACGTAAACAGCCCTATTTTGGGTAAAAACACCCCGCTGGGCGGTACATATAAATAAACCGCATAGGCCGCTCGTAAGGTGTTAAACTGCAGATAACTAAATTATCGTCTATCAAGTTATATAACGTAATAGCATACACATAAATATGTCTATAATTATAGTAAAATGGTGATGCAATACAAGAAAGATTACAAGGTATATATAATTATATATTATATATGTTGTAATCAACAGCTTAATTTATCTATGAAACCAGTTTTGTACCAGTAATTTCAAAATATTTAATAATCGTTCACAGGAGCCTTTACAGGAGGGACAGAGAGGGAGAGGTAGACCGAATGAGAGGTGGAAGGATGGAGTGAGGAAGTACATGAACGAAGGCGGTGCTGGTTGGGGGGAGGGGCATCGACTGACTGGGGACAGAGGTGCATGGGGGTGGTTCGTTCGTGGCCACATCTTCATGGATCACGGCGTCAGGCAATAGATAGATAGATAGATAGATAGGAGCCTTTAAACCTGTTTTCATTAAAAGGTTCGGCCTATTATCTATTAATTACCTGTGTATTACATCACATGAAAGTAAGGCAAAATACAGTTATTATTTGTATTATTTTATTATCATTATTATTATTATTATTAGTAGTAGTAGTATTATTCCCACAAGCGCAGATGGAAGTCAATAATCATCTGTTCAAGGAACTGCTACGGATTCTGCAAGAGAGAGTGGAGGATCATTTCTCCATACATGAGCTGGCAGGCATAGATCACCACCCCAACACCTTCTGCCGCTACCGAACACCCATTCTTCATATTTGACTCTACCTGCAACAAATGGGTATCTAGAATTAGTTTCCCAATAGATACTAGGCACCCACATCATCTGCAAGGGTGCCCATTATCTTTCGGTATAAAAACAAAACAAAATAGCAACTAAGACTCCACTACTGACATCTACAACATCGATGATATAATTTTATGACACCCAACATAATTGCACAGGCAACAGTGCAAACGATCTTGACAATCCCAGCAGATCATCAGACCTGGATCATAATCAACGTGATGCACGAAAGAATTATGATGTTTTGCCCAGCAGTTGAGCAACCATATGCCACGCTATGCACCCAATCACCTGCGGTCATTCCGGCGTATTCCAAGGCAATCAAGATTGCCAACATCTCCGGTAAACCTCTTACGCTCCCCAAAGGATTAGTGATGGTAGAATTGGAAACCTTCAACTAGCTGACTCCGTCCCAAAAAAAAAAAAAAAAAAAAAAAAAAAAAATCCACTGAGGGAGTAAACACACCACTCCCTCAAATTTCACTTCATAATTGCCGAGGGGCACAGGACTTTGGGTGGCGCTTTGGTTTTCCGGGCGTTTCCGCACCATCCTCAGCTCCCCGCCTTGGAGTGGCTTCGGTCACCCGGGCTTTATTAGTGGTAAGCAGGGAGGGTTTTGTGGGGGTGCTCTTTTATGGCCTTGGCCTTGCTCTGGACCTTGGGGCTGTTCGGCCCGACAAGTCTCGGGAACAGCAAAAAAACAAAAAAAAAACAGCTCCTTCCCAAATTCTCAGAATATCTCACTGATAACCAACTTCATGAACTCATCCAACTTTTGTTTCACTTTTAACCCACTGAGCCCCAGCGACACAAACAGTGCGTCGGTAATGTATGTAACGCTAAACCCCAGCGATGCAGACGTCTGCGTCAGTGTCACTCCGGTCCCAATTACTCCGGTCCTATGGTACCTAGAGGGCTCAGATTTGTATGGGAACTGTGTAAGTATCTCACGCACCCATGCCGATGGTTGAAAACTCTCAAAGTCCAACCGTGTGCGCGTGAGCGCGCAAAAACATGTTTTTTGGGGGAAATTGCCTTCAGTTTTTTACTCTTGTATAATCCGTTTTCGGGGGCTCTGTAGGACCATTTTTTGAGCCTTTTGATCGGTTTTTCATGATTTTTCCTTCATTCATAACCCATTTGCTATTGTTTCTAGAGAAAAAAAAATCAGAATCAGCCGGTCCTGGGTGGTACATTTATAAATATTTAGCTGGTACTCAGCGGGTTAAGATATATTTACACAATGTCCTGAAGACACTGCGTGCACACATGTGCTCAAGCACCTGATTTACACCACGGGTTCACCCATCAGAAAACCCTCATGACGTAAAAACCTGATACAAAGTGTAGAACACTAACAGGTAGAGAAAATGTTGCAGGCAGGGTTCATAACACCATCCACCAGCCCCTGGTCTTCATTGATGGTACTTGTAAGAAAGGAAGACGGGGTCCACTCATTTCTGCATCAATTATCGAAGTTTAAACAAAATTACCTTACAAGACGCTACATCCTTGCCACGAATTGACGATTCATTAGATTCATTATTCGGCTGTGAATGGTTCTGTACACTTGACCTACAAACCGGATACTGGCAAGTCACGCTAACACCCAAACATAAAAAAAAACTTTGTTTTTGACTAGTGGGGGCAAACTTTTTGAGCTTAATGTACTGCCCTTCGGCCTTTGTAATGTTTCCGCCACTTTCTCGAGACTCCTGGAGTCAGTGTTGCAAGGGTTAATGCTGGAGACATGCTTAGCATACATCGATGATGTCATTGTGGTCAGCCGCTCCTGGGCCGAAACCTAAAGAGCCTAACCCAAGTTTTCCACTGCATTCGGGATGCTGGGTTATAATTAAAACCAACCAAATGTACTATATAGATTAACTGGGACATATCATATCTGCCCAAGGCATCGCACCTGACCACAAGAAGTTGCAAGATATCACCAAAATCCCCCCCCCCGACCACCACCACCGTCAAATGGGTTAGAACATTTCTAGGATTAGTCTCTTATTACTGGAGAATTGTGAAAGGATTCGCCACTATTGCCAAACATTTACACAAACTAACCAAGAAAGAGTAAGTTTTTGCCTGGACAAAAGAAAGACTGATGGCATGTTGAAACAACATCTCATCGACGCACCAACTGTGGCGTTCCCAGACTACACACAACCGCTCCATCTATACACTGATTTGTCGTGGTAGGGATAGGCACCATCCTCAGCCAGACCCGGAATGGACGTGATTACCTCATCGATTGTGCCAGACAAACACTAACATCCAAAGAAGTGAGCTATGCGACTACCAAGCGAGATTCCTTAGGTGTAATCTAGGCCCTGCAACATTTTCTGGTTTTATCTACTCAAAGCGCACGTATCAATCACCATAAACCACCAATCATTGCAATGGCTTCGCAGATCAGAGACAAATAATGCCCTCATTGTATGATGGAGAGAAACCCTGGAGGAGTTTGAGTTTAAGATATCATACAGGCCTGGCAAACTACACACGAATGTTGACACTCTGTTGATATTGCCCATCAACGCAATCACCTCCAACAACCCCACTCTCATAGAAACATTGGGGCCAGCAAATAAAGCACGACTGGTTTAACTAGCAAATGTTCTCCAATTTAAAGAGAGTAGGTGAATTAGGTTGCAGTCTAATAAACTTGCCATGTGTATGAAAGCATAGTCCTGCATAACTATGTGACTATAACCTGGTTCTTCAAATAAAGAACTAAGGATGCTTCACTTATAATTATCCGCTCATGGTCGAGTGGTTAAGGTTCCAAACTCTTCCAAATCTACCTGGAGTGAGTGGGTTCAAATCCTGGTCGGGATACCTCTCTCCCAACCTGTCCGATATTATCATTAGATACTTGTCATCAGATAGGTTCTATGATAGTACCAGGATGATTACAATTGCATAATTTATCCGATTTGGCAGAGGGGAATGTGTAAACTAGTCATGATCTAACAAACTCGCCACATGTGTGAAGGCATAGTCCACCACGATATTATAACCTCGTTCTTCAAATAATCTTAGTGATATCATATGTCAGGTTAATATTTTGCGATACGTTTTTTTTTTTTATTATATTTATTTATTGTTTTTAAGTTGTGATAATGCCAGATAACCTCTGTGGACCCATTCGTCATTTGTTCTGTGTGTTCCATGCAAACATCTCTCTCTCTCTCCCTCTCTCTCTGACCACAAAACTCCCTTACAATTAACACCCCGATTCAACGCCTCCCTCCCAGGTCCCCGCCCCTTGAATGGCTGCCAGTCCTCACACCATATCATCATTAACACTGTGGTCCTCTGGCCTATCATCTGGTCGTGTATCTTCATAGGGACTTGTCATCATCCTCACCACCACTCTAAATATTGGGTCTGGATTATTTTGGTTTGTGGGAAGGGGATGCTGATAGGTGAAGGTTGATTATTAATTTGTCTGACTGTTCATGATTTTAACATATTTATTATATATGTTTGGTGATATGTGTAATGATATACTACTACTACTACTACTACTACTACTACTACTACTACTTTTTTTAAACCACTCAGCCTGTGCATCCCCTCTTTGGACCCTAAACTACTACTACTACTACTACTAATACTACTACTGCTACTACTACTACTACTACTAATAATAATAATAATAATAATAATAATAATAATAAACAATAATAATATTAATCTAATATTAATAATAATAATAATAATAATAACAGTACTACAACTAACAATAATAATGATAACAGTAATGGTCACAAAACTATTGTTACTATTTTAACAATTAGTATTGTTATTATTTGAATTATTATTATTATTATTATTATTATTATTATTATTATTATTATTGTATACAACAAACCAATCTTTTACCTAGGAGTTGGCATAATTTGACAGTTAATCTTGAACTTCGCTTTTATTTAATAAAGCCTTCTTATCCAGGTAGTTTTTCTCTGTATTATATATATTTCCCCTCTTCTAACTGAGAACAATTAAACACAATGGACAAGGGTTGAATATTGCGGTCACAGTACGAACTTTATCTCTTGGAATTATGAAAAGCTATGGCAATATACCTGTACAACACATTTTATGAACGTTATTCACTATTTGACTTACAATATTTGACTTACATCGGTGTAAAAAATAGGGTTTCACAAATAACGAACTTAAAGGAAACTACTGTATAGTAGAACACTTTCTTTGTAGTGACTCTAGTTAGCAAGTATATTCGGGCTACGTTAGCATGCTAATTGCTTTGTTATACGTATATCCTCAGTAAGTAGCTTTCCTTTTATCAAAAATTATAATTCAGTTTCCTGGTAATGTTTGCCTTGCCTGTTTAGCGGGTAGGTACTGTATATGGAGAAATTGTGTTTTGGAAGCCTTGAAAGTAACATGAGTATCACTGCCCTAATCAGAAATGGTTGATAAATCAGAATATAAGTGTGCTATGGCTTCATCACCTGAGTTTTGGAGTGATTGCATACTGGGTCATTCTGTAGAACTAGATGAATAGTGTAAGGTGGAATCATTAGCATATGAATGGATAGGACTTTTCAATTCAATTCAATTCAAATATATTTATTTAGCCTTCAGATATACAATAAGTTCAGAATTTAAATACATGGAAGTCAACTGGCTAAGCCTTATGAGAGAAAACTCTCTTTAAGGACTTTTGCAGACTGGAGGTACAGTTGAGAAGATCATTAATGAATATTAGAAAGAGAACTGGAGACAGGTCAGAACCCTGAGGAATACCGGAGGTAATAGGTTGAGGAAGTGAGCGATGGCTGTTCACAAACACAGCTATGAAATGACCCAAGAGAAATTTAGAAACAAAGGCACAAATGGAGGGATATTAACCGTAGGAGGGTAGCTTGGAGATTAGAGAAAAATGCAAGACTCAACCGAATGTTTTCGATATGTCTAGCGCATAAGAAAATGTCTTACCGAAGTCCTGAATGGAAGATAACCAAAAGTTAATAAAATAAGAAAGAAGAAGCAAACCGTACTCGTGACCTGAAGGTAGATAGAAGGACCAAAAATGCCCCCATCAGACTGACCCCTGCTGGTATGGACGTCTCTAAGTGCGCTGGACCTTTAATTCCTTATACTCTATCTATCATTTTGCAGAATTTCCTCTAACTTCCTCTATGTGGAACACCATCTTTCTTCTGGAATACATGACTTACTTGTCCTCACCGAAACACAGTTGTCTATTATCTCACCCCTAAGTCTACTGACTATCCAAAATTCATTGACTATCTTACATCTAAAGAGGAAAATATTCTATCTATCTCTCCCTTCTCTGAAATTGTTGGGACTGTATCAACAAATAGTATTGACAAGAGTCGGACAATGGAGCACAGATAAAACTTGAAAATGACCTTCTTATTTGATGTACATTTCATAGTTGATAAGATCTTAATACATAATATAGACCCATTGATTATGCTATATAAGAGCCTTAGCTGTTCGGTAGAGTAGAGAAGATAAAGGAGTACAAAGGAGTACAAAGGAAATCAAGCAACAACAGATCTAGTGACCCTTCTAGGTTGCTTGTCCTCCAAAACACTGAGGATCAAGTGTCCAAACAGTGGTTTAGAGTGGGTAAGGGAACATTGGAAAGGGAACTACTGCCCTGCCACTAACGTGGCAGGACTAGGAAGTTAGTAGGGGACATATGGGTTAGTAACTGAGGGGAGGATAAAGTTATTCATTTACAAACGCAGTCAGTCGCGGGTTTGATGCGAGATATTTGTCTAGGCGGAATTTAAATGAATCAACGGTGCTGCAGTCTATAACGTCTCGGGGAAGCCCATTCCACAAGTTGACAACTCGATTGAAGAAGAAATTCTTAGATTCGTGCGAGTTAAAAGATTTACCAATAATTTTGCAACCGTTTCCCCGCGTGTAATTAGATTGGTCGATAGTGAAGTACTTACTACAGTTCATATTGTCGATGCCTTTGATGATTTTGAACACTTGAATTAAGTCGCCTCTTAATCTGCGCTGGGTTAAAGGAAATAGATTTAATTCTCTAAGACGCTCTTCGTATGGTTTGTTCTTTAGGCTAGGTATCATTTTGGTAACTCTACGTTGAACTCGTTCTAGCTTGTTTATATCTTTTTGGTAATAAGGGCACCAGGATTGAACGCAGTATTCCAGAAGAGGGCGGACTAAGGAATTGTAAAGGGTTAGGATAACTTCTTTGGATTTATGCTCAAATGACCTGCCTATAAAGCCAATTATTTTGTTTGCCTTCTTAACAACTTCTGAACATTGTTGACTCGGTTTTAGGTTACTCGATATTGTTACTCCCAGATCAGTTTCTCTGTTTACATTCTTAAGCTGAGTGCCATTCATCGAATAGTTTGCTTTCTCATTTAGGTATCCGACATGTAGTACTTTACATTTATCCGCATTGAAACTCATTTGCCAAATTGGGGCCCAACATGACAATTTATCTAGATTGTGTTGCATATCGTCAACTTGTTCTTTTGAGAGTACGCTATTTGCAATTTTTGTATCGTCAGCAAATTTTGAGATTGTGCAGGTGAGACCCTCATCTATGTCGTTGATGTAAATTAGAAAGAGAATTGGTCCTAGTACCGATCCCTGGGGTACCCCGCTACTTACATTGGTCCATTTAGATGCCTTACCGTTTATGACTACCCTTTGCTTTCTGTTGCGGAGCCAATTTTCTATCCATTTCAACACACCGTCTTGTATTCCATGCGCTTTTAGTTTTAGCAGTAAACGTTTGTGGGGAACTTTGTCAAAGGCCTTTTGAAAATCAAGGTATATAATATCTACAGCTTTACTCTCATCGTAGAGGTTGAGGATATCGTGGAAGAAGTCTAAGAGGTTTGTTAAACAGGAACGTTTTTTACGAAAGCCGTGTTGAGTATCTTTAAGTATGTTATTTTCCTCTAAGTGATTTACGAGTCTGTCTCGTATGACCGTTTCTAGCATTTTACATACAACTGAGGTTAAGCTAATTGGACGATAGTTACTGGGTAGGGATTTGCTGCCTTTTTTGAATATCGGTGTTACGTTGGCTAGCTTCCACTGATCAGGCATAGTTCCAGACTGCAAGGATTTATTGAATAGTAATGTCAGTGGTTTGGAGAGCTCATTCTTAGCTTCCTTTAGAACTCTAGGCGAGATTGTATCAGGTCCTGGCGTTTTATTTACCTTGAGTTTATCTAAACAATTCAATACTTCTCTCTCTGTAACGGTGATATTGCTTAGAACATCTGAATTATCAATCTGAATCGGCGATGGTGTAGGGATATCACTGAGGTCTTCTGTTGTAAAAACTGATGCAAAGAAGGTATTGAGGGCATTACTCATTTGTACTTCGTCTTTGGTGTATTCTCCTTTTTCATCGACTAACGGTCCAACAGTTGAAGTAACTACTTTTTTCTTTCTGATATAACTATAGAATTCTTTCGGGTTTGTTTTACTTTGATTCGCAATATGTAACTCTAAGGTCTTTTTACTTTGCTTAATTAACTTTTTGGCTTTGCGTCGTAGCTCTACAAATTTCACCCGTTTGTGATAGAGAAGACTGGCAGGCTGGGATTATTGAAGATGAACTAGGTAATTGGACTGGCGGACTTGATTCCCATGTGGCAAATTATCAAAGAGTTTACATCCCGGAGCATAACTTGGTTCCCTTATGTCCATACTTAGTATACTCTATCTAGTATGAACAGTCTCGATGTTACGTAATCTGGGTTGATGTAGCGTTATTTATCTTTCCGTAGTCTTAAGTTGAACGCTTCCGTAGTCTTAAGTTGAACACTTCCATAACCTTGGTCGAACGTTCCATGATTGGGTAGAATATACAGTATTATTCTGTAGTTGTAAATGGGAAAGTATTGTAGGATTATAATTCCCATATACAGTATATATATATTTGTATTATTTAAGATTGTTCATAAGTATCTCATTGTAAAAAAGATGGGATACAATTTCCTTATGTTATGCGCGTGCGCGGTAGGTCACGACAGAGACAAACACATCGCGCTCGCACTCACTCTCCAAACAACCTCCGTCCCTGCCACACGCTAAGCTTGCTTCTTCATAGTTTCATATATTAGGTGTTTTCACTCCACTTTATCTAAATTAACCATATAATTGGTCTTAGACCCTTCGCTAGTTTACCCCCCCCCCCAATTTTTTGTGTGTGTTTCGGCGGATTGTGGTAGCCTAGCATTAGTGGGATTTTTTGGGGGGGTCCGTACATCGTCTGTCCCTCATGGCCCAGGGCTTTTGGCATCATGGTGCCGCGGGTGGTGGGGTAGGGGAGGATTATCCTGCAATTGTTGATAGGCCTGCATACCCGGGCCCTATTAGGAAGGTGGCTATCTTGGGCCACTCCTACGTCAGGGATTTGTACGTGGACCGCTCAGTGCACAGGACTTTCTTTTTCGTGACTCCTCTAGCCGCCCCTGTTGCCCACGTCAGCACCTTGAGGTCAACAGAAGCCTGGGGTCAGTTTTTAGAGCTGAAGCCCGATTTGACCTTCTTGGTGATAGGAGGGAATGAGCTAAGTAGCGGGGTCAGTCCGAGAGAGATTGCGGAGGGGATCGAGGTCCTAGCTGAGGAGGTGGTTCGGCTCTCTGGGGGAGAAGTCCGGGTGATTGGGGTGGAGAAGCGGCAGGCTCCACGAGGGGTCTCTACGGACGAGTTTAACCGCATTAGAAACGCGGTTAACCATTGGCTAAAGCGCCATATCCCATTCACCCGGGAGCGCTATCAGTCAATGAATACCTCCGAGGCTGACTTCGGTCCCGACGGAGTACTGTATTGTTGTCTGCAACTTATTCTGACTAGCATTGATAGTTTGATTTAACATCAATAAATTTCCTTCCCGTATAATCATGGCTAAAAGTTTACAACGGCGTCGGGCTGGGCTTAAGGGCTCTTTAACGGTATTAGCCTCTGACAACGACGACTTCCTTGAATCGGCGTCTGGGGTGGAGGTGGAGGCCAGGTTGCTCAGTATTCAAAAGCAACTTGACAAGTATGAGGCCACACAGGAGGACCTGGCCGACATTTACGAGACTGACGCCGAGTATTTCACGGAGTTAAGAGAGGATACCCTGTATATGGAGGGCATACAAGTAATCGTTGCCACATTAAAAGGGGTCTTGGCTCCAGCGGTCAAGAGGGAGTCGACTCGACCTGAGCCAAAGAAGTCCACCGTTAAATTACCACATCTTACTCTTCCAAAATTCGAGGGTGATGCCACGATGTGGTCGGGATTTTGGGAGATGTTCAAGTGTACAATCCATGACAATCCCGACCTCACAGATATACAACGCTTCACCTATCTGAAGGGTCAGCTTCTGGGTGATACGCATAAGCTAGTCGAAGGATTCATTGTCGAAAGCGCAAGTTATGCCCCAGCAATAGAGCTCCTGCAAGAGACATACGGGCATCCAGATCGAATCAAGGCAGCTTATGTTACCCAATTCAATCAACTAGCGTCACCCAAATACCAAACAGCTGACCTAAAGAACTTCTATGCCAATACAGAGAGTGTGATGAGGTCAATCATTAGCCATGGTATTTGTTTGGAGGAATTTTGTGTGGTGACTCTTGTCAATAAGTTACCATCACCACTAAAAGAAACCATAAAACGGGAAATGGGAGACTTGAGCCTGGTTTATAAGAAATTCACCCATTGCTTCCAGGCTGAAGTGTACAATTTGGCAGGTCAAGACAAAGTAGGG
Source organism: Paralithodes platypus (assembly GCA_032716605.1). NCBI lineage: Eukaryota > Metazoa > Arthropoda > Malacostraca > Decapoda > Lithodidae > Paralithodes > Paralithodes platypus. The sequence goes on along the minus strand of CM064491.1, from coordinate 31,312,160 downwards.
GGTACACCCATGGCTATGGCAACATTTACCGCCCAAAGTGAATACAGGAAATTTAACTGTGTTCTGTGTAGTGGCACCAATCATTTGTGGTACAAGTGTATGAAGTATAAGACTTAACCAATAACCAATAACTGGCGGCACCCGGCTATAGTCGAGTGAAATAAATGTGGCCTATGTGGCGGGTCACGGCTATTGTCGAGTGCATTTTTGAGCCACGTAATGTGCTCTGAGAGAGAGCAGAGCAGTGGGACGAGCGTAGTTACCTAATGACCGATCCCCACCACCATCGTGGGCCTACTGAGATGTATTCCACCCTCCTCCACCCTCTCTCACTCACTACACAGGGAATTATGTAAGGAAATTACCTTATTTTAGGGTTTTTGCACTCGTGTTGCACGATCGTTGCAAAAGAACTAGTGGTCGTAGAAGGATGGTTCGGGTGTCATTGGAAAGCTCTGTTTACGCCCTTTCAGGGATAGATACTTGTTTTACGCACTGGGTCTTGTTTATGCATGAAAAAGAGCACGGAAACAACCCTATTTAGGGTTAAAAAAAACCCGCTGGGCGGTACATAGAAATTACCGCCTAGGCCGCTCGTAAGGTGTTAAAGTTAAAAGAGCCCGTCAACTACGTCTCTGCACTGGGTGCTTGTCAAAAGAGCATGGCCATTCGGGTTGTACTAATCCTAACATAAGAAGCTGCAAGTTTTGCAAGGGCAAACACTTTCATTCCTTGTGTACACAGAAACAAGGGAAGGAAAGTAGACCAGCGGAGGATAACACCAAGAGAGAGCATACTGCTGCTACTGCTACTACAATGTCCGTTGCCACAGGTAAAAATACAGTAATCTTAACCACCGTACAGCTGCCGGTAAAGGGTAAGGATAATAATTGAGTTAAAATCAGATCGCTACTTGACCAATGTTCTCAGAGGACCTTTGTGAAGTCTTCTGTTCTATCCTCCCTTTCCTACATTTCTAAAGGAACTGAGGAGTTATGTCTTCACGGATTTACTGGAAAACAAGCCTCTAGGGAATATAAAGTCGTGGCACTGCATTACAAACACAGAGGTAAATTATATCATCTAGACGCAATAGTGGTTGATGAATTGCCAGAACATAAAGGTAAACTTAGCCTAAAGTCTAAACTGGTTAGTTTACAAAGTAAAGGCATAAAATTGGCCGATCCTCATGCAACGGACACAGATCAATTGGAGCTGCTCATCGGTGCGGATCACTACTACGATATAGTGCAACCTGGGTATAAAAGGTCAGGTAGCCTAATTATGCTTCCTACCAAGTACGGGTACGCCATAAGTGGTTCATATGTGGCACAACCTACCAGCTCCAGCACAGAAGTAATTACTGTATTGAAAGTAGCAGTAACCCCAATGGACGAATACATGTCCACTGGTAATATTCCACTATGCAAAAATGACTTAAACGTTTTGTGGGAAGTAGATCATATCGGGATAACCCCTAAGGAATACTCACAAGTTGAGCGTCAAGCAATATCGTCGTATGAGGATACCGTTACCTACGATCCTGACAGCCAACAGTATAAAGTGAGACTACCCTGGAACAATTACAAGGATCAGCTGCCAACTAACAAGGGTTTGGCCATAGGCCGTCTTCGGGGTCTTCAGAGAAGATTCATCAAAGAGCCTGACTTTTGCGAGGAATACTCAAAAGTCATAAAGGAGCAGGTGTCCTGGGGTTTTATAGAAGAGGTGCCTTTTGATATATCAGATACCGGACATTACTTGGCTCATCATGGAGTAGTCAAGGAGAGCAAAACTACGCCAGTGCGTATCGTCTTCGACTGTTCCGCCAAGATGAGTGATCGTCAGACTAGTCTTAATGACTGACTGCATACTGGACCTTCATCGGTACCAGAGTTAGCGCAGGTTTTGCTCCGGTTTAGACTCGATAAGTATGCCTGGGTGTCTGATATCGAGAAGGCATTTCTGATGTTAAAACTCCATGAAGACGACCAGGACTATACGCGGTTTATGTGGCCAAAATGTCCACAGCAGCTAGATTCCCCCCTCATTTGTTACAGATTCCGGGCGGTTTTATTTGGCGCGACGTGTTCCCAATTTCTTTTAAACGCCACCATTTTAAATCACTTGTCGAATGTCAGTGCAGATCCGCAGGCTATTCAGAAGATTCGGTCAGGGCTATACATCGACAATTTACTGGGTACAGGTAATGATGAAGATTTTCTGATTCACATCTATGGTGAAGTCCGAGAAATTATGAATGATGCTCATCTACATCTGTGTAAATGGGAGACAAATAATTCTGTTTTGCGGACTGTACTGAAACAGGATGGTGTGGCGGCGGTACAGTAGGAACATGTTAGGGTGCTAGGGTTGTTTTGGGAAACGGACACCGATACCCTCTCATTCGGCGTTCGGTACGCGCAATATTCGCAGATTACAAAACGGATTTGCTTGAGTATGACGGCTAAACTTTTTGACCCCTTGGGGATAGTTTTACCGGTGTCGATCAAATCAAGATTATTCCTTCAGCAATTATGGAGGATAAAATTAGGTTGGGATGAGGTTTTAACTGGCGATCTGGTTCAGGAGTGGGAAGACATTATCTGTTGTCATGGACCATCCTGTTTCTATTCACGCCTTCACAGACGCTAGCAAGGTCGCGTACGGCACCGCCATATACTTTGTTGACACAAGTGGCAGCCGTCTAGTCATGTCAAAGGCGAAAGTCGCTCCGATCAAATCCCTTTCCATCCCAAAATTAGAGCTGACTGCAGTTCTGTTGGCTGCTAGACTCGTTCACTTTATCGAGGGAACTTTTAAAACTTTGCTAAACATCTCGGAGACAGTTATATGGAGTGACAGCCAAATTACGCTCTACTGGTTACATAGCTGAAAGAAGCTATCAGTGTACGGCACCAACCGTGTCGATGAAATTCATACCCTGCTCCCAACCGCACAGTTCCGGTATGTGTCTACCAAAGAGAATCCAAGTGACTGCATTACTCGTGGTGTACCTGCTAAATTTCTCAAATCTTCTGCATTGTGGTGGAATGGCCCATGCTGGCTTAATAATCCCAACGAATGGCCAGATAATATAGATTTGAGCGAGCAACACACTGCTATTGTGGCACCGGTAATTGACTCGGTGCCTGACGAAGACACACGGTTATGGGACTGGGATAGATTCAGCAGCTATGAGAAGTTACAATGTGTTACAGCATGGGTGATACGATTTGTAGAAAATGTAAAAGCAAAAATCAAAGGCTCACCTCCCACAGGTAGTGCTTACCTCAATGTGAAGGAGATCAGAACTGCAAATAAATTATTACATAAGCTCTGTCAACAAGAAATATATATGCAGGAATATAAATTACTGGTTAAGGGAACAAAGTCCAGGAATAACCTGAACAACTAGTTGGGCTTACACTTGAAGGGGGACTTGATACATTGCGGAGGCAGATTACGATTGGCAGCCCTCTCTGAGGCAAGTAAGTATCCAATACTACTGCCCCCCAATCATCCCTTCACCCATTTTATCATTGATAGGTGTCACCGACTCTGTTGTCATTATGGGGTTGGTCATATAGTCACCTATGTAAGACAACGATGGTGGGTGCCTAGAATCAGGCAGGTGGTCAAGAAAGTCCTACGCAAATGCTTAAAGTGTAGAAGAGTACAGGGAACACATTATGATCCCGTCGGAATTCCTCCCTTACCAAACCTGCGAACCACCCCAGGTGACCCTTACAAAGTTACCGGGGTTGACTACAGCGGAGCAATCCCTGTGAAAGATTCACCCAATCTTAAGGTGTATATGATACTTTTCACCTGTGCCATTACCAGGTCAATTCACCTGGAACTGGTCACCAACCTCACTTGTGATAGCTTCCTACATGCCTTCCGAAGATTCTACAGTAGACAGGGATATCTACGTATCATGCTGAGTGACAATGCAAAGACTTTCATAGGGGCATCTACATATCTCAAAGAAGTGAGCAACAATCCCAAGATTCAGACCTGCCTTGCGGATGTAAATTGCGAATGGCGTTTCATTCCCGCCAGAGCGCCTTGGTTTGGCGCCATATGGGAGAGAGCCATAGGCATCGTAAAGGCGGGTCGCAAGAAGGTGTTGGGTAGTGCTCTCATCTCGATTGAGAAACTCAACACCATACTCTTGGAGATTGAAGCCACCGTAAATGATCGCCCTCTATACTATGCTTCTGGTGATTTGGAAGACCTTACCCCAATCATACCCTCAGTACTGGTACATGGATACAGACTGCGGAATCTTCCTGAAGAGCATGATGAGGATACTATGGAAGATCCGACTACACAAGTAAGGACGTGATATCGGCCCGCTACAATTATATTCGTAAATTATCGCGAGATATTTGGCATCGCTGGTCAACAGAATATCTGGTGACTTTAAGGGGAGCGCAAAAAAGTAAACTAACACCATTAAAAGGTCATTGGCCTAGGGTAGGGGACGTGGTAACCATCCATGAAAAGGGCCCGCGCACATTCTGGAAATTGGGTTGGATAGAGGAGTTGTTACCAGGGCGTGATGGTGAGGTTCAGGTAGCAAAGTTTCTCACCAGGACTGGAGTAATCACACGGCCAACAGTACGACTATATGCTCTTGAGGGTGACCTCGATCGCAAGGACACCCCCTCGGATCAGATATCCATTGATGTCCCCTCCCTGGCTCCTACCTCGGCGCAGCCTGTTGACGCGTCCGGCGGATGCCCCAGTCGACAGGCAGCCCAGATATCCTCCCAAGCTTGGCGGGATAAGATTGTCTCTGGGCAAATCTAATCATGTAAATTTGTTATATTTTCTGTTGGTGGGAATATGTCCATACTTAGTATACTCTATCTAGTATGAACAGTCTCGATGTTACGTAATCTGGGTTGATGTAGCGTTACGTATCTTTCCGTAGTCTTAAGTTGAACGCTTCCGTAGTCTTAAGTTGAACGTTCCCGTAACCTTGGTCGAACGTTCCATGATTGTGTAGAATATACAGTATTATTCTGTAGTTGTATATGGGAAAGTATTGTAGGATTATAATTCCCATAAATATATATATTTGTATTATTTAAGATTGTTCATAAGTATCTCTTTGTAAAAAAGATGGGATACATTTTCCATATGTTATACGCGTGCGCGGTAGGTCACGACAGAGACAAACACAACGAGCTCGCACTCACTCTCCAAACAACCTCCGTCCCTGCCACACGCTAAGCTTGCTTCTTCATAGTTTCATATATTAGGTGTTTTCGCTTCACTTTCATCTCATATTCATATAGTCACTACATAAGCATCTTTTGTTAGTTATCATAAAATGTAAAGTAAATATCTAGCCTATCCTAGCCTCTTTCCATACGCTTCTTTACCCTACTATATAACCACTTCAAGTCAACTAGCCTATCTTCCGCCATCTTTCAATCACCAACTGAGTTCATCATAAAAGGTAAATCAATTTTCTATATGTGTTAACGTTCCAAATTAAATATATACAGTCCACTTCATCTAAATTAACCAGTATTTATCATTAATTTCTTAGGCGTAGCTTTGCATTGAAATACGTTGACCAGATATAATATAACTAACTAATTCAGAGTTTATTGTTTAAACATTGAGTTAACTCAACGTGTAAATATTGTAATTGATAAGAGCATCTGCTATGTATTGCATTTTTGTTAGTACAGTATCCTCATTTTAAGCAAATATCCTGCCATCATATGTTGTAACTATTTATACACAATCTTCTATTATGCATGGTATATATATAAATTATGTATTTGTCATGGAAGGTTATACAGTATTACAGAAAACGTCAAATATGAAGTAAACAATGTATCGTAAAACGTATATAATAAGGGAAACTAAAATATAGTAATTAGATACATGAATACTGTTGAGTTTTAACAGAAATCTCCATCTTAGGAGATTTCAATGTTCACCACCGGCAATGGCTCTCCTTTCATTTCACTGACCAACTTGTTGAACAAGCCCATATCTTTTCTATCCAAAATTACCTAAACCAGTTAGTTCAGCACCCCACCCGTATCCCGGACTGCCCTGGAGGTCGGCCCAACATTCTAACCTCTAATCCTTCTGCTTACACTGTAAATCTTCTCCCTCCATTGGGCTCCTCCGATCATAACCTTATCTGTCTCCTGTCTCTCTAGTATGGCCTTCTGAATACCCCAACTGGCAGCGCTTGTGGTATTATAGACTTTAAGACTGGAAGGCTCTTCAGCAGTACTTATTTGATTTTCAATGCAATGACTTTTGCTTCCATGGCCGGCGACTGTTGTAGCCTAATCCTTTCAGGCATGGAAGCATACATCTAATTTTCTTTCTCTCTAACTAACTGACAACAATCTTGGTTTACTCATGCTAGTTCTACTGCTGCCAGCAATAAGAAAAACAAGGTAGCGAAGTGGATACTGGATTACCCCTAGTAAAGGAAGGGAGTGAGTGGAAATTGCCTGTGCTGTTGTCTGCTGATAATACAGTTCTGTTGAGTTATGATGTGTGGGAGTTGCAGTGTTTGGTGAATATGTTTGTCACTGTATGCAATAAGTGAAAGCTGAAGGTCAATGTCTTAACACAACTATTGCGGCCGGAGTAGTGGTACGTCCTATGTAAAAAAGGCCTACACAGCGGACGACATACGTATATGTTTTGGTAGTACCGGCTGGGTTGGTAGCACCAACCAGCCCCGCTTGTTGCCAGACGGTTCCAGTAGCTTCTCAGCTTGCCACCCATAGTAAAATCAGTATGCTTAATGTATTTGTTGCTGGAGGTTGTGTTTCCAAGCAAGAAGTGTTTTAGAAGACTATATACACAAAAAACAGTGCTAATTCTAAATTTATTTGTGACAGTTATTTACCAGTTATGAATGAGAGGTTCATTTCATGTTACAGGGCATCACTCCTACTGTATTACTAGTTATTTCATTGAGCAGTTACGAGTGGAAAAAGATGAAAGAAATAATGAAAACAGGTTTCACCCGAGCCGCCGCAACTGACTGCAAGCCAAAGGGGCCCCCACCATTGAACGACAGTGACATGTATAGGAAACCTTTTAACCTCCTCGGCACCGTCACGTACACATATACGTGATAAGCGCTTCAGTAAAATATACCGTCCCGTACACACGTACGTGATAAATTAAAAGAAATGCTGCCAGTCGGTTTTGCTGCCTGGGGCTCTATCTACGGTACTGTATGTCACACTGGGGATACAGGAAGCTCCACCCCTTTCCCCAGCAGCCAAACAGAGCCCTGTGACGTCACCGAGGACTGTGACGTCACGGTATCTCTCGACTAATGAGAGGCAGATTTTTCCCCCAGGGCCCAGTCTTCCCCTAGGCCCCACCCACGCAGGATTATAGTGCTTTTGTGTCTCCGTGCATTCGCCATCGGTCTTCATACGCATTATTATGCCATTTATTATTATTATCATCATTATTATTATTTACGTGTATTTAGTAGGGAACATTTGATAACTTCGACTACTGATACTACTACTACTTCTAATACTTCTAATACTGCTATCCTGTTGTACCTAACTACTCTACTATACAAATTAATGGGTATTTGGCAAGGTTTAGTGGGTGGATAATGCGCGTGGGAGGGATGGGGGCGGGGTGGGAGGGAGCGGTATGTAGGCCTACTGAGCGGGATGGCCGCGCGGTGCCGAAGGGGTTAAGTGCATTTTTCAATGAGAGCAGTTTCTTTTGGATTGCTATAATACTTTTCACAATAGGGAAACACAAATTAGCTACGCCTGGGCGTATTCTTCCCTATAGGCTAGTAGTCACCACAATAAAAGGTTAAAATAGGAAGTTTATGGTCTTGGAGTATAATGTAGCCATGTAATGTGAAGTAAGGTTGAATGATTCGGTGATGTAAAATGTCAGCTCATTTAAGTACTTGGGCATTGTGATGAATTAAGATGGGAGTTTGGCAGGATGAAGTGCAAGAGATGGTTCAGCAGGAGAGAAGGGTTGTAGGTACACTGAAAACAGTTACTAGGCAAAGGGAGTTGAGCATGGAAGTAAAGAAGTCATTGCATGATAGTATGGTGATCCCGACATTGATGTATAAGAGTGAAGTGTAGACATTATTGGAGTGGCACAAATTAAGAGTGAGAGGGGTCGAAATGAGTTATGTTTTGGGTCACATGGAGGGACAAACAAACAAATAAGGAACTATGAGAGCTATGGGGTGTGGATATAGATGTATTGGAGAGTGTGAAAAGGAAAATCTTGAGTTGGTTCAGTCATGTGGAACGAGTGGAGAGTCAAATAATTATGAAAAGAGTATGAGAGTGAGGTGCAAGGGCAGAGAGGGAGAGGTAAATCGATAATGAAATGGAAGGATTGAGTTGGGAGGTATATGAGTGGAAGTGATGTGAGCTTGAGAGGAGTGCCTGCTGATTGGACGACAGAGGAAAATGGAGGTGAATCATTCGTGGGCATCCCTTAGGGGATTGAGTCGTCTGGCAATTGATAGGTAGATAGACCACTTAATGGTGATATTTTGTTTACATTCCGACAAGTTAAACAAAATATTAAATACTTCCTTTTCGTGTTTGCCTACTCTTTCACCGGGTACCCTACGTGTATGCTAGATAATCATCATTACTTTCACCACGCCAGTTATAACTTGGCTCAGTGTCATCCATGCTCCGTGTGTCCAGGCATTTTGGCTCGAACATTCCTTGATTTTGGCCCTGTCAATCTTTCAACTCTGGGGCACTCGTCACAGGCAGTTTTTCCTTTCGTCTCCCTCATCCAAATATAAAAAATAAAATATGCAGTGGAAACTTGAAATTACTGGACATTCATGTGACATCCCATCCGGGATATTCATTTATGGTGCATAGTTCCGTATGATAATGAATATATCTGGAAGAAATGACGCTTAGTGAAATCGAGATTATTATTATTATTATTATTATTATTATTAGTAGTAGTAGTAGTAGTAGTAGCAGTAGCAGTAGTAGTAGTAGTATAGGAGGTTGAGTACGGGATGTTACTATACATTTATCATGGACGTCTTTGTTGCAACATATCACGTAAGCCGAGTCAAGAGAGAAAAATGTACAATGACCGCAGTGGGAGGCCCAATGCAACCACAAATCATAACATTATTTTATATCTTATTGTTATTACTATTGCGGCGTCGCCTAGCCTCTGTTTATTATCCTGTTATGCAACTGTTTGTTTTGTTTTTTGTGTTTTATCCCCATAATATTGAAGTATAATTTATCTACTGGCACATCTCAAAATTCCAAAACTAATGGGGCTACGAATGAGGGAGAAGGAGGCCCAGGACAAAAATCTTGCTATCAGCTTTCAATTCCCCTGACCCTTATGCGTCTACTTGTTCTCCCCTTTATTAGTTTATTTGTTTCCTTCATACTGACCTTTATAAGTTTTACTTCGTATGTGTTTCTTCTTTTAATAATTTCCCTTACAAGTTCTTATTTTATGTCCAAACCTTTGGCTAGATTACCTTCCTCTATTCTCAACGTTCTTCTTCTTTATTTTTTCGCCGTTTAGTTGTTATTTTTGTTTAGAATGTCCTTTTATTCTGACTGCTCTCTTGCACTTCATTTAGTATTGTCACTCTCCTATCAGCTTCTCCCTTTTATTCTGACTGCTCTCTTGCACTTCATTTAGTATTGTCACTCTCCTATCAGCTTCTCCCTTTTATTCTGACTGCTCTCTTGCACTTCATTTAGTATTGTCACTCTCCTATTAGTCCATGAGCCAGGCCAGATATCGGTACCACCTGGGGTGACTAAACACGAATGGTACTAAAATGTTTATAGAGTGACTGTAAGTACATTAAGATATGATAGCCTTCTCGCACTGGTAGCTTAGTCTAATTTTTTTGATGCAATAGGGGCGCTACCCAAAAATAAAGATTTTTAGCGTGACGCTCGGCGTTTTCCTCATTTTCTTTAAAATCCATCACACAATCATCGCGAAACTTTGAACACCTATGTAGAATTATATTCTCTACCAGAGTTGTTCCTAGGTATTTTTCAAATTTCCTCATATTTCGGAATATACTCTATATTTTGGGTATTTTCCTCTAAATCTAGAATAAATCCTTAAATATGGGGAACATTGAAAAATATATTCTAACAGCTCTTGTAGCTTATTTGATTCTCTACAAGAATTATTCCGATGTGTATTTCAAGTTTCTCCATATTTAGGGGTTTATTTCATATTTGGGGATTTTTTTGTTATATTTTGGGGATAATTTATTATTGGAAGGAGCAAACATATGTAGAGTGGTTTCCATGTAATGTGTTTGTTTGTTCATGGTTTAATGGTGATATTTTTTGCAGGTGTGTGTCGACTGTTTGACGGCAGGATGGAACCATCTGCGAGGAAGAGAGCACGGATCGACTGTATCATCCACTGCTCTGATGATGACAGCGATGCTCTGGTGTCACCACAGGATTTGGACTCCTGGAACACATTGCTCAGGGCTGCAGAAATCAGGCAGCATGATCCAGTCCTGGAAGCAGCCAAGGGCCTTGAAGAAGGAGGAATACCACACATACATTATCACCGTAAATGTCGTAGTCTCTTTACAATGAAGAAGTCACTGGATTCTATCCTTGCCAAGGGTGTCAAGATAGAATCAGCAAGCGTCGACCCCAGGAGGAGGGCATCAAGGGATGCCCCTAGTACTAGCAGGGTGTATGCCAAAGTATGTATCTTCTGCGAGAAGTCAAGCAAGTACATAAAAACAACAAAGACAAGGGAGCCACTCATACAGTGTGTTGAGCTACGAGCAGATGAGAAGATTCGCAGAGCAGCAATAAGGAAACTCAACCAGAGAATCCTTGGTTTAGTTAGCAGAGACCTTGTTGCTGCAGAGGGTCACTACCACAAGTCGTGCTACAAACTCTTCACAAAAGATGATTTCCCAGCGGCCGCCAGGTCGGGTGCAGGTGAAAATCAGGAAGAAAGCGAGGAAGCACGCTACGAAGAGGTTGAGACAGAAGCCCTCGAGGAACTCTGCTTGTATATAAGGACCAAATTATTCCCCAACCCAGAGGTACTGCCTATGACAAACCTCACATCTAGGCTTGAGAGATCCATGATGTCCCGTGGTATTATCCAACTGAAACCAGCGACAAAGAAACATGTTCGCCGAAAGATTGAAACCGAGTTTGGAGAATCACTACGCTTTGTCCCAGATGAGAAAGGAAAGCTTCTAATCTATCCACGCAGCCTCTCAATGGACGACCTTGCCCGGCAAGCACACAAAATGGCAAAAGACCTGCAAGAAGCAAGAGCAGCTAACTCTGAAGATGTCTTAACCAAAGCAGGAATGCAGCTGAGGAATGAGATCAATAAACAAGATGTGAGTCAGCCATGGCCTCCCGATACAGATCAGAATGTCATTCCTGCAGCAGTCACTCAATTCCTGCACACCCTGCTGACAGGAGAGTGTGAGTGTGAAACTCCCTCTGAAAGAGCTCAACGTCTTGCCACTTCCTTTGGCAGTGACTTGGTCTTTGCTGTTACCAGTGGCAAGACAAAACCACCCAAGCACGTACTGCTGACCAATGCTGTAAAGTCTTTGACAGGAAACACAGAACTGATCCGAACTCTGAATCGTCTTGGTCACTGTGTGTCTTACTCAATGTTTGAGGAGATCGATACAGCCCTTTGTATCCAGAAGCTGGAATGCTCAAAGGATGACATTCCACATCCCAGCAAACATCTACCCTGGTGTGTTCACAACCCTGGCCTGGGATAACATTGACCGACTTGAAGAGACCCTAAGTGGAGCAGGTACTTCTCATAGAGTCAATGGCATTGCTGTCCAGTCCAAGGTTGCAGGCTCTGTGCCAGAGAAAGTCCTGCCAGAGATTACCAAGTCCAAGATAAGAAGCATCACTCAGACATCATCAATGCTGCCAATATACAATGTTGGGCGGCGGGCAGGGCCACCTAGGATTGAGACTGCGTATGTCGACACTACCAAGGAAGTCCAGGATTCAAAGACAAAGAACCATATCTGGCTTCTTACTCGAATGTCAGACCATGAGGACCAGTCCATCAGCAGTTGGACTGGGTTCAACATCAAAATGCGCAGAGACATTGCAGTGGTTCAGGACACTGTAAGCTACCTGCCAACTATCAATGCTCCCGCAACAGAAATGTCCACCGTTAATGAAATCTTGGAACAAACGCATGCTATCATGCAGTCCTTACAGCTTAACAAGATTGTGTGCGTGTTTGATCAAGCACTCTATGCCAAAGCTGCCGAAGTTATCTGGAAACAAGAGAAGTTCAAGAACATTATCATCAGGATGGGCGTCTTCCACACAATCTGTAATCTCATCTCCACCATAGGAAAGAGGTTTCAAGATGCAGGTCTTAGAGATCTGTGTGTGGAATCAGGTATCATCGCAGAAGGATCAGTGTCAGGAGTGATGAACGGCAAGAGGTACAACAGAGCAGTGAGACTACACAAGCTCGTGTATGAAGCACTGATGAGGCTTGCATGGAAAGGCTTCCTTTCATGGCTAGAAGAAAACCATTCAAGGGACATACACCATCTAGATGAAACACTGAAGGACATCAACAGCTTTCACAGCAATGTGTCTCAGGGACTCTTTCAAGAGCTGATGGAGAGTGAATCATGCACACATATCATGAAGCTTTTCCAAGTTTATCTTGAGACCCTCAGAGATGAACACAATCTCTCAGCATTCTGGATGTCATACCTGGACATGGTTGAGATCATGCTGGACTTAATTCGAGCCTCCAGAGAAGGCAACTGGATGCTCCACCTAGGAGCAATCCGACAGATGATACCGTGGTGTTTTGCCTATGACAAAGTGAACTATGCCCGGTTCCTAACCTACTACTATGCCTTGATGTCTCGACTGCCCATTGAACACCCAGAGGTCCATGAACACTTCATGCAAGGTGGCTTTTCGGTCCAGATCGGTAGCAAGAATCCCTTTGGACGGATCCCTGTGGACCAGACAATCGAAGAGACGATCAACAAAGACACCCAGACACCAGGGGGCACAAAAGGCTTCAGCCTGAAAGGCGGAGCTGTCGCCAGGTACTACCTGACATCGGAGTATCGCAGCAGGTACTTAAGGCAGCTCAGGACTATGGTAGTAGGCCAAAAGTATACTGACTTCAGCCACCCAGACCTACAGATGCCCAGGATTAGAAGAGATGAGGCCGATGTCCAATCTTTAGTTCAACTGATGGAGACCAGCTGGTTGAACCCCTTCAACGCAGAGCAAGAAGATCTTGTCAGTTTGTCAACTGCGACTATGGCACCACCAGAAGTTGTCAAAGACCTTCTAGGGGCCTACAGAATAGGAGACGATGCATATCAAGCCTTCAAGGAAGAGCGCCTGGAGATCGATACGCCAACTATACAGTTTCATGACACGATGACGAAGACGAAACTGAGAACGTTCACTAACATCAGAATGAAGCCACGCTCACAAGACCATGCCAAGGAGGTTATCTTAAAGGCTGACAGGAACCTATTTGGCCAGATGATCCTTGTTGCCGAGAACAGAAAGCTCAAAATGAGTGATGTCTTGGCTCATCCCCTGGGGCCTTTGCCTTGGGCACTTGCCAGCGGTGATGGGTCTCTCCGCAAGACCAACAAGGCTGCCCTCGCAATGGAGTTAGAGAGGAATGTTTCTCCTGCAGAAGTGATACCCGAGCCCTCTGCTACCATAATTGATGGGATGAGCCTGGTCCACAAACTGAAGGGAAACGACAAAACTTTTTCACAGCTTGCAGGTACAGCACTGAGTCACGCTGTTCATGAAGGTGCTAAGAGCAGGCGCATTGATGTTGTGTTTGATATCTACAAGGAGACATCCATCAAGGATGCAGAACGAGCCAAAAGAAGTGCAGGCACAGGAATTCATTTCAAGAACATTCAACCTGGGCACAACATCCAGCAGTGGAGAAAGTTACTCGGTAGTTCCTCCAACAAGGCAAGTCTTATCAAGTTCTTGGTAGAAGAATGGAAGGCACCACAGCACAGGGAGAAGCTCAAGGACAAGGAGCTGTATGTCACATGTGAGCAGCGCTGCTTCAAGATCACCAAAGAGCAGTGGGAAGAGGCTCCTGAGCTTAAGTCAACTCAAGAAGAAGCAGACACACGCCTTCTTCTCCATGCACTTCATGCAGCAGAATCTGGGAACAAGTCTGTCATCATCACTGCAGAAGATACAGACGTCATGGTGTTGTGTCTTGGCATGTGCCACAAGATCCCATCCCATCTGTTCCAGAAGTGCGGGACGAAGAACCGGACAAGATTCCTGGATATCACCACACTGAGCCGCACACTGGGAGGCAGCGTGTGTGATTCATTGATTGGTATGCATGCCTTTACAGGCTGTGATACCGTCAGTGCATTCGCTGGCCGAGGGAAGATGACGACACTCAAGCAGGTGAAGATGGACAAGACATACCAGCATGCTTTTCACGAACTTGGACGCTCATGGGAAGTGTCTCCTGAACTCTTTGAGAAGCTACAGGAAATCACCTGCCACATGTACCTACCATCTACCCACACAACTAAGGTAAACAAGCTTCGGTATGAGCTGTTCTGTGCAAGACGTGGAGAGGTAGAGTCAAGTCAACTCCCTCCTTGTGAGGACTGCCTCTTCATGCATGCACTGCGTGCAAACTACCAGGCTGCGATCTGGAGGAGAAGTCTTCAGAGCCAGCCATTTGTTGCGAACCCAACAGACTGCGGTTGGATGACAGATGAGGACAGTAAGCTTGCCGTCAACTGGATGCGAGGCTCACCAGCACCAGATGCTGTTATGCAGCTACTGTCTTGCAAGTGTGTGCGGTCATGCGAACTCCCTAAGTGTACTTGCCTCAGCAATGGTCTAAAATGCACGGACATGTGCAGGTTACAGACATGTCAGAACAAGGCTATTGAAGAAGAGCCGGTGGCACAACAGTCAGATTCCGAGTCTGACGTAGATGATATTTAGGAGTAGTAATTTGCCATACTAGTATGTACAAGCCCATGGCATGCTTAGTGTGTATTTACAGGACTTGTATTAAATGTGACAATTACTATATGCATTTTGTTGACATTTAGGCATTCCTGTCCCCAAATTTGACATTTTAAAAAATTTCGGAATTTTCGGTAGGGTATGTCTATTCAAGAAGTGATAACGACCATTAAGCTACCAATGTGCAAGGGCTATCATATCAAAACATAAACTAGAGACATGTAGCAAGCTAAAAACACCTAAGAGAATTAGTCACCCCGGGTGGTACCGATATCCCAAAATTCGGGTCTTGGCTCATGGACTATATCAGCTTCTCCCTTTTATTCTGACTGCTCTCTTGCACTTCATTTAGTATTGTCACTCTCCTATCAGCTTCTCCCTTTTATTCTGACTGCTCTCTTGCACTTCATTTAGTATTGTCACTCTCCTATCAGCTTCTCCCTTTTATTCTGACTGCTCTCTTGCACTTCATTTAGTATTGTCACTCTCCTATCAGCTTCTCCCTTTTATTCTGACTGCTCTCTTGCACTTCATTTAGTATTGTCACTCTCCTATCAGCTTCTCCCTTTTCTCACTGTGCCATGTTATGTGTCTTATTCGTTTTCTCTCAATATTCTGAATTCCTTTTATTCATATTTTTACTCCCATTGTTTTTTCTGTTGTCAACAGTACCTCTGTTCACAAATTAAATAGTGTCTCTTTTCCTCCACGTATCTGGTTGTGTTTCTCCCTTTACTTTCCATTCTCTCTTTTTCTTCTTTTTCTCACCATTTCTTTCGCTCTCTCTTTCTCACTCGCACACGCTCACTCTGTCTCTCTCTCTTATTCTTGACTCTATTTTCCTTGACTCTCGTTCCCACCTTCCGCTACCACGGCGAGGCAGGCTTAGTGGGCCACCAACTCTTGTTTAATTTCAGTTGTATAGCGCAACATGTATAAAGGCGGCGTTACATGAGCAGTGTTATAGGATTCTTAGGTATCTCCAGATTTACTTCATATATAAGAAATCGCTGAGTTTGTTTTCAGTAACCTGATTTATGTACGATTGCTGTCAAATCTTAGCGCTACGTTCGTACCAGAATTGATGAATAGACCTGTGTAACATATACAGTATATATATAGCTATTATTATCCTAGAATCACAAACCCAACTCCGATATTGGCAAGTGAGGGTGACGCATAACATGCTTGTGTGACGCCGTATTAACTTACCCTCACTTTGTAAGCCGCGTTCAGAAAGCCAAGGAACAACAAAATGTATCAGAACAAAGAACATGGAAGGCGGATGACCTAGGTCTAACCTTATACACAACCACCAATAGTAATTTATCTACAAAATCACAGGATAATGCTGAAGTGTATGAAGGCATAGTTAAGAATACCATCAAATGGCAATATACCAATAAATGCTTTGAAGAGAGACTGATCTTAGTTTTATTACAAGGAAAAATCAAAATTTGCAAACAGAATTAAAACAAAAAATAGATGAGGCCTCTTATAAAAAGATCAGAAACGGACTGAGTGATAGATCACCACCCAAACATCCATATAAAAAGAGCAAATAAGACATGATGACAAGACTTAAAATAATCCAACACAACGTCAGGCACTGCAGAACCAATAAACATAATCTATCAAACACTTACCTTGACTTAGATCCGCATATTATATTAATTAATAGCCATGGCAGTGACAATAGTGAACAAATGAAGCTCTTTAAGTATGACCTTTTTAGCAAAAACACAAACAATGAGAGAAATGACGGAGTTTGTATTGCTGTTAAAAAATATTACAAATACAAAATAATAGACAACTTTACATCTTAATGCTTAGTGATTAGAATTAACACTACGTTAGGTGATATATTAATTGAAACGCTTTACCTACCTCCAAGAAGACATTTTCTACCTGTCAATGACATGTCAAACTTAATGAATTATAACATTCCGACTTTTATCCTCGGAGACTTCAATATTAGACACTCAACTTTTGACAACCAAGATAGAAATAATGTTGGTATAGCACTACACGATCTTATTAATACAGGAAGATTGAGATGTATTGGCCCAAACTTTAAAACCTTCTTTGGTCACAGAAGCATGTCAACACCTGATGAAGTTTTTACAAACAACAAAGCACACCTTAACTACTACATTGAGCCAGGACTACTAACAGCAAGTGCCCATTTGCCAATAATTATGACTATCAACATCTCCAATTCAAATATAAAACAAAGTAAGGTATACAGGGTGTTCCAGAAATATGTGCCGAAAATCAGGGGATGTATTCCTGACACATAATTGAATGTAAATTACGAAATGACCATATTGGCAATGCTCAATAGTTTTCGAGTTACAGCACCTCCGAGGTCTGCCAGGAATGTGTTTAAATCCAGGGATTGTACAAAATGTCTGAGACAGATGCGAAATTACTTAACGACCGTAAAGTAATACAGCACACAGTAAAGATGACATGTTTGTCAGGAATGTGCCGAAAGCTGTAGAATGTACAGTATGTGATAACCTGTACCTAAGTTAGTAATAAGAATCGTAATGATACGTTCGTGTGTGCAGTATCAGATACTGGAAAGAGAGAGAGAGAGAGAGATAGTGTTATCACCCTGTACGCGGTAACATACCATAAACGACCAAGGTTTTGCTTAGGTATTTTGTTAATAAATCACGTTGTCCTTGGTAAATGTTTCATTTACACGGAATTTTGAACATTTACTGTAAATGTTATTGTCATACTGGAAATACTGTTTTATTTTGTTAATACATCACGTTGTCCTTGGTAAATGTTTAATTTACAAGGAATTTTGAACATTTACTGTAATTGTATTATCATACTGGAAATACTGTTTTATTTTGTTAATAAATCACGTTGTCCTTGGTAAATGTTTCATTTACAAGCAATTCCCGGAGTAAAACACATTCAAATAGACCTGTTAGGTGCTGTAACTCGACAACTATTGATATATGCTTATATGGTCATTTAGTGATTTACATTCAATTATGTGTCAGGAATACATCCCCTGATTTTCGGCACATATTTCTGGAACACCCTGTACAGTATAATGAGTAAAGCAAATCGGACCAACTACAGAAACGATCTGTCTACATATGTAATACAGGACTTAAACAATAAAAATAAGGAAGCAATAGATACAGAAATAAAAAAGCTTATAGCAAATATCAAAACGGCAATTTACAACAATATACCAAAAAGTAAATGTAAAACCTTACCACATAATAAGATCAATGACAAAATAAGACTATTACAAACTGTGTACTGTGATATCCAACAATACATTAATATTTACGGCTCAAATATAAATCTTATGAATAATATTAACACCTTACGAGTGGCCTATGCGGTTTATTTATATGTACCGCCCAGCGGGGTGTTTTTAGCCAAAATAGGGCTGTTTACGTGATCATTTTCATGCCTAAATAAGACCCAGAACGTAAAACAAGTATCTATCCCTGAAAGGGCATAAACAGAGCTTTCGAATGACACCATAACGATCCTTTTATGATGGCTAGTTTTCTTGCAATAACCGTGCAACGCGAGTGCAAAAAGCATGTAATTAGCCACTTTCCCGATACAATTCCTTATATAGCGAGTGAGAGAGGGAGGAGGGAGCTGGGATTCGTGTCAGTATGTTCGCCGCGGTGGTCTGGAGCAGTCATACGCTCGCTACTCTCCTGCCACCACTTGTCTCTCTCTCTCAGCAACATTACGTGCTGAAATGGCCACTCGACCTATGTCGAGCGCCGCCACATAGTCCAGCTTTATTTAACTCGACTTATGTGGTGAGCCGCTAATTAAGGGTTAAAGTAATACAACAACAGTTACAAGAAGAATGCATAAAAATCGATAGAGATAAATGAGAAGACATTCTGACAAACCTCAGTGAAACCACTGAACTTTAGAAATTCTGGGATAACATTAACATTAGTGATGAAGAAAATCTGGATTTTGACCTAGAGAACGAGGAAGAATTAACAAGAATCATGCAAACCAAGGTAAATAAAACAACTCCATTAGATATTGAAATGACGGGCCTGAAGATAAGCCATCCAAGAAACAGTTGCAGAATAGCTAGTCTGCAACTCCAAGACCCTATAAAGACAAGAGAGCAACAGGAGAAGACAAGAGAAATACAAGAGCCACCCCTGTTTTCCCATGCTCTGGCCAAAGCACAAATACCAAAGCGACCCCAGTTTCCCCATTTTCTACGAAAACAACCTCATGTATGGGAAGTCCTCCCACCTAATTAGCCACCTGCTCGGGTGACGCCCCCCCCCGGCCCACACAGCCAACCACAACACAGCATTTCCTCAGCCCACAGATCTTTCTTATAGTGAAGAGATGTTTATGCAAATACAACATCAACGGCCCGAAGTCTACAGATACAAATGGATGTAGACAGGAGGACACATGATGATGGACCAAGAGATATTATAAACCTCTACCAAGAACAACTATTAGGCGAGCTATAACAATGTTTGTATAGGAATGTAGCTCATGGACGAGTCCGTACACATACCATTTCTCCATTATTAGACTAAATAACTAGGCCTTAAGTAAATAATAAACTACCTAGCATATATGTATCCATGTAAACAGCCATGTATACCTACGATAAGTAATTACCTCACAATTTCATCACAACCATTTCCCCATGTCCCTCTGAGTTTGAAACCCTGTAAACGAGAGTCAAGGAAAAAGCCGCACATTATCTCAAGAAAATTGTAGTGAAGTATGCAAACTACACTCACAGTACTATTCAAGACCTACCCAGGAACAGAGTAGCTAAATAAGAGTGTAGCTTGTACCAGCCTGCCCCTACCCTGCCTGGAGAGTGTGCTTACCTGAAGTGCCCCTGAAGTCCTGTTCGAGCCACGCCCTACCCACCTGAAGAGCTGGTCGAGGATGCCCTACCCACCTGAAGTGCTGCTCGGGTGACGCCCTTCACCCCGGAAGTGCTGCACCTCGGACCCACGGCCTACGTTGGCCAGACCTGGACTCTCTTCCCCTGCCCTCCAAATATTCCCTAAGTGTTTCTGTGTGTTTTTCGTTGTGTTATTGTTGTCAACGTAAAGTAAGATATGTGATCCGTGTTGTACTAGTTACCTCTGAGATCTGTGCCCAAGATCCTTAATTGCGTACTGTGTAAATCCTTCTGAACCTTACATACCATCTGTGTTAAAACTGTGTATAAGTCTTAAACCTGTTATTTGATTAATTTTCTACAGAACGTCTTACACATACATTATATAGTTGTGTTCAATTATTTATTTTGCCACACGCTCACAGATCTTTCTATATATATATTCTGTTTATGTATTTTGTGAGTTGAGGTCGAAGTGTATTTCGTCATTTGATATTCATACCCAACTGGCTTTACCTAGAACCTACGCCCATTTTTATAACTAATTCACCTTAACATACCTAATTTTTTATCTCTCTAATCATCCCTGTGAAAACCTATTTCCCCCAGTGTGACGCTCCTGCATAGTAGCCACGTGCGGGCATGCGCGCGCATCGGCTGCCCAGCCGTTTAGAAACCGGCTGGCGGCAGCCGGCCAGCCGGCTTTTCCTTAGTATATATCCTACGACAATGTAACTAATGTCTGGGATATTCTTATGTTGTTTCACAGCTTGAAGATGCCCTTATTCTTAACCAACGCATCTTAGTATATTTTATTCTCGATAGTTGATTGTTTCATTATAATATATAAGATGTAAGTCTAGTGAGAGTGGGAGGAGACGAGCGGGAGAGAGAGACCGGCTGGGGGACGTTGCTTCGCGCGGAGAGTCCAGCTTGGGACGAGCCTGATGTTGCCACGTGCATTTGATAGCAACGTTAGGCTTAGTTTCGACTCACGCCAAGGGTAGAGGATTTTGACCCGGCAACTGTGTTGAGTGTTGCCAAGCATGGGATGTATTTTGCATGCCTAGGGTGGGGTCCAGACAGATTCAAGACTCAGAGCTCACCTCACTGTCGTACCCTTCGGACCCCCTTGATATCTATCCCTCTCAACCCCACTTAGAAACTTTCTCTCTTACTTTGTATACCTTCTTTCCACTACTTCACCAATCTATTTAATTATCCCATCCCCTTGATAGACCTTATATCTATTATTGTATTAACGACGAGCTCTCAGATAATTAGATAGGATTTTGGGCCTTATGCAGAGACGTAATTGTTAATGAGACCTAGGAAGCTTTTTTGTTGTCTCATATTTGGTGGTTTCATGCTTGCTAGTGTGTTCTTGTGTCAGGTTAGCAGGGGCTAGACCGGAGGGGAGGCTTTTTGCGATCCTTTAAGTAAAGTCTACTGGTGCGAGTCCTGTGGACCCGTACGACTTTACTAGGATACCCGTGGGAGTCTGGGGGCATTTTCTTGTCTGTGTCCCTGTGTGTCTAGCGTTGTGTTGTGTGAGGGCCCTTGCCTAGTCCACTCAGCACTGCGCTAGCACGTCTTGCTTTTGTTTTAGGGCCGCCAGGAGAGAGTCAGATACTTGCGATCTGAGTCTCTCAAGAGAGCACCCTTTCAATTAGAGTAATTTGGCGCACAGACCTGGGAACGTCCCAAGGCTAGAGCAGGTAGCTCAGCCCGGGTATCCGAAGCCTATATCCTTCCGGCTAGACCTCTGCCACCTGGAAGATTAACAGCTAGGGGTTTATTATTTCTGTATGCTTGTTATTGTGCCACAGTTTACCGTTTTTGTGAGCATTGTGAGTCAGGGTGTGGCTTAGAGACTCTGTCCGAGCAGGCTTGCCTGACTAAGAGTGAGAAGCACACCTGTATGTGCTTATGTTGCGAGTTGCTACATTTATTTAATTATACCTATGCCATTATACACTGTATGTCCTATCACTAGTATTTATTCCTGCTTATGAGTTAAGAGTTCTCTAAATCCGTAACGTATTTTCTTTGCTAAGCATCAGATCCCACAGTAGCCGCATGCAGTTTAGAAACCCGCATCTTGTCTTCCTGTACGATGTTTTGAGGACTGTTTGCTTTCACCTTCTTTCACGCAGGGGTGATTAGTTGTATTAATTAACGTAACGTTAAATGTACTTTCTTCTAGTTTGTTATTAAATTGTTTCTGCAATTTAATTCCGTTATCTATCTTTTCCTTGAAGCTTTAAGTCAACTTAGTTGTGTGATCTTTTATATAGCCTGCTTGACTATCAGCAGGCTATAGTGCGTGCACCCTGTAACCCAGTCATAGGATACCTTGTTGTCCAGGCAGGACTCTTGACGGTTTAGGGTGGTTTGTTGCCTGGGTTTATAGATAAGGGTTGGATCTAGCGTTTTCCGTTGTTGCTTGTTGCCGCATACCTAGTCCAATAGAAAGAGCCCAGTGTTTATATATCCCAGGACGTAACAAATGGCGACCTTGCATTGGATTTACTGAACAGAGGAATATAGTGGTCATTTGTTTTGAGATTCCTTATGATTAGAGGAATACAGTGGACATGAAGTTTTTTTTTTGGAGCAACCAATATAACACATTAAAGACTTTAACCCTTAAAAAGCGGCTCACCACATAAGTCGAGTTAAATAAAGCTGGACTATGTGGCGGCGCTCGACATAACTCGAGTGGCAATTTCAGCACGTAATGTTGCTGAGAGAGAGAGACAACTGGTGACAGGAGAGTAGCGAGTGTATAACTGCTCCAGACCACCGCGGCGAACCTACTGACACGAATCTCACCTCCCTCCTACCTCTCTCACTCGCTATATACGGAATTGTATCGGGAAAGTGGCTAATTACCTGCTTTTTGCACTCGCGTTGCACGGTTATTGCAAGAAAACTAGCCATCATAAAAGGATCGTTATGGTGTCATTCGAAAGCTCTGTTTATGCCCTTTCAGGGATAGATACTTGTTTTACGTTCTGGGTCTTATTTAGGCATGAAAATGATCACGTAAACAGCCCTATTTTGGCTAAAAACACCCCGCTGGGCGGTACATATAAATAAACCGCATAGGCCGCTCGTAAAGGGTTAAATAACATTAGTATATACATACTTGCATAGGAGATAAGGCACATTCTATAACCGTGATAATTACTGCAGTGCACAAGCATGTCTAATGCATCAGAACACAGTGATGGGTCAGGTCACGATATAGGCTCGGAGAGAGAAAGACCTGTTGAGTGGCTAGTCGATAGCGAGGAGGGTGCTAGAAGATGTTTAGAGGTGCCCCTTACCGCTGCCAGGGTGTTGAAGCTGAATAAGTATGGCTTAAAGTGTGTGGCAGGTCTTCAGGGTCACCAGGGTTTAAGTGGCATGAGGAAAGATCAGCTGAGGACTTTGATATTGGGTTTAGAAGGGAGAGACCTGGGTGGAGAGGCGACTGGGGGCCCCGGTCCCCAGCCCCCCCTCCACTCTACCCCCATATCAAACGTCAGGGTGCCTGAATTTAGTACATACCCCCAAGTTGATGGTCAATGGCAGCGTGGAATTCAATCACAGGGACCCTCTCCATTAAATGCACCTTCCCCTCCTCAAGGGTTGACTCCAGATTTGTTGTTTCGGCTTGAGATGGCCAAGGTTGAGGTTGCTAGAGCTCAGGTTGAGGCTGCCGAGAGACAGGCTAGTGTGCAGGCTGAGGCTGCAGAGAGAACAGCTATACGAGAGGCTGAACTGCAGGCAGAGTCTAATAGGTATCGGGCCGACAGGGAGCTGGAGAGATCTCGAGTGGAGGTAACAGGGCGAAATATTAGGGGAGGTAACAGACATCGGGACCAATCATTGTCGCACCTGCTTAAACTAGTTCCTGTGTTCGATGAATTAGGTGTGACTGAGTTTTTTATGCGATTTGAGAAGAAGTGTCAGGAACACCAGTGGCCTCAGGAAAAGTGGGCAGCATTAGTTTCATCAAGACTCCTAGGAAAGGGGCTAAAAGCGTATGATGCACTACCTTTAGAGTCCTGTGTAGTTTATGATGAGCTAAAGAAGGCTGTGCTACGGGCCTATGAGTTACAACCAGAAACTTAACGCTTGAAGTTTCGGGGTGTTACTAAGGGCAAGGATAGTACCTTCCTAGAACACGCCCGGGACTTGTCTGATGCACTACGACATTGGCTGCGTTCCGAGAGGGCAGCTACTTTTGAGGAGTTGAGTGAGCTGGTTCTCTTGGAGCAGTTCTTTAAGTGCACAGGCAGGGACTTAACATTAAATATAAAGGAAAAAAATCCTAGAACTCTCCAGGAGGCAGCAGAAATGGCTGACCTCCGACTGTCATTAATTCGAGGGTGTGGAGCAGCAGCTAGGAGTGAGTCGGGTGCAAAGGATCGTACACCTCCCCCTCCCAAGAATTTTGATACACATAAATACACAAAACCATCTAGCACTGACAATAAAACTGAACATAAACCAAATACCGTCCCGTATAAGAAGTCTAATAGTACCTCCCACTCCCAAGGGAAACCAAAGAGAAAAGAGTGCTTTGCATGTCACAAGGAGGGTCACTTTGCAAATGCTTGTCCGAACAAGCCACCAAACAAGGTTGTGTCATTGGCCCGCAGCATAGGGGTGTCGCCTATATCTGCTGAGTTTGCCAAGGGTAGTTCGTCAGAGGTTGGGACACAGCCTGTGTTCAAGAGTCCGGAAGGCTCGAACCCTGTCCGCGACGTGTTTGGGGGTCATAGAGGGCATGGTTTTGTGAGGTGGGCTGGCGAAAGGCGAGGAGTTAAGCTATTGCGTGATACTGGGGCTTCTCAGACCTTGTTAAGGAACTTTACTGGTAGACCGATTAACGGTGCTCGGGTGGTGGTAGTTCAGGGGATCAATGCTACGAAGTCCTACCCGCTGGTGCGGATGGAGCTGGAGGTGAGTGGTGTGGCGAAGGAGCTGGATGTCGGAATTGTAGAGAACTTGCCTGTTGGGGGCGTCGACCTCCTCCTCGGCAACGACTTTGCGGTGCCTGCTTCTAAGGTTTCACGCTTGGTCGTTGCCGAGAAGGCGGCCGACGTTAGTAGGGAGGAACAGGAGTAGGTTGAGAAGTGTAGCGTACAAACCATGGCGTGTGTTGTGACGCGTTCTCAGACATCCGGAGCCCTGCAGCCCCCACCTCAGTCTATCAAACCGTGGAGGAAAGGTCACAAGAAAACGGGAAGTGTTGGTCAATTGGAGAGTTTTGAGCCGGCAGTGTTTCTTGGTGACTCATTATTGGCACCTATGTTAGAGTCTGGAGAGGCCCCGGGGCCTGTCACCGCTAGTGCAGGTGCAGGGCAGGAAGAGACTCTGCGACAGCATCGTTATGCGCAGCGTGAGGAAAGGATGGCTCAGCGGGACATTGGAGGTGGAAATAAATTATTTAAGATGAACTTGGATAATCTCGCACCTGCTGATATGTTCCTTGCAGCTGGAAGATCCTGAAGTCAGGGCGTGTGGTAATGGTGCTATCGAACTGGAGAGCGATGGGGATGCGCAGCCTGGTGATTTTTTCTTGTCCGAGGGGATCTTGTATCGGAGACATCAGGATCCCAAGAAAAAGTGGGATGGCGGGTCAGGATTAGTGGACCAGCTAGTAGTACCGAGGGTGTGCCGTGAGAGGTTATTGAGATTAGCTCATGATGTGCCTTTGGCAGGGCACCTGGGGGCTTGTAAGACGGAGGCAGCTCTGAGCAAGTTTTTCTGGTGGCCTGGGTTAAAGGCGAGTGTCGTGTCATGGGTGTCACAGTGTCACACTTGTCAAGTTGTTGGGAAACCCAATCAGGTCATTCCGAGAGCCCCGTTACAACCCATCCCTGTCATTGGGCTGCCCTTCAGCAAAGTAGTTATCGATATGGTTGGCCCATTGCCCCCCACTAGTGCCGGCAATACATTTTTACTAACTGTAATGGATGTAGCAACACGGTATCCAGATGCTTACCCCATGCGCAACGGGATGGCTAAGACTGTTGTCAAAAACCTACTTGTCTATTTCTCTCGTTATGGCTACCCTCAGGAGATCCAGTATGATCAGGGATCCAATTTTACTTCTGCTCTGTTTAAGCAGACCATGCAGCAACATGGGATAGTGTCTGTGGTGTCATCTGCCTACCATCCCGAGAGTCAGGGAGTTTTGGAAAGGTGGCACTCGACTCTCAAGAGTATGTTGCGGTGTTATTGCATGGAAAATGGGAAGGACTGGGATCTAGGTCTCCCATACGTTTTATTTGCTGCGAGAGAAGTGGGGGGGGAGAGCTTGGGATTTAGCCCGAACGAGTTGGTTTTTGGACACAGGGTCAGGGAGCCCCTCCACATAGTCAAGGAGATCTGGGAGGGAGTCACAAAGCCATGCTCGCTTCTAAAGTATGTAGTTGAAAGCCGTGAGAGAATGCTAAAGAGCTTGGAGGTAGCAGGTCGGAACCTTAACACCTTACGAGCGGCCTATGCGGTTTATTTATGTGTACCGCACAGCGGGGTGTTTTTAGCCAAAATAGGGCTGTTTACGTGATCATTTTCATGCCTAAATAAGACCCAGAACGTAAAACAAGTACCTATCCCTGAAAGGGCATAAACAGAGCTTTCGAATGACACCATAACGATCCTTGTATGATGGATAGTTTTCTTGCAATAACCGTGCAACGCGAGTGCAAAAAGCAGGTAATTCGGTACTTTCAGTACATAATTGAGTATGTAGCGAGTGAGAGAGGGAGGAGGGAGCTGAGATTTGTGTCAGTAGGTTCGCCGCGGTGGTCTGGAGCAGTCATACGCTCGCTAGTCTCTTGCCACCACTTGTCTCTCTCTCTCAGCCACATTACGTGCTGAAATTGCCACTCGAGTTATGTCGAGCGCCGCCACATAGTCCAGCTTTATTTAACTCGACTTATGTTGCTCGCCGCTAAATAAGGGTTAAGAGTTCACAAGCTCAGATGAAGGACAGATACGACCAGAAGGTGAAGCTGAGGGAGTTTGAAGTAGATCAGGAGGTACTGATACTACTGCCTCTGGTGGGACACCCCTTGTCTGCCAAGTATTCTGGTCCGTATCGGGTTGTAAGGAAGGTTTCTGATCTCGACTATTTAGTAGCTACTCCTGATCGTAAGAAAAAGAACCAACT